>CM076575.1:108768528-109120921 GCA_034641835.2 Pinus albicaulis
ATTTCTACATCATTATATAGCATTACTCTCTATTCTAGATAAACATTACAATGGGGGCGTCTTTTCGTAATTATAATATAAAAGGACAACCACACTTAAATATCCTTTAGTGATTTAAAATTCAAACATATAGAAATCTGTTTTTTTTAATGATTATCTTTTAAAAATTTGTAGTTTACATCTATTTGATTATTAATAATCAGTTTAATTGGATTATTTTTTTTCTATTAAAAAAAACTATTTTTAATTAATTTTAAATTATTAAAATTTTAAAAAATAAAAAAATAAAAATTATATTTATATATATGATTATTATTGTCACTAATCACTTTAATTGAATATCTTCTTTTTTTTTAATTAGATTTTTTTATTTTTAATTAATTTTGAATTAGTAAAATTGAAATATTGATAATAATAATGATTAATGTTCACTTAAAAACTATATCATTTATAAAATTTGCAATTATGTGGTTTTTTTAAATTAAAATACATGTTTTTAAACATAAATATATCTAAATTAAATATATATATATATATATATATATATATATATATGAGAGAGAATTTTGTATTTATATGCAAGTTTGTATTTAGATTGGTGCAAATACATCAGATAGTATATTGCTATATCTTCAAAAAAACCATGAGCCATATTATATAGCAAAACTACATTTTTTTTCGAAAGGACTTCAAACTGGACAACAACAAAGGAGATTTTGTAGGTATATACCTTACAAAACTAACCTACCAAAAAATAAAATTTACATGGCATATTATAATTGTTTGATAACGCAATCCTTCATAACTTTGTTATCTCAATCCATTTAGCTCTAAGGAATAGGAGAATGCCTTATTTGAACATTGATTTTAAAATCTCTCAATCTTAATTTACACCCTCCATTAACACACAAATTTGCATTTTTATAGAGATCACGGAGAACATGGAAATATGTTATTGAAAAGAAACCTTTCATGGTTTTCCTAACTCTTTTCATAGACTTTCTCATGTTTTGTCCCTTAGAGAAGATCCCTTCACCAAATCTTGAATCATGAGGGAGTCTCCTAAAACAATGAGAGAAGTTACATGTTTTTCTTTGGCTAATTGAATCCCCAGGTCGAGGGCATAAGCTTCAGCCTGTTTGTTTATCATGCATCCTGAGCCTCATAAATACTCCACTAATTTGACTTCCCCAGGGCCATAGAGCACCCCTCCGCCTCTTATCAGCCCTAAAAAAAATGTTAGTATTTAAAACAATATCAAAAGAATAATGAGAACAATCACACATAAAATAGCAACAAGCACAAACCATTATTTACCATGGAAAGCCCCAATTAGTAAAAAACCATCAAATAATGGAACCATTATTATCATTTACTTGGACACAGTTGAGCTAGCTAATATCTTGGCCACGACTAGGTGAGAATTCATCATTATTCTTTGTCACACCATAGTGGACAATCTTCAAACCTCTTAAACACTTGATCACATGTAATACCATGGGCTCAATATCATGGGTTACTAATACAAGGTGCCGAAAACCAAAATTGTTAACCTAACTACCTTAACTTCCTCACCAATTCAAGTTTACTTAACAATGCGCCCCCTCTCCCCCCCCCCCCCCTGCTGCCGCCTTAAACCTTGACTTAGGGCTACTGTTGACCAAATACAATTAAATCGGTCAAGTGAGTTGGCATTGCCCCCATCAACTAGGTCTAACTCCAAACTCTACTGGTAATTTCCTAGGGCTACGCATGCCTTACCGGGTCTTACAATCATATTCCATTTACATGTAAAAAAATTGACTCCATTAGAACAAATTTGTTTTTTTAATTATCGTTATTATGCTGCTTAAGCTGCCACCTTCTCATGTTATCATTGATTTTAATTCTCCTTGCTTTGCCTATGATATTAAAAAAATCAAAGATTTCATCTACTTCGCTAATGCTATCATTTTCCATCATCTCGTCTGATTCTCTCCTCTTTGAATACCTCTTCTACAAGGTCCAATAATCAACCACAAATTGTCATTCCTCGGTAGTAGAGTCCCATACCGGCTATCCCCTATGGCCACGACTATGAATCCCTCTACCCAAAACCTACCTCAACCAAAAATCCCACCATAATTACTTCAACCCTTTCAACCCCATTTGCAAATGTTAAATATAATCATGAAATTTTACCTATAATTAGAATAAATTTATCAAAGTTGGTCATTAGGTTTAATTTTTCCACCAACACTTTTCTTATTCCAAATATGGAACCCTTGTTGAGTTCCTCTTCATCTCCACAGAGTTACAAAGCTTATGTGCAACATTACCTTGTTGGTGTCACCAATTTTAGGTGAACAACAGCCACAACATGATTCTTGAAGGAGGAAACATATCTAATACTAGTGAATATTTTAAAATTCAAAGCCCATTGTCCACCACAAAGCCAGAAGAACCCTGCTCTTCCATTGTTCCAACTTTTGCTTCTTGCAGTGCTCACAAATGATACAAACCACATTTCTTCAACAACTCATTCTACCATTTTTTGGAAACAACTTCCATTGCACCTCTCATAATTTTAGTGATCCAAACTTAAAAAGGAACGCAACATAATATAGATATAATCATAAATACATAAATGCAGCAGAAATAACACTTTATTTCATTAATATCAAAGAAATGAAATATGCTTACATACATAATGGGAATAAACTAGCTCGGACGATGGTAGCTTATCTCTAAGAAGAGATGTAATGGCTACATGCCTCTGAACTGCCTTACAATGAGGCTCAAGGGCCTTTTTATTATTGAACAACAAGGGAAAACCATAAACAACCAAAACCCTAACCCTAGGAGATGGAACGCCAAGAGTTTGTGTGCCTCGTTGGGGTTAGTTGGGCAATCAACTTCTCGAGGTCGTAACTTGGTCATATTATCTATGTTTGGCGCGTACGACACCTCATTGGAAATATATCTCCAAGTACTGCAGGATTTGTCACATGCCCCTATCTATGGCTATGGGCCTATTGCAGACTTCAAAAAAACATCGTTTAGGGGCTCAAAACTGCTCCTTAAGTTCAGGGCCCGAAAAACTGCTAAAAACAGTAAGTGCTACTATAAACAAGGAAACAGATGAAACCGACTAGAGGTCTAGGTGGAATAGGCAGGTGGCCACCAATATCCACCTAGATCAGTCCTCCCTCCTTAGAAAGCAATGGTCCCCATTACGTGCAGGGCCTCCCTAAGGTGAGGAAATTTATGTTGAACTCGATTCAATTGAATGCACCTAGTGATCCGGTTGTGCGGAACGCAACAGAATAAACACATAACCATAAATACAGAGATGCAGCGGAAACAACACTTCATTTCATTAATATCAAATAACAGAAAGATGCTTACAGACATAATGGAAATAAAATAGCTAGGGTGCTGGTAGCGAATCTCTGAGAAGAGATGTGGTGGCTACAGACCTCTGAACTGCTTTACAATGAGGCGCGAGGGCCTATTTATTATTGAGAAACAATGGAGAACCCTAAACATCCCAAAAACCTAGCCCTAGGAGATGAAGCGCCAAAACTATGGGCCCCGTTTGGGTAAATTGGTGTTTCAACTTCCCAGGGACGTAACTTTGGCATACTATCTCCGTTTGACGCACATGATACATCATTAGAAAGCTCTATCCGAGGACTACAACTTTTGTGATGATTTTGATGATCAAAATCTCAACAAATTTCATACCCAAAAAACGTCGTTTAGGGCCTCAAAACGGCTCTGAAAGTTCAGGACCCGAAAAACTGCTAAAAATAGTAAGTTATGCCAAAACTAAAAAACTGAAAGAGACAATGGTGGGGGCCCAAGTGGAGGGGATAGGTGGGTGTGCAATGTCACTGGATACTACCCTAGTGGGGTGTGTACAACACGGCAACTCGATATAGTTGGATCCATTGTTGGCGAGTGTTCTTGATCTGTGTGTCCATGATCCAATCAGTTGTGGCTTCTTCCATGCAGTCAGGGTTTAACTCTGTTGGTGTGAATTTTTTTTCCATGTCATATGTGTCTAGTAGAGGTAGAAAGTAGGTTTGAAGGCAGTCCACATTGAACATTGGGTGCGTACCAAGGAATGGTGGAATATTGAGCTTGAAGGCATTGTCCCTTACTGACTTGGTGATGGTGTATGGCCCATATCGGTGCGAGCGAAGCTTACGGTGGGGCCCAGCGAGGAACTCCATCTGAAAATGTAGCCAAACTTTGTCGCCCACCTGGAACTTGTGTGGTACCCGATGTTGATCATGTCGTTGCTTGTATTTGGCATTGAATTTATCCAATATATGGAACCTTTTGGCGAATGTGCTCGATGTGTCAATGATGGTTAGCTTCTATCATGGCAGACTCAACATGATCTAAATCATGGCAGTATTTGCCACATGTGACACTGCAACCATCAATAGGACATAGTGGCTAAGTCCAGCCCCACCTAGGGGGCTATGGCAACTGGGTATGTGACTCTGTTGTAGTTGTGCTAGACATAGGGGAGGCTTTCATCCCTTGTGTGTGGATGCTTTGAGTTGTACATGTGCAACATGTGTACGATCATCTTGTTGGTGACCTCTGCTTGGCCATCAGTTTAGGGGTGGAAAGCCTTGGACTTATTGAGCTTCGTATACAGCATCGACCAGATACCTGACAAAAATTTACTTAGGAACCTGTTGTACCAATCTGAGATAATGGACTATGTGATCCCAAAGTGTACCTACACGTGTTCAAAGAATATCTTAGCAATGGATTCTGCTATGGTACTCCTTTTGCAGGCCGCCAAAATGGCCATATTATTAAATATGTCAACGACCATGAAAATCATTCGTTTCCATTCTTAGTAGAAGGAAGGCTAGACATGTAATCCATGGAGATGGATTCCCAAAGTCGAATTGGAGTAGGCATATGAGTAAACAAGCCTTTCTTCTTGAAGGTTGGTTTGGAAATGGCATAGGCAGTGCAGGATCTGATGTACTTCTCAACATCATGTCAAAGGTTCAGCCATAAAAATACTTTTGTATCACTGCCATTGTTTTCTCTACTCCGAAATGTCCAGCAACTCAACTATAGTGTGCCTCCCAAATCATCTTGGCACGCTCGCTTGAAGTAACACATAGGTGTCCTAGGTGGCATAAAAATGCATCCTGGAGGTGAAAATTTGAAACTTTATTTCCTTCCAGGAGCATCTAGTGTGTGTTTCTGAATTCTGGGTCGCTCTTGTAAAGATGCGGCCACCTAGAAGTCGCGTGCCCATAAGAGTCAAGCACAGTGTTCAGCACCATAATCAGTGGTCAACTGAGGCAGTCTGCAACATTGTTGGTACATCCCTTCTTGTACTTAATGTTCAAATGGAATTGTTGCATATATGTGGACCATTTCTAATGGCGATCATTTTGAAACTTCCCTTGTGTTTGTATGAACTGCAGGGGTTGGTGGGCTATGTGGATGATTGTTTCCTTCCCCATAATGTAATGCTTCCATTGTTGGCAGGCCTTCACAATGGAATACATTTATTTTTCATAGGTGGGATACTTTTGGACAGTTTTTTTAAAGTGTCTCACTGTGATATGCCCATGATATGCCACTAGATTCCCTTGCTGAGTAAGAACTACACCAATAGCATAGTCGAAGGCCTTTGTCTCAATATCATATGGTTGTTGCAGTTCTGGTAACGTGAGCACTGGTATAGAGCAGAGGTGATGCTTCAACTCGAAAAACACTTTCTGTTGGGATTCAGACCAAAAGAAATTTTCTTTTTCTCTGCCCTTGGTGACTTAACTTAAAGGCCAAGGGATATGATAGAACCCAACACAGACTTGTGGTAGAAATTGGCAAGATCCAGAAATTTGCGGAGCTCTTTTAGAGTGGTTGGGGTTGGTCAACCCCGAATGAATTGTATCTTGGTTGTGTCCACGTGCACACCCCGCTCATTAATGATGTACCCCATATATTGAACCTGGGTTACACCAAAGGTGCATTTCTCCAAATTGGCACACAACTTGTTTTATCGCAGGGTTTGGAGAACTTGTCGAATATGGTCAAGGTGCTCTTCCCAATTTCGGCCGAAGATCATGATGCCATCCAAATACACCACCAAAAATGAGTTGGTGAAGGGTCGTAAGATGTCTTCCATCAGTTTCATGAAGATTGTGGGGCATTCTTCAATCCAAAAGGCATGACCATCCATTCAAAAAGGCCCTCCTTGGATTTGAAGGAATTTTTCCAAACACCGAAGGGTTCAATTGGTACCTAGTGATAACTGGACTTCAATTCAATATTGCTGAAATATTTGGCCCCCTTGATCTAGTTCAGAAGGTCATAAATGTGTGGGATTGGATACATATTCTTGACAGTGATCTTTTTTGGTGCCCAATAGTCAATACAGAGTCTCCAGGTCCCATCCTTCTTTTGTACCAATACGATCAAGCTCCCACAGGGTAATGAAGTTGGCCTGATGTGTCCTTTCTGCAATAATTCATGAATCTTCCTCTTAATTTCATATTTCTTCAAAACATAGCATCGATATATTGGTCCATTAGGTAGCGGCACGCTCGGGGTCAAATCAATGGAGTGCTTGACCTGACAGTGTAGAGTTACCCCTTTGGGTAAGGTGAATATGTCCCTGTACTCCTCCACTACCTTGTTCATCTGTTGTTTTCGTGCGGAGGAGACCTGTCTAGAGGTTGTGGCCACAATATTGTTCTTTCCCTAATGGTGAATCATAAGGAAAACAAATTTCCCGGTCTAGGAAATGATCTTATTGCATTTCTTCGCAGTGATCAAAGAAGCGGTGGTAGGTGATGCTACCTTTGATATCGTGTACAACTTATTTCCCAAAGTAATAATAATAGTGTGAGGTCTAGATTCATACATAGCATGTCACTTCCACAAGTACGATTGGCCTAATAATACATCACAAACTTCAAGAGGAGCAACATCACACAGTACCACATGTGTGAAGGGCTTGATGTTGTAGGGAAGGAGGCACTACTGGCTGACGCAGAGATCTCATCCTTAGTGAGGCCACACGATGGTGTATGACTGTGGGTGTGTTGTGGTTGTTAAGCCTAGCCACTTCATGACCTATGCTGAGATGAGGTTCTTTTCGCTCCCACTATTGACAATGAATTGCAGCAGAGAACCCTTCACCCACATATGTGAGTGGAAGAGGCGCTCCCCCTCCTCTGGATCTTCGGGCTCATTCTTCTATATCTTAGTGGTGACAATGATGGCACTAGGCTCCGCGTCAATAATATACTTCCCCTTGCCATTCCCCTTGTTGGGTTCTAACTCAGAGTCAAAACATGCATCAGATTCATAACCCTTCAACTCAGCCACCAATGACTGCTTGGCCCAACACTCACTTGTGTTGCGAGTGGGGCTCTTATGGAACTCACACCATTTTCCCATGTTCGTATTTTTCTTTGTGGTTTTTTTCTTTTCTTTCGGCTTCAATGATTTGTCCTGGGTTGCCTCGCCTTGCCTCTGACTTTTTTTTTCTATAGTTTGGGGGCTCCTTTCCCTTGCTTCGGATTCATAGATCCTAAGTCTCGCTTCTTTTATTTAAATTTCTTCTCGATCTTGAAATTGTACTGATAGGAAATGTCAAGCAAGGAGATGTCCAGTAACTCCATCACGTCCTGGATTTACTTGTGTAGAAAAACACGGTACTTGAGTACCAAATGTTGCTTAGAATCCTTGATATCCAACTTTGTGCGAAGGGTATGAAAAATATTTGTGAACTCTGGCACGTCTTGGTCCCTTCCCTACTGTGGAGTGGTCCAATTTATGTATTTATCCTCAAAGTTCCTTATAGTGTAATACTTCTCCTTGATGACCCCTGGAAAGAATTCCAAGTGGGTGCGGCTGAAAATAGTAAGGGTGCACTCTCGTCCCTCTTCTCACAGTAGGTTTCCCACTAGTCCTTGACGTGGGGGGCGACTTTAAAGAGTGCAAAAGTAATTTTTTCCTGGTTGGAAAAACCATGAACCAAAAAATATCCTTCTATCATATTTAACCATTTACATACGATATTCGCAACTATCTGGCCTTCAAATATTGGGATGTTGAAGCTAACTTGTATGTTAAAGGGAGTGGCACTTCCAGAGTGGCTGTTGGAAGAAGATGCGTCACTTGTGGGTAGTCATCGAAGGATCTAGGCAAAGTTGTCCATCATAGCGTTCCTCTAACACTCGAGGGATTCTTCAAGCAATATTTTGAAAGGATATCCTACTCCCTCATCTTTATTTTCTTCTACCATGGAAGGGCGTCAGGGTTTGCAAGGCTGGTCTTGCAAAGTTTCAACCAAATCAAGCCCTAACTCCTTATACCCTGACCTCGTTGGGTACATGCAAAGAAAAATAGAGAAAGAGTAGACCGCACTGATACCATTGATCCAAAATTAAACAAGAACGCAACAAAATACAAATATAATCGTAAATATAGAGATGCAGCAAAAATAACACTTCATTTCATTAATATCAAGAACATAAATATGCTTACATACACAATCAAAATAAACTATCTTGGACGATGTTAACTTATCTTTGAGAAGAGATGTGGCAGTTACATGCCTCTGAATTGTGTTACAATGAGGCTGAAGGGCCTTTTTATTATTGAAAAATAAGGGAAACCCCTAAACAACCAAAACCCTAACCCCAGGTGATGGGACACCAAGAGTTTGTGGGCTCGGTTGGGGTTAGTTGGGCACCCAAATTTTTGGGTTCGTAACTTAGAGATATTACCTCCGTTTGGTGCGTACAATGCCTCGTTGGAAATATTTCTCTGGTTAATATAGGATTTTCCGCATGCTTATTGCGGACCTCAAAAAACATCATTTAGGGGGTCAAAACTGCTCCAGAAGTTCAAGACCCAAAAAACTGCTAAAAGTAGTAAATCCTGTTATAAACAAGGAAACTGATGAAACTGAATGCAGGTATAGGTGGAATAGGCAGGTGGCCACAAATATCCACCTGGATTATTTATCCATCGCCTTCTCTTAACCTTTGATGTGATCTTCATCCCAACAACCTATTGGTATTTTCACATCTTTTGATAAAAATTCATCAAGCTTCTCTCTATTCTAACCTCACCTCATGGCTCTTATACCATGGTATTCACCTTGGAAAATAAAAATCGAGGAAAAACTAGCAAATAATATATCTCCTATTGTCCTTGACTTAAACACAGCCAAGCTAGCCAATATCTTGGCCCCTGCTAGGTGAGCATTTATCGCTCTACTCTCACACAACAGAATGAAGAATCCTTGAGACTTTTAAATACTTGATCACATGTAATACCATGGGCTCAATATCATGGGCTATCAATACCAAGCACCCAAAACCACACTTCTTAACCTAACTACCTTAACTTCCTCACTGAGTCAAGTTTACCTAACAAAAAATGCATTCTTATTATAAACATAAATATTAAATAATATGAATTAAATTAAATTATTAAAGGTAATTCTTATTAAAAAGTTAATATGAATTTTATAATAAAATAAATAACACAAAATTAACAAATATAGATTGATTTTATAATTTAAATTATATAATCTATGTTTAATTAATATATTAAAGTTTTTCTACTACCTAGTGTGCCAACTTGAAATAGCTTTTGTAACTTGAGCACTTGTACCTCCCATAATTTTCATTTTCACATGTAGCTACAATAATGCATTGAGTTATGTTCCCATGTAATAGAGGATTAATGAGGGAACTATAAGCATTAAAAATGTAAGAGAATTAAATAATATAGGAGGGAAACAATTAATAAGCATAAACTAGCACTACATAAATCACATAGAGGATTTATCTTGAAAAAAACTAATAAATCTATTATATGGTCAAAGGACACTTTACAACAGAGTATTCCTGGCCTATTTATAAGCTTCATTACATGCAATACCATGGGTCACCAATACCATGTGCACAAAAACAACTTGCTATAAACCATATTCATTTCACTCTATGACTAAGTCAAGTTTACCTAATAATCCCCACCTAAAACTTAAATGAGAGAAAAATTTTGAATCCAATCCAAAAAAACCCACATTACCCTCACCCTGAGTTTCTCTAGACTTTACTAGGGATACGCATGCTTAACCAAGTCTTATAGTTGTGATACTCCAAGTGGATGTCAGTGGCTACCCACATATTCCACTATCTCAACAATTCCCTATCTTCTTGGAAATTTTTCTATGATTTTTGGCTCTCAAATTTCTAGGGTTGTTTTGAGGCCCAAAACAAAGATTTTTGGAAATTTTAGGGACCATGTGTTGCAATAGCATGCCTTGGATCTAGTTGAAATTTATATTCCTCTAATAGTTCCTTTCAACAAGCTATTTTTCTTTATAAATGGATATTGTATGCAAAAGTTATGCCTCCATGAAGTTGATGTACCAACTAACAACATTAGGGCCTGCAAATCTTTTGGGATTTCATCTTCTATGGTTGGGGTTTTGGACATATATTTTTATTTATTTATATTAAAATATCATTTTTTAACATCTTGTAATATCTTTTGTGAAATCACATAGCCATCATTTCTCTCTATTCAAAGATAACTACCATCATTCTAGTCAGTTTGTGCTCTGTAGTATTTTGTTATTTCATTTATTAATAGAAGTTGGGTTTTCACCATATCATTATGATTTATGTTATATTTATATATGTTTGTTTCGTTTCCTTTCATGTTTTTCATTTCATTCCTTGTACAACATGTATCTACTCCTTTTTATTTCGCGTTGCATGTCATGAAAAGGTTAAGGTACAAGGAGTTGGGTCTCAAGCTAATTTAACTTGGGAAAATTTGTTGTCACCAACCCAAGTAGTTTCTCATGGAGAAATAAGAGAGAGATGATGGAGTAGGATATCCTATTAACATTTTTCTCGAGGAAGCACTTACACGACAAAGGAATAAGATGACTTCCAACAATATCAAAGGCACCTTCAACCAAAAGCAATTTGGGAGGTGTGAAACTATTCGAGGTACATGTTCAATTTTATATCCCCATATTGAAAGGCTAAATATATGCAGTCGCTTTGAATAAATGGTTAAATCTACTGGAGGTTTATTACTTTGTCCAAAATTATTCTAGAAATTATAATATCAAATTTGCACTCCTAAAAGCCCTTCCCTGTGTTAAATATTGGTTGGAAGGTTGTTGGAATATACAAAACAAAGATGATTCTACAATATTCAAGGCAAGACCCAATTGGGAATTTTTTTTGATGCTCTTAAGTAGAAATTATACTCCATAGGGAACTATGATGACCAATACATAAGACGGATAACCTTGCAACATGAGAGAGACTAAATGGTGTTGAAGTACACCAATATTTTCCATACCTTGAGTTCAGAGTTGGGTATCAGAGACTCTTAGAAACACCTAATTCTAAAATACCACAGTGATCAACATAGGTACATCAAAACATAGATGGATTTTTTTTTACATCTCCTCACTAGGAGTTGTTTATCGATATGCTATAAAAATTGAGAAAAAATTTAAGTAAAGGAATAAGTGGGAGTTCATGTATGCAAATACACTACAAAAAAGGGCTAGAAAAGGTAGCCCAAACTTGCAAAACAAGGGATAGAGAAAGGATATCCAACCTCAACACAACCATACCAAGTCGTAGACATTAAAGAAGGGTAATGGGAATTCAAAACATAGCAAGTGGTGTGAGTTCCACAAAATCCCCTCCCACAACACTAATGAATGCTACTCGAAAAAACAATTGTCGGGAAATCTTAAAGAAAATGAAATAAAATCTAGTTTTGATTATAATTTAAAGTAGTATAAAGGAGAGAAAATAATTGACGCAAAACCCAGTGCTACCATTTTGATTGGTATGCCTTTCAATTAGCTCCTAATTACTTAGTAGACAACTGAAGAGATTCACATTGAATTGTGAATCTTATGTTCGTATTAATCTTATCTTATCTTGAACACACACTCGCAAGAAAGTAAGCACACTAGAGTTAAAGGGTGACTTGTTCAAGCATTTAGAGGAAATCTTGGCTCAGTCAGATTTAAAGGAATATTTAGAGATTGGTCAGGTAAAAATCTAAGGGTATCTGTTGGAAACTGTGGTTTTACCAACAATAATGTAGCATAGTTCATTGCACTAGAGAGAGGTTTGAGAATTGTAGTTGAAGAAGGATTCACAATTGCATAGATGTATGGGGATTCTCGAGTGGTGATAACTACAACACATAAAATTGTCTATGTTACTCCAGTAGCTAAAGTAATGAAGTATTGTTGTCCGGAATTTATTGTCTCATGGATCCAGATTTTTTTATATACCTTCTCTTATTTAATCACATCTCACTCCCACATACCGAGGAACAAAGCAACAGACACTCTAGTGAACTAAGGAATTCAAGTGAGAGGCCTTAATTTCAATTATATCTAACCTCTTCAAAACCAACACAGTTGTTCTAACTAAAGGCAAAGAATATTAGAAGCCAATGGAACTTCCTGGATGGGAGCAGATGAAAAAAGTTTAAATGACCTCGGGGAGGGTGCCCACCACCCCTCTAAACCCCACAATGATTAAGATGAGGGGTGGCGTAGCACACCTCCATCATGGATCAACTAGTGAGAGGTAGTATTATCCTTGAATGTGCTCTTCTATGGTTTGGATTTGGTATATGAAGGAAATTATGCAGAGGGTAATTATGATCCTATGCCTACTCAAGGAGCAGGAAAGCATGTTTGGTGCTTCGGTGCACTGCAATGAAAACTTCATCCTTCAGCCTCGATAGGAATTTAAAGAGATAATTTGGTAACCTCGCTGTGGTGGCTCTTTATTACTAGTCTGGAAGGTTTCAAAGTAGTTAGTTATGAAATGGGAAAGTGAGAATCATCCGGAGAGTTGAATTCCAGAGAAGGAATTTATGTGGTTGTTAATGGTGCACAAGATAGGAAAAGGTGAGAAAAGCGCACAAGATAGAGGAGTGATGAAGGGCCTACTCACATAATGCATGTAGTTGAGCTATAAGGTACTAAAACAACTCATCCTGGTTAGTTTTTATGTTATAGTTTTTGGTTGGTGTTGTTTGTAATGGAATTTGCGGCTCTTGCATGAGAAAACTACTCCCATGGGTGCACAAATATTGGGTGCATTGGGTATTCCTTCCTAGATAGAGCTTATTGGTGTTTTGTTTCTACTTTGGGGCCTCAATTTGAGAGGAAATCCTTAGCTCTTAGGTTGTCTAGCCAGAACCCTCTTAACTTGGATCACAAATTGATCTTGGTGAAGTGAAATTTCACCAGTTAATTATCATATACATTTTGGTTCAGTTTTTTTCCTTGGTGGTTATATTGTTTTTGTGGTTGGAGTTTTATTATTTTTTGCATGGGGATATTGCACACATTTCATGTCATATTCAGGGTGTATTGCGCTCAATTTTCTGGGTTGATTTTGTTGGGTTGTTGTTCTTGCTGCAGGGGCTTATTAGTGTTTTGTTTCTGCTATGGGGGCTCAAATTGAGAGGAAAGCTTCCACACATAGGTTTTTTGTCTAGAAATATCTCATTTTGGCTCACAAATTGTTCTTGTTGGGGAGAAATTTCACTGGTGAACTATAATATTTCTATTCTTGTTCGGTTTTGTTCCTTGGCAATTATATTTATCTGGTGGTTAGGGCATTGTTGGTATTTGCATAGGGATATTGCTCGTGTTGTAAGTAATCTTCAGGATGTATTGCATTCCATTTTCTAGGTTGAGTTTGTTGGATCGTTCTTCTTGCTAAGAGGGATTAGGATGAAATGGAAACCATAGTATTTAGGTTATAGGGGATACCTTCCACTACTTTTTTTCTAAAAAGTTTCACAAGGGGGAAATTCGTTTGTGAAATCCTTGTGGTATTCAATGCTTTGAGATACTTAAATTAGATATCCATACAAATGACCTAACCTATGGAAAAGGGGCACTGAGCAAGCTGTGGTGTTGCTCAGAGGGGATTTTTTCTTGCATCACTATGGGTGAGGGATACATCACCCTTCTATGATTGTAGCTACCAGGTGTGCATTACTAATTGGGCCATTGTTAGGTTGAACATTCCTCTCTAATGGGGTCGACTGAGGAGAGGAGTTGGGGAAAGAGGATAGTCCAGCAAGCCCTATAGGATGGTTTATCCTTTCTATGAGGATGTTTCCCCTAGTCCCCTAAGTCCACCTATCTCTACTAAATAGGATCCTTGTCAAGATAATATTGATGGACCAGCTTTGTCACATCAACCTGCTTGTGAGAGCTTACCAAGGATAGACATTATGATAGAAATGAAATCATTTCCTTTTAAAATGATCTTCAACGCAATCAGTGGTACATGTAATATAGATTGGCAAGCCTACAGAAGGGAAATGGAGGCTTCAAGAAAGTTTGGACAAGATGGAGGGCTGCATGGCTTACAAGAGAAGCATGTCCACTGTGATTTTAAGCCCTCAATGACACCTAGCTCATGACTGAATAATCATGATCCAGTAAACTCTTCGGACACATAATAACTCTAAGATGTTTATTAATTTTGATGGTATTTTGGTTATCTATCCCTTTCCATTTCTAGATGGTTAAGACCTTTTGGAAATGTATGATCTTTATTGGCAATTACCTACTGGCCAGCAAATTTTGGAAGAGTGAGGTTGGTAGGAATTTTAAAATCGATGGACAACTATGTAATATTTTTTCATATATATCTGTGTGTGTGTGTGTGTGTGTGTGTGTGTGTGTGTGTGTAATATTTTTGCATAATATATATAATATATATATATATATAGTGAATTAAATTATTAAATATATTATTAAAAATAATAATATAAATTGTTTAATAAAATAAATAGCATAGTCTAGGAATCTCAGTTTGTAATGGCCATGTTATGAAGTATTATGTAAACCATGAGATTCAAAGTTCAAATCCCCATGTGGTTCAAGCCAACAAAAAAAATAACGTAGAATTAAAGTATATAGTTTGCTAGTGGTGACAAGAGGGGAGGGGGAGGGGTGATTTATGGCCTTGAGAAAGAAAAAGTATGTAAGTAATAATGGATTCTTGATCACGTGAAAAATAATTAGGTATAATTACATCATCTCTATCAAGGTCTTTTGTCAGCCAAAGAAAATTAGGTCAATACACTCACAGTTTTGGGAGACTCTCTTCTTATCCTATATTGTATGGTAAAGGTTATTCCCAAAAGGAGAAATATCTAGAGAATCTTATAAATAGGATCAGGAAAATTGTTGAATAAATCTCATCCAAAGCATACATTCACATCTTAAGATACTTCAACAAAGAAGAAGATATGTATGTTAATAAAGGATGTAAATTGAAATTAGAATAGTTAAGGATTAATGGCCAACTTAGGCCTTACATAATCCCTTAATGGTTGATGAAAGTTAAATCAAAAAAATATAAATAAATTGGTTCAAACAAGAAATAGGAAAAACAAAAATTGAAGTGCGAAGGGGCTTAGTGGAAACCATGTGAAATCCTAAGCATGTAAATAATCCAAGCACTAAATCTCAAATTATTCCACAAGCTAAGAAAATCAAGGTGATAGAAACTCAAAGTATAGTGTATGGATCCTTACGGATGTGGATTCAAAAATCTATAATCATGATTCAAAAAGATTCATTATGAAGTGTTATGGAGCACAAATATTTATTAAACGTGTGACTCAGGTGATGGTTTGGCTAGGGGAAATTACACCTCCACCCTTTCCTAAGCCTCATGTTTCATAATTCTTTAAATGTAAAATGAGTCGAGGTCGTTCAAAATTCTTTGTAGATCGGAAAGCTTCTTGGGTATTCAATGTTTTTTGGTCATGGAAGGGATTTTTTCCATTTGATCCATGGGAATATAATGGTGGTGTTTCAAGGAATTCATGCAATTTTTCTCATCAACATATTTTTCCTCTCACTGAGAATGGTTTAAAGGTTGGTTATCTACCTAAATTCATGTGTGTGGTGAATTTTACTTTAGGGAACTCCTTGGAAATTTGTTTGCCGAGAAACTATTTTAGTGAAGTTTTTTTGGTGACATTGATTAGGGAATTTTTATCTGGTAATTCTTTTTGAGGTTAAATCAAGGAGGTGTTAGTGAACTATTTTCCTTTAATTTTCCTTGGGATTTATTGTTTTGGATACAGTAATTATTTATCCCTTCCCTTAATCTTGTCGTGAAATTCCTTCGGTTCGTTGATATTTGTATTAGTAGTTGGTATTTTTTTGAGGTGTTTGTTGTTAGAAGGTGGGGCATTTGTCCATTATGTTTGTTTTTTCAGGTTTGGAGGTAATTTGTTAGGCCCAGTGTAGATATTGGGTGCCTGTTAGTTGTGTTTGTTGTGGTGAGGGTCCAAGTGGTATCTTATTTACTTTGGATTACTCTCCAGTGTAGTATTTATTGTTCTGATTTCACTATGGAGTATCCCTAGATTGGCATTCAAGAGCACAAAATAGAAAATATGTGTAATCACAAAGAAACACTAACTCAGGTTGCAGAGTGATTTGTTTCTCTTTGGATGGATATTTTTACCATCAAGCTTAAACAAATTATCACTTAGCCTCGACCTCCAATGTGTTGGATGATATCCAAGGATTTAAGACAAGAGCAGCCAAACGTGAAGATGAAATGGATGCACTAAGAAGGCATATTGAGGAGATTAAAAACCAATTCAAGTATCTAACTATCATCTCAAGTGATACTGCAATTTCAAGCAATCCAAAAATTGTCAATTGTTTAGACTTGAATGAACCTCTCTAGGAATACAACAAGTTCATACTCATGAAATACCTTATAATAAATCAGTAGTGAAATGTGGTGTGAGTTTTGATTTTTGTTAGGGAAATTTTGTAAGGTATATACCTACAGAACCCCACTTTCGTTTCTTAATAATATTCTCCTTGGGATAAAGTATTAATCCTATTGGAAAGGAGAGAGCAATTGGAAATTTTGATGAACCATATGTTAATACCTTATGCATTTACTATGAAACATGTGCAGACTTGAATATAATGCAAAATATGCATTCTAGTTTTTTTTAGCTATATAGGTTGTTTTTATAATTTAAATTTAAATTATATAATTTATGCTTAATCAATATATTAAATATTTTCTAGTACCTACATGCCAACTTGAAAGAGCTTTATAACTTAAGCACTTGCACCCTCCCATAATTTTCATTTCCACATGAAAATACAATGATGTATTCAGTTTCATTCCCATGTGAGAGAGGACTAATGAGGGAACTATGAGGATTAAAAAATTAAGAGAATTAAACAATATATAGGAGAGAAAAAATTAATAATCATAAACTAGTGACACGTAAATCAAATAGAGTATTTAACTTGAAAAAAAAATTAATAGATCTATTACATGGTCAAAGGACAACTTACAATAGAGTATTCCTATCCTATGTATAGATTTAATTAGAATACCATGGGTATCCAATACCATGTTCCTGGTATAAAGTCCCCATCCCTACCACTCTGATGCCACTCACACAAAAATAAACATTATCCAGAGATAACCAAAAATACATTTATAACTTCACTAGAGCATAAATATCATGTGTACATTGAATCGACAATAAATAAATAAACCAATAATTACATAGTGAAATACATGCCAAGAAAATGCATAAAAATTCCCATAACAGGTTTTTCCACTTATCTGATGAATTTTTTGGCTGACTTTGGACCTTGGATGTTTCTCCCAGCCATTGACTGTATTGCTCTAGTTCTCTCAGAAATTGGCCACCCTTGTTCTGGGGCCATGACTCCACTTAGCATCGAATTATTACTCTAGGAACATGTCTCATACCAAACATAATAGGTCCAAGGTACCAAACTCGAAAGCCTCCAACCAAAAATCTTACATCCCCCATCAACCTATACTCAATTGGTGCACACCCTTCTCTGCACTTGTATTTCCTTAGGTTGTGTCATCACCTCCAAATTGTCTTACTCAACCAGACATGGATTTCCAAATTCCTATAGCTCCAAGACTTCCCACTACCCCCATGTGTCTCCAGGTACCCTCTAGGGCCTCAAACATCCAAGGTATGAAAGCTGACAACCTTTGATCAACAGGATCACTTCCCCCATCAACCTGCACCCAAGTGGTGCACACCCTTCTCCATACTTGTAGTCCCTAGGGTTGTGCCACCACCTCCAAGGCAAGTTACTCAATTGGAAATATATGTTGAGAGTATTTTGGCTCTAATAATTTTAATTTCCCTCACAGGTCTTCAAGTACCCTCTAATTTCTCATCTAGGGACACCTATCCCTTTTTACTGAATTTTTAATCTAAATAGGGGAAACACCCATTTATAGACTTGATTTCCCCATTTTCTCTATATTATAATATTATATTATACCATTATAATAGTATATTATAGCATTATAATATACCTTTATATTATGATACCTTTTTTCGTCGAATAATGACCCCCCATACTCTTTTGTCCCTCCCTCCACAACGAAATGATAGGTTAGCTAAATGCCATGTCAGCTAGGCTCCCTAGCCTAATATTCACACAATTTATTTGGCTTGTTTTCCCCAATCACTCTAGACTTAATCTCATAAGTATGTTGTCCCACTGGCCTAACACATTGTACATACATAGGAATGTCATCCTTAATGGAATTATTTCTCACCAACCTAGGTGTCACATGTGCATCTATATTACCATTCAGGGATCCAGGTTAGGGGTGTTACATTCCCTCCACCCTTGTTGGTAATGTTGGCATTGATGTCAAATGGTTATGAAGGTTGAGACTATCAAGAAGACTAATATCACAAGTTTGATTAAAGTAATGTGATGTTATGTGTAAGGTTGATCCAATGAAGGGTGATTAATGTACATTGAAAGGTTGATTACATGTGATGTGTAAGGTTGATATTTATTCGAGACATTACAATGAAGGTTGATCCGTTGTGGTATTGTATGTCTTATAAACAAATTAAATACATGGCACATGAGAGCTAGAGAACAAAGCCTTGAGAACTTGGCATATTCATTGAATAGTATATGTTGAGTTTAAATTTGCAAGAAGGCACTAATATCTATAATAACATGTGTTGAATTTAGATCCCTAAGTCATATAGTGCAATCATTGTTGTTGGCCTATATTATTTTAGCTCTTTTTAATATTACAAAATCCATTTGTCTTGACTTAATCTTCAAATTCGGGAATGAATAGGTAGACCACAAATATTCTTGGAATACAAACAGGAAAACTCTCACATCATATTCCTACATGGAATATAAAAAGTCAACAACTCTTGTATATAAAAATATGCATGTTTGAATGATATAGAGGTTAGAGAACTGAATATTGTGTGAGAGAGTTAATCAATAGCCTAATAAGGAGAGATAGAGAAGAGGAGCATAAGTGGAGTAGATTTGAGAAGGAGAAGTAGAGAGGATAAGCAGTTGAACTAAGAGCAGAATTGAGTTTAGAACAGATAAAAAGACCAAGCAACCAGTAAAATCAATTTGTATTCTGATAGGATATTTTAGTCTCCTTTCAAGTGTTATCCTGAAAAATAGTAGGTTGAAGCTTGTAGAAGAGGAAGTAGGAGCTTCCTTGCAAGTTGTAGATTGCAAAAGAAATTTGAGATAGTAGCCTCTTGTAGGTAGTCAACTACAGACTTCTATGTAATAAGGGGAGTAGGAGCTTACCTTCACATCACTTCAGCCAAAAATTCATGGTTTTCTCCCTTTATGGGTTTCCACTTATATTTGGTGCCTTCATGTGCTAAATATTTTTATCGTATGTATGTTGTTGAATTCATTGTTAAATATTGAACATATATATAACTCCTATCTAAAAAAGAAAAGATTAATATTAGTCAAAATGATTTGAATTTGGGCCTATAAAATACACAATTACTTATTCACTCCCCCTCTTAGTAATTTCTAAATATTCATCAATTGGTATTAGAGGCAATGCCTTTAGTGTCAGTTTGATAGCTAGAAGGAAGACCTAGATCATTATAATGGCTAGTCAGGAAGGATGCTAATCAAATAAAGCCCCTTTTTTAATGGCATAAAATATGCCTTCTATAAATTAAGAATGAAGGCATATCAAATGTCTCTTGGAGAAGATGCATGGGCTGCTATGGAAAATGGAAATGAAGAACCACCTATTATAGTTAACAAATATGACAAATTGGAATTCTCATTAAATTCAAATCTATGAATGCTCTTATTAGCGGATTAAATGAATCATAATTTATAAAAATAATTCATTGTAAGACAACCAAAGAAATATGGGATAAACTAAAAAAACTTTCATGAAGGAGACAGTAAAGTTAAAAAGGATAAATTACAAGTTTATAGAATGCATTTTGAATCCTTAATAATGAATTGATTATAAATATATATCTAAGTTCTTAGATTGGATGAAACTTTTAATGCCATGATGGGACTAGGTGAAAAACTTAAAGAGAGTTTAATGAGTACAAAAAATATTGAGATCATTATCTTCTAAGTTTAATCCCAAGGTATCAACAATTGAGGAAATGACAAATTTTGAAAAATAACAAGGGATCAACTGTTATGTTCCTTAAAACATATCAAATGAGAATTTTAAAAGGAAATTCAGCCACCAGAGATGCATCTTTCAAATCAAACAAGAAATTTGTAGAAGATTGAGAATGTTCATGCTCAAACTAGGATGAAGAAGAAGCAAAACTTGTAATAAGATTGAAGAAAGGAACATGTGAGTACAAAGTAAAACTTCCATTTAAATTATTCAATTGTGGAAAATTAGGGCATTATGCCTCAAAATTTTCTTATAAGAAATAAGAAAATAAGTTTAAAGGGAAATAAAATAATAAGTATAATAGAATGAAAAATGAAAAAAGGGGTAAAAATAAAATTATTTGTACACAACAAGATATCAGTTCCTCTAATGATACAAATGAATCATCTGATGAAGACGGAATTAGTGAGTTTATGCTTATGGCCTTAGATTCTGAGTCAAAAAAATTAATGAATGTGAGTTGCGTAAAGAAGAAGAAGGTTAAGTATACCTTAAGGGGGAGTTGATTAGTGCCTTAAAAGAGATTGATAGATTAAAGGAGAAAAACAAGAAAAAAAATTATTTTGTTAAAATATGCTAAAGAGGAACCTAAGTTTTTGTTGTCGTTGCGACAAATACCCTCCAAATTTTTTCCTACACTTGAATTTATTAGCCTACTTATTATGATCTCATGGTCTGTCATCCCAAGTTTTCATGGTCACTTCGTGATTGGTTGATGTTTTCCTTGGTGTTTAAGCCTCATTCCTAGATTTTAAGTGTCAAGTCCACTTTCTTGCACATGCTCAGTATTTGATGCATTCATAAGTGCACCTTTTATAGTGAGATTTAAAATCAATTCCCACCCTTACAAAAAGGCATTGTGCAATTCTCCATAACATTGCTTGTGCAATCCTTGGAAGCAGTGCATTATGTAGTCCCTGATAACAGTGTCTCCGCAGTCATTAGAGACAATGCATTGTGAAATCCTCCTACAAAATGTATTGCGCATCCCATGCCGACAGTCAATGCACAACTTCAACCAACATATTTTCTCATAGGCTTAGTTGCAATTGTGCCATCACTTGGGTGAGTTTTCTCAATTGTCGCTTTTGCATGCTTTTTTCTTTCACAAGCGTCACTTTCACTTTTGTGACTTTCTTTTTTTCTTGATTCCACTTTAACAAGTTCTGCTTTTGTGTTCTCTTTCTATAGCATGTGTCTCTTTCACTTTCTCTATCTTTTGCAAGTGTCCTTTTCACTTTTTCTTACTATTGCAATTGTCACTTTAACTGTTTGTACTTCTGCATGGGTTGCATTTTAGCACACCACTAGATGCCACTCTTGCACATTATTCTACATTGTCTTAACATATATATCATAATAATATTCATTATTCACTCTCCCATAACTAAGTGCACTTTCTAGCTACAGTCGACACTCTTGTCATAACTTGTATTCTAAGTGTCGCAAATTGATGTTTCAACTATCGAACTTAGAAACAAGTGTCGCTTTGTTGTCATTTCAAGGTATACATGTGGATTTTTAGTTATATGTATCTTTTTGGAATGTTTTGTTTCTTTTTTAGTATGATATCACCATTTCAGGACTTGTTTGCATGTATGGTTCTCTCTTGTCTTATTGATCCCACAGTTAGTCATTTTGGAGCTTTCATTGTATTTGCAACTTTCTCAATATTTGGCCAATATTTATCCCTCCTGAAATTGCACATTGCACAATCCCAAGCCACAATGAAGAATCATATACCTCTTGGAACTATGCAATGCGCAGTCCTAGAGGACAGCCTCCCTCCACCAACACAGAGAGCAACCTTGAAACCTAGGCCATCAATTTAACTGCCTAACCTTGACAACTATGAAATTCATGTTCTATCTTGCCTTGGATTTTTCATTTCGTAGTTGCAGTGGACATTGATGCCTCTCTATGTTAATAAATTTCCCAACTATGCAGTTTCTTAAGCCTTCCCTTCAGTTACTACATTGCTCAATTTCAATGAGCAACCTCACCTCCTTGTCTCTCTAAGGTGCTCAATTGTGCATTTCTCTTCATCAGGTGGACCTCCTATTGGGCGTTGCACAGTTCCAGTGAGCAAGGGATCAATTTTGGGTCACTGAATTGCTCAACTGCACAATTCACTGAGCTTGTCTCTCAATCACTACGCATTGTGTAGTTACAGCGACTAGACATGCTCCTCCTACTAACTGAGAGCCCTCACTGCGAAATAATTTGTCCTAAATTTCTCCCTACTGCACATTGTGTAGTTACAGTGAAAAATGAGTGTTACACGGTAATTTTTTACCCCATTCACTTCCCATCCCTGATCGTGAAGTGCCCTAAGATGACAACTGTGCAATATATCCACCATGGAGAAACATCAAGGTATCCCTTGAAGACCAACAAAAATATGCCTTGAATATTTCTGAAGAAGCTTAGCTTAAAACCTAAATTTATGGGTCAGTGCTTTTTGCTAGTTACCTGCCCATGTTGATGACATGCTGCAACACTTTTACCTAGCACTGCTAGCATGCCTTTTGATAGAAAAAAGTGTTTTGAACCTCTTCTGGCAGTGTTTCCTCAAATGGAGGAGAAGATTTGTGCACTAGAAGCTTCCAAGACGGGGATTTAGATATGGTGCAATGTAGATATGCTCGAGCTCTCTCATTTGGAGCTCTTGATATTATCATTAGGGGATTTTACCTTGAGAAGTGGGCATTAATCCTTCTTTTATGGATCCCTAACTCCCTCTCCCTACCTATAAATTGAATCCCATCCTTCCACTATTGGTGGGTATTTCCTGATCAATAATCCTTTGCATCCCTATACTATGATTATGCCTGAATTTCCACTTGGGAGAAGGATTGCTTGAAGAGCCTCGATTTGGACTTGGACATCACCAAAGGGAGGCCTCCAACATAAAGGCCATAGTCGTATGCTTCCTTTTTTATATAATTAATAATACATTTGATGTTTCACTTTCCATATTTGTCTAGATATCTATGCAAGTATCCTAATACTCCTTGATCTTTTAGGTAGTTTGTATCTAATGTATGCTATGTATCTTGTCACATTTCTTATTTTTGTCTCTTGAGTTCTTACAGGTATTTGAATGCCACAAGCAGCGAGGAGCCATCCTGAAGGATTGTAGAATCAAGTTATTCACCAAAGGACTGGACGATAGCATCAAGAAGAGGTAGCTTCTTCTTCTTCTTCTTCTTCTTCTTCCCTTTTGAATACAAACTAGGAAAGGGTTCATTAGTTGGTCCCGTGCTTTGCTAGACCCACGCTAGGGCTACAAAGATTTCCTATGTCCACAGATGGGATTGTCTTCACAAGGCCATGGGGGCCATGACTTTAACAATATGTCGTGACAATAGTTCTTTTACTATTTCAACCTCGTTAAAAAATGAAACATGTTCCTTATGAGAATGGTTATTTTACTGTTTCAAGCTCATTAAAATTAAACAAATCCCCTTCTAATTCGAGTCTTTTATTTCATCTCGTAAAATCCCAGTCGATTATTTTACTTGATATCGTAAATGAATCTTCATTCCATCCTCATGTTAGTAACCTATAGTCCATTTAGGTGAATGAAATGAAGATTGGGGGGCATGTACCTCGCATTGAGTCATTACGTTGGGGGGCATGCAAACCATTTCAAGCTTAGTCTCTCATGTTTCAAGCTTATGTGAAAAATGAAACTATCCCCATTACACCTCTCATGATTTCCCTTTTATTTTCCTCTTCTACGAGATGAGCCTTGGTTTTCTCATTCCATCATCACCATCTATTTGACCCATCAGACACTTTCACTTGGTTGTTTTATCCTTTCCTGAGGAACCGCTATGAAGAGTGGTCTTATTAGCCATCCTCTTAACCTTTACGTGTTTTGAGCAAGTTTCATCATTACCAGAACCAGTTTCTACCCCTTATAAGACTTGTTCCTCCAGGAGGATTCTTCTTTCAGATCTTTTCAAACTCCAAAAATATGAAAATATTGTCGAGCACTTGTCTTTTTGAGCTCATTAAATTAAATTAAATTATGTCTACTTAGTATAAGTTTAACCCTTTTTCGGGCTGAGGTTGACTATTTACAAAAAAGGAATACCTTGGTCCATCATGATCAAAAGGTTCTCTCAGATATTGTTTTCTACCTTTTCGGATTCGAGAGATGATTTACGAAAAGGGACCTGATGGATTTTTTTTTTGTCTCTTTTTAAAACTCCCTAAACATGAAAAAGAGACTGAGTTACTCTTCCGTCAGACTCATAAAACTTAAACGGTGAAAGAGTTATCACCATGACAAGACCGAGTTACTCCTTCCTAGGGCTCGTCGAAATTACTAGGATGGATTCATTCAAATAATGAACTTATATGCTAAGAATATTCTATCCTCTTCAAGATTGCTATAAAAAATAGGGGTATGCGTTAGCAATAACGGGGGAAAATTGAAAGTGAATCTTCCCATGTGTTTTGAGGCAGCATGTCGCTCTTCAAAATGAAAATTGTCTGCATTTCGTGTTGGGTTAGGGATATCCTTCATTCTTCACTTACCTTCCTAGGTTTTGGAAATACATTTGTCTCTCATTCAATCATTATTTGTCGTCACCATGACCTTTGATCTCATTTTTGAGTCAAATGCTGCCACACTCCAGAGTCGTGTCACTGATATGTTCAAGAGAAGTCCTCTGTAAAATTAACATATCCTCTGCTTATTTGACCCTCTCTGCAACAGTCCTAAATCACTCATATCATATTGATAAATCCTTTGTTTCGTGTCGATGATGTGGGACTCATTATGGCCCTCCTTCGACAGATCACTTCATGTTGACTTCAGCTCATTATCCAGGAATATGATTGAGAAACTCTGTTTCAGTACCTTGGAGCTTGCATGCCTCAATGGCAAGCTATTTTTGTTCGACGACATGTTTACATCATTATGCCTTCGGTCAGATGATTCTGCAAGAGTTCAACTTCAACTCATTTATTCACACTTGTAGATTGTGTTTTCGCACCTTGAGGGCCATCGTCATTATTGGTGTTTTCTCTCATGCATGTTAACGATTTACATTATTGACCGGTAATCAGGTGGTTTCTACCATGTTCGACATCAACACATCTATTCACATGGTTAGATTCATATATTAGGTAGATAGAAATAGAGATGAAGACCTTGGATCACATCTGTTATTATCCAGGCTGTGTGGATTTATTAAGTATTCATGATTGTACACATGATCATTTCTATACATATGGCTGCAACCATACCATGGATCCATTTCCATGATCTCTTTCAGATGGATGGCTGCAACCATGTCGTGGGTTCATGTGGTGTTTTATGCCTATTCAGAGATATGTTATTAGGCATGTTTATATTAGATATGTCACAAATTGTATTATGCTTTATTTTCAAGTCTCCTAGCGATATTTCGAGTCTTTTCCTTGGTTCA
The DNA here is from genome assembly GCA_034641835.2 of Pinus albicaulis. Lineage (NCBI taxonomy): Eukaryota > Viridiplantae > Streptophyta > Pinopsida > Pinales > Pinaceae > Pinus > Pinus albicaulis. The sequence goes on from CM076575.1 coordinate 108,794,549, forward strand.
TAAAGCATTTCACTCATCACTCCTTGTTTTTCCTTAGTGCCTTAGGGGGCATCTGTTACACAGTAATTTTTCACCCCGTTCACTTCCCGTCCTTGATCCTGAAGTGCCCTAAGATGACAACTGTGCAGTACGTCCACCATGGAGAATACATCAATATATCCCTTGAATACCAACAGAAATTTTCCTTGAAGATTTTCTGAATAAGCTCAGCATAAAACCTGAATTTATGGGTCAACGCTCTTTGTCAATTACCTACCCATATTGATGGAATGTTGTAACAATTTGACGTAGCGCTTCCAACATGCTTTTTGATAGGCAAAAGCGTGTCGAACCTCTTCTGGAAGTGTGTCCTCAAATGCAGGAGAGGTTTCATGCACTAGAAACTTCCAAGATGGTGAGCTAGATATGGTTCGATGTAGATATTCTTGAGCTCTCTCATTTGGAGCTCTTGATATTATCATTAGGGGATTTTTCCTTAATAAGTGGGTTTTCCTCCTTATTTTATGGATTCGTAACTCCCTCTCTCTACCTATAAATTTAATCTCATCCTTCCACTAATAGTGGGTCTTGCCTGATCACTGATCCTTTGCATCCCTATACTGTGATTATGCTTGAATTTCCACTTGGGAGAAGGATTTCTTGAAGATCCCCAGTTTGGACTTGGACATCACCAAAGAGAGGCCTCCAACATCAATGCCATAGTTGTATTCTTCATTTTTTCTATAATTAATAATACATTTGATGTTTCACTTTCCATATTTGTCTAGATATTTATGCAAGTAGCCTAATACTCCTTGATCTGTTAGGTAGTTTGTATTTGATGTATTCTATGTATCTCGTCACATTTCTTGTTTTTGTCTCTTGATTTCTTACAGGTATTCTAATGCCACAAGCAGCGAGGAGCGAGCCTGAAGGATCGTAGAATCAAGGTCTTCACCAAAGGATTGGACGATAGCACCAAGAAGAGGTAGGTTCTTCTTCTTCTTCTTCCATTTTGAATACAAACTAGGAAAGGGTTCATTAGTTGGTCTCGTGCATTGCTAGACTCACTATAGGGATAGAGAGACCGCCTCTGTCCATAGAGGGGATTGTCTTCACAACAGTGAGGCCTTCCCTCAATACCTGTAATTCCAATCTATGTTTTATAAAATGGAGAAATGTAAAATGTGTGGAAGACCAAGGGTCCCACATGGAATATGAAGAGTCACTAGAAATTTCTAAAGTAATGTAGAAGCCTAAAGGTCACTTAAGAATTTGAAAAAGTCATTGGATAAGCTCAAGAGTCATGAGGAAGGTCAAGAGTCACATGGGAGGTGGAGAGTCACCTCATTTGTTATAAATACACCCTCATAACTCAAGCAAGAGGACTTTTGGGCTTGAACTTTTCACCTTGGCTTCTCTAGCTTGGCACAGGAGAGAAGATCTTTCTTTGGAGGAGCAAGTAGTGACCTAATGTCCACTATTAGTACTAGTGTGGCAGCATTGTACTTGTATATATTGGCACTTTCACTTAATATATGAAGCTCTATGAGCCAACACACTTTCATTCATATGTCATGAATGATTGTGATACTATTTCTTCATTGTTTGCAGTGTATGTTTATGTTAACACATACTATTGAAAATTAACTATTTCTTTGGCTTTAATATGCATATTTTTTAATGTGCATTGTTACTTTATTTTGTAATTGTTGTTATCTTGTGAACTAATTTTGCAGGTTAACTAACAATCCCTTTCCATGCTTTGTGTGTCTCTTTTAGGATAATATTATTACTTTTCTTCTAGAGGCCCACTCTCTCTTTCCCTGTCGTGAAAGTACCTTATACAAGTTGAAATTGTATGTCTCATGTTGTCAAATTACTTGCATGACCCAAAGATTGTGTGTATAATATCTTATGTTGATAATTGTAGCCAAGTAATATTCCTAAGGATAATGGAAATTGGTCGTATTTCCAGTTGGGTATCCTACTCCAAACAGTGTGAGGTCTAATTGGGGCTTCATATCGAGGAGACCCCCTTGGTTGATAGATTTCCAGCACTGTCAACGGTATGAAGAACTTATTCAGCTAAAAGTGGAATTAGAAGAAGACAAGAAAGTGGAAGACATCCTACTACAACAATTAAAAGAGAAAGGAAAAGAGTGTGAAAGACTGAAAGAAAAAGTGGTAATCCTTAAGAAAAATTTGGAGAAAGCACAGGTTGAATTGAATATGAATCTTCAACATATAAAAGGATATGAAAAAATTTATTTCATATTGAATGCTTAGGGATCTTAACTTATGAAAGTTCGGTTGGGCTATGAAGGAGAAACCAGTGGGAAGAAAACAAAAGATAAAAATACCATCAATTTTGTAAAAGTTGTCACAAGAGATAATGACTATCCACATCAGTCGGAGAATAAGGATGTTAGTATCAGACCTAAACAACAACAAGACATCATTTCACCTAAGGAGCAACAAAACATCCTTATTATTCAACAACAACAAAGAACCATTCCTAATCAACAACATTAGACAATAAATTTGGACAAACCAGAATTAAGTTACTAGAGGCATTATTTATTGAGAAGACAAAATTATCAGATGGCCAAGAGATCCTATCCACAAGTACTATCCTTCCCCAGGTACACAATTTTTTTAATGAATATTTTTATCCATGCAAATACTTTGGTCACAAGGATATAAATTGTAGAGGATACATTGTAAGTAATGAATCTAGAAGTCTAAGAAGAAATGAAGGGAGCAAAAGACTTGCAAATGTAAGAATAAATATGAATAGGAATAGTAATCCATTTGCTCCACTTTCTGATATCACTAAGTGTTATTATTGTCACAATTATGGAAACAAGTCTTATGACTATTAGCTCGCAAATTCTAGATCACGGCCTCAAGAAAAGCACGGGACAGAGGAATCCATGTAGTGGAGAAAGAAGAAGGAAGATAAGAAAGAAAACAAGTGTGGTGTAGTTCTATATTATTGGAATCATCATAGTTAGTGGTATATGGGCAGTGGATGCTGCAGGCACATTACCAGAGAGAAAAGCAAGTTCATATCTCTTGATGAAAATAAATCTGGTAATGTCACATTCAGAAATGATGCAGCAAAAAATAAAAATCAAAGGAAAGGGTACAGTTAACTTGAACATTGGTAGAGGAAAAACATATGATGTGTTATTCATAGAAGGTCTAAGTCATAATTTGCAAGGTTGTGATGTTATCCTTAGAACTAAGGATTGTGAGACAAGGTCTACTATGATAGGGAAGACACTGGCCAAAGGAGTCTGAACAAAAAAAAATGTTTATATTTTAAAAGAATATAATGAAGAATGTTATTTGTGAAAACAGGATGAGTTTTGTCTGTGACACAAGAGATTATGGCATATAAATCTTGACCCTATCATCAAACTTATTAAAAAGAAAGAAGTAAGAGATTTTCCTAAGGTAAAGAAACCTCAAAATCCAATCTACAAATCATGCCAAATGGGAAACAAGCTCGAATTCCATTCAATACCAAAGATCAACTATCAAATAGCAAGCGTCTACAACTTGTACATATGGATTTGTGTGATCCTTCCAAACCAAAATCCCATGATGATTACTCCATATTGACTTGGGTAACCTTCTTGAGAAAAAAATTAGAAGCATTTGAGAAGTTTAAATTTTTCAAGGCATTGATAGAGAATCAAATAAGATGCAAGATAAAATGCATAAGGTCAGTCAAAGGAGGTGAATTTGCATACTTTTGTGATGAACATGGAATAAAAATGTAGTATACACTCCTGAGTAGAATGGTGTTGTTGAAAGGTAGAATAGTTTTGTACAACCAATTGCTAGAGCCATGATGCAAGAATGGAAAAATCCTCAAATATATTGGGCAAAAGTGGTTCACGCAACAATTCACACACTAAATAAGGAACATATTAGACCAAATTGTGATAAGACACCTTATGAACAATGGCATGGAAATCCTACATCAATCAAACATTTCAAAGTGTTTGGCAGTAAGTGTTTTATTAAAAATAATGATGAGAAATTGGGAAAGTTTGATGCAAGGTCATATGAAGGAATATTTTTGGGGTATTCAAAAAAGACGAAAAAATCCAGTGCTACATTCTATAACTAAACATATCCCTGTAAAGTATCATTTCTTCATAGAACAAGTTTTTGAGAAAGTAGTGAAGCTAGAGTACATATCAAATAAAGAGAATACAGTTGATATATTCACCAATTTTCTGGGAACATATCCATTTGAATATCTAAGACACAAGTTGGGTGTAGTCCATGCTCCTCTTCTCATTATTTCGACTTCAAAAATTAGCATCAAAGGACTATAGAAAACTTGAAAAGGGATGAATAATCTCAGGGGGGGAATATAGTTATATGAACATCAACAAGAATAAAGGAGAATGAAGCATTGAATTAGATAACAAGACTTTTAGATAGCTATAGAATCAATATGAATAAAAACTAGTTTGTACCTAAACACTGTTACCGATGAAATAGGTAACCTGACCTCAAAACGGGAACTCTAGCCCAAAAAGTCTCAAAAAACATGAAAAAACACCCCAAAAACAAAAAGTGTGTCTTCCATAATGCACTTGGTTTTTTTTTAAAGTCAAATTTCAACATTTTATAAAATTATGCTAAAAACAAAATTGTTTGTTGAAAAAAGGATTGAAAAAACACCCTCAAAACAAAACCAGTTGATGCTAGAATAACAAAAAAAAATGGTGTCATAATTTTGACACTAACAATGGAATTAAAGACAACATATTAGGACATTTTTTAAAATCATAAATTTCTAACAATTTTTATAGATGATGTTAAAGATAAACAAATACATGTCTGAAGGGCTTATCATTTCGAACAATTTTCATCCATGTTGTTAAACATAAAATATCTTGACTCTAAACAAACCCAAAATTGTAATTATTGTCAACCATAACATTAAAGATAAAATTTGGTAGCGCATAAAAACCTTAATGACAAGTTGTAAATCTAAAGTTTTTCAATCTTAAGTTTTCAACATACTTGAACAATGAAATTATGGAGAAATTATAAGACTTAAACAATTTAAAAAAATGAACAAGTAAATGAAAAAATTATCATTGAACAAAAACAAGTAAGAGTAATTTTAATTTTAAAGGATAAAAACTTATCTTTTTTCAAATCTTAGCATAAGACAAATTTAAATGTAATTTCAACCAAAACCTAAAAATCAAGCATCAAAACAAAGTGTTCCCTTTCAATGACACATATAATTATTAAAAAATTTAAAAGTATCTTATACCAAATGGTAACAATACATAATATCATGGTAATATCACTGCATAATCTAAAAATTCAACATTAGTTTCTATTTTCTATTTTACTTATAATTAAAATATCAACATTAGTACATTGAATATAACATAAATTATTTTTGTAATTCATTGTTGCATTGTCGATATTCTAAAGAGATGAATTCTTCATAATTAAAACATATAATCCAACAAACATAGAAATGTCTCATAACTTCATGAAAAATGAGATGGAAGTCAAATTTTTTATTTCAAGTTACCATGCAAATATCAATTACATAAAAGTGTCTTAGATAGTTATTCAAAATCAACCATAGGTTCTGGCACACCATCATAACCTACATCTTCAGATGAATGGCTTGATGCAGATGAAGATGATCCATATTCTTCTCTTTCATCAACTAGTGCTCCATCTGAGTCAACATGCATGCCCACCATTTCAGAGTTCAAAAGTCTTGTAGATCTACATCTACATTCTGCAGAGTCCCATTTCAACAGTAATTGTTCTGGTAGCAATTTCTTCAAAATATTTATGGTCTGCAACCGAAGAGTTCATCTCTTTGTCAAATTGAAGTCATACACAAGTATGTCAACATCCTCCAATTTTAAGACATCTGTGCGGCGACGATTTATATTTGTGCCCTTTCTTTTTCTCTTTCTACCAATTCTTTTTTCCACTACCATCTCTGGCTTGTACACACCATTGAAAGGGTGGGTACTTGTGGCATACCAATGTACATCAACAGTTGTAATCTCTTCATTTTCATTAATGACCTTTATAACCTTGGCAATCCAGAATGGATAGCTAAGTGGATCTTCATCTACTAACACTGCTATCATGCAACCCTCCTTAAGAACCTGCACAGAACCCTTGTAAAGGTCTTCCATGGCTTCACGTTGTGCACATGATCTTCTAGAACCAATATAGATTTCTCTTTCCTCTACCTGTGGGGAATTAATAATAGCTTGAGGTTGTTGTTGTTCAACATTGTGTGTTTCCTGATGTTCATGTTCATTTGGCATATTTTGTGGCCAAAAAAAAGGAGTCTTCAAAAGTGTATCCCCATTTATTGATCTTGAAATCATATCACTTTGATTACTGAAAAAAGACTCCCACCAAACTGAATCAGCAACATCGAAGTACTCATATGTATCTCTAATACATCTTTTAATTTCCTCTAGACATTGAGAATAATTTATGTCTCTCTTCTGCCTTCGTGCATTATGGAGTTCAGCAACTGACTGTAATAACAATATCTTTGATGAAAATATTGGACGCTCTGGAATGAACTTCAAAAATGCTAAACCTGATGATGGTCCCCATTCTTCAACAATACTTCTTGCCCCATATAAGTGTTATCCCATCAATTTTTTGATACAAAATTGATGCTGGAAGCTAATGTCGTTAAGTTGTTCAATGCATTTCTCCTCACCATGCGATCCAAAAATAAACCTTCACATGTCAATAGTTTCTTCCAACACATGAAAAACAGGCTCTGGAATGTATGATTTCTTAATACATTCAATTAATGATGGCAGGCTCCCAACACCTTTCCTCCTTAATGTTACTGAAAAACGACTGAATATTTGATCAATATGATTATGAGTATGCCCAACAAGAAGGAAACCAACCTTTATCTTTTTAAAAATCCCCAATTCAACGAGCATGTTTAGATACCCAAAAAGAACTTGATTTTTGTTCTCATGACTTGTGTTGTCTAATTGTAAATACAAAACTTCAGGAAGAATCCCAAACCAATGAGTAACCACATCATGGATTATAGTTATGGTCAGATTTGCATCATTGTGAATATTTGGAGTTGTGAAGAAAACTCTTGGAAACATCTTCTCATTAAATACCATACAACCAACCAAGTGAAATTGAATGAAATTTTCCTCCTGTAATTTTTTTGGCGTGCGGAAAAAATGTGGAAGAAGTGTTTTCTTTTGGTCCATACCATCAATTATCAATCCTAGATATTTATTTGGATGATCATAACACTTCTTTCGATGTTTATACAACTTTTTCCTTTCACTTGTTTGTTGATTGTGATGGTCTTGAAGTTCTTTGACAACGGAATCTGTACATAAAATAAAAGAAACATATGAATAAATATATTTTCATAGTTGATAAGTATCAAATTTTAAAAAACAATGTTTTGAACACATACCTCTTTCTGCCCCTTGACATTTATCTCTTTTTGCTTTAAGAGAAGCACATGTGCTGCAAATCCCCATCCTTGTCTTCTTAGGAATACGAACATTATTGAATTCAGTTTTCCATATCCTTGTAAAATAAGAATATGTAATAAAATTACCAATTCCTTCAACAACTTCTGCATAATCTTTGTATAACATGAATATTTCTCGTCTCGAGAAATTATCTGGAATATGTATTATGTCTTTATTTGGCATACACTCTCCATGATTTGAAAAGAAGTCTTTCATCCATGTCTTAGCAGTATTTGCAAACGGCCCCACCTCCCATTTATAACGTGCTTCTGAATAATATGTGGGATCCCTTTCCAATCTATCTTGGATTCTTGACAAACGACAATTACCAATTGAATACAACATTTTGAACGCCTTTCTGCAAAGCAATACATTCCCAATATGATAATCATAACCTGCTAGTGTAGATTGCATGCAACCCACTAAATATGAATTTTGCATGCTTTTATTCATTGACATATATATTTTCCTTTTCTCCAAAACAAATTTGAAATCCATATTTTTCAAGCAATCCCTTCGACAACATTCACTTGAAATCAAATGAACGACATAACTTCTTTTTGTGAGATATTTTGTCCTCACCCTTGTATAACTGGAATGCTTTGGATTGATATGAAAAGGTCTACTCCTACTCCTAGTTGCAATATTTGCTTGCAACGGCTTCATCATTCCATCATCCTTTGTAAAAGTAGTTTCATCACCATTAGGAGGAATATTATCCCCACTATCATCATCCTCAACATAGTTGAGAAATTCATCAACATCATTGCCTGGAAAATTTTCTTTACCATCATCAGTTGAAGAAAACATTTCACAAGAATCATCAGCACTTTTGTAACCCTGACTCAAAAGAAATTCTTCACCATCTTGACCCATGCTTTCAAATTCTTCCCTGGGAGGATTCAATTCTTCATCACCATGAGTGTCTTTGAAATGGTCACTTGGATAAAATGCAATATTCAGATCTATGCCTCTAAAATTATCATTTGCAAGAAACTCTTCATCCTCCCCTTCCTCAGTGGTGCTCTTATAATCCTTGGGATTAGGCATAAGTGGAAGCTTTGAATTTGTATTCACTAGAATTTCTTCATCCTGCCCCTCCCTTTCCTCATTGAAGCTCTCATAATCCTTAGAATTAGGAATAACTGAATGCCTTGAATCTATATTTATTGGAAATTATTCATCCCCCCCTTCATCAGTGGTTAAATTATAATCGTTATGCATAGGATGAACTGAAAATTTTAGCTTTGGATATTCATCCCCGTCTTCATCAGTGGTGCTAGCATAATCCTTAGGATTAGGACGAAGTGGATATTTTGACGCTGGAAATTCGTCATTCCCCTCTTCCTCAGTGGTGCTGACATAATCCTTAGGATTAGGACGAAGTGCATATTTTGACTCTGCAAATTCTTCATTCCCATCTTCATCTTTGGTGCTAACATAATCCTTAAGATTAAGACGAAGTGGAAATTTTGTCTCTGGAATTTTTTCGTCCCCCTCTTCATTAGTGGTGCTTGCATAATCCTTAGGATTAGGACAGAGTGGATATTTTGACGCTCTAAATTTTTCATTTCCCTCTTCATAAGTGGTGCTGGCATAATCCTTAGGATTGGGACGAAGTGGATGTTTTGACTCTAAAACATTATCATTCCCCTCTTCATCAGTGGTGCTCACATAATCCTTACGATTAGGACGAATTTGATATTTTGACTCTGGAAATTTTACATCCCCCTTTTCATCAGTGGTGTTGGCATACTCCTCAGGATTAGGACAGAGTGGATATTTTGACTCTGCAGATTCTTCATTCCCCTCTTCATTTGTTGTTCTCGCATAATCCTTAGGATTAAGCTAAAGTGGATATTCTTCATCTCCCTCTTCATCAATGGTGTCCTCATAATCCTTGGGATTAGGACGAAGTGAAACTTTTGACTCTGGAAATTCTTCATCATGCCCTTCATCACTGTTGCTTTCATAATCCTTAGGATTAAGAGTAAGTGGTGTAACTGGCGCTCGATTTACAAAAATTTCATTTTGTTGCGCCTCATCAATTTTGTTCTCATCATCTTTAGGATTACAACCAAGTCGATTTTTTGACTCTCTATTCATGGTGAATGAACTCCCATTATATTCATCACTCTGAATAGAGTTGTTGCGTGACGAAGATGTTGATGTTGTACAAAGAAAAACTTCGCTATCAGAAGAAACCATGGCTTTCAACAAGAATAGGTTGAATGATACAAATTCCTCTCCCACTTACAATATATAGCTTAAGGACTGAAAATTTCCCTCCAAATTTTCCCTCCAAAAAAATTCGCGAAAAAATTGCCCTCCAAAATTTCCCCCCAAAAAATTTCGCGAAAAACTTTCCCTCCAAAATTTTCATTTCAAATATTTGGTACAAATATTAGTCAAAAAATGTATTTAACATTTTTTTAATAAATTGTTTGTGTTGAAATATTTTACCAATATTTATATTCAAAATATCCACAAAATATTTCTATCATGGATGCCTTCCAAACTAAAATAATGTTTTTATTTCAATGATTTAACATTGACTAGATGTAAGTATTAACTATAATATTACTATAATATCTACATGCAAATATTAACTATTTTAACTATAATGACTACATGTAAATATTATAAATTTTAAATTTTAAACTTACGTTATATTCATCTAAAATATATTTCAAAATTTATTAATAAATTGTTGATCTTTAAATATTTCACTATACTTTCTATTCAAAATATCCACAAAATATTCATTTCATGCATGCCTTTGAAACTAAAATAATTTTCTTATTTGAATGGTTTAAGATTGACTACATGTAAATATTTACAAAAATAACAAGATGTAAATATTAACTATTTAAACTATAATTAACTACAAGTAAATATTTTAAATTTTAAAATTTAATCCCATGATTTTAAACATTGAGTACAAGTAAATATTAACTATGATAACTAAATGCAAATATTAACTATTTTATCTATAATATTAACTATAATTAACTACATGTAAGTATTTCATATTTTAATTTTTAATCTGAGATTATATTTTAATTATTCAACATTCAGTACATGTAAATATTAAATAAAATATTAACTATGATAACTACATGCAAATATTAAGTATTTTAACTATAGTATGAACTATAATAAACTAAATGTAAATATTTGAAATTTGAAATTTTAATCCCACATTCGTTAAACAGTAAACCAATCAGACAATATTCGTTATATAATAAGAATGATTGTTTCTATTCATCACATCACATCAAGTTTTCTGGTATTTGTTAGAGCAAATTTCTGGAGGTGTTGCGTTGTCATTGGTAACTTCATGGAGGCATCGCATTGGCATTGGAGGCATTGTGTTGCTATTGGTAATTTTGTGGAGGTGTTGCATTGGCATTGGTAACTTCGTGAAGGCATTCCATTGGAATTGAAGGCATTGTGTTGCTATTCGTAATTTTGTGGAGGCGTTGTGTTGGCATTGGTGACAGCAGTTTTTTGCATTTCAAAGGTTAGTTTTCCTTCTATTCTGTCAATTTAAAGACGATTTTGGGGAAATCTGTTTTTCTATAGTTTTTTGTGTCTAAAAACTACTTTTTTAAGTTTTTTAGGTTCAAAAACCATAATTTTTTCTATATTTTTTTAGTGAAGAAAATGCAAAAAGAACTAAATTTTTTAGGGTTTTAAAGACAAAAATTTAGAATTTTTTTTCTTTTTTAAGACTTATAGGTTCATCTAGACAGAAAAATCCATAAAACGACCATGCACATAAAAAAATAGTAATATTATAACATTTTTTATTTGTTTTTTTTTATCATAAATATATCAGTGGTTTCATTATTTAAAATGTTTTTTTTTTTTTTTTTTTGAGAATTTTTTGATTTTATATTCTAATTTTTTTTTTTAATTTTAAATCTTCAATTTTTTTTTTCTTTATTGTTTTGTTATATATCATATTTTTTTTTATTTTTTTAATTGTATTGTTATATAGTTTTTTTTTTTTAATTTATTGTATTGTTATATTAAAACAAATGTTTTTTATTTATTTATTATATTGTATTGTTTTTTTCTTTTAATTATATAATGTTTAAAAACAAAACATAATTGTTATTTAATAAATTGTTTTTTTTTTTAATATATTTGTTATATTTTGATATTTTTAACAAATTTTTTTTTTATTAAATAATGTTTAATAATTATTTATTAATTATATTATATCAAAAAAAAAAATTAAAAAAAAAATTTAAAAAAATAAATAAAAAAAAAATTTTTAAAAAATGCATGCGCTGTAGACGCAGAGCGCGCCTGCGGGGCGTCGGAGGCCGGCAGGCGACGCCATGGGGGTTTCCCAGCCGGCCTCAGGGCCCATGCTGGGCGGGGAGGCCGATTCCCGGAATCGGCCTTCCCCGCCCGGCAGACCGCGCTTGCGGGGCACCGAAGGCCGGCGGGCGATGCCATGGGGGCTGCCCAGCTGGAATCGGCCTCCCCGCCCAGCAGACCACGCTTGCGGGGCGCCGAAGGCCGGCGGGCGATGCCATGGGGGCTGCCCAGCTGGCCACAAGGCCCCCGCTGGGTGGGGAGGCCGATTAGATCGTGCCCGTAGGGCACCAGAGGCTGGCAGGCAGCGCCACTGGGGCTGCCCAGCCGGCGTCAGGGTCCCCGCTAGGTGGGAGGCCGATTCCCGGAATCGGCCTCCCGCCCAGCAGGGGCCCTGAGGCCGGCTGGGCAGCGCCCGTCGTGCCGCCTGCCAGCCTCCGGTGCCCCGCGGGCGCGCTCTGCGTCTACGGCCCATGCATTTTTTTTTTTAATTTTTTTTTTTTTTAGTAAATTCTTTTTAAAAAAAAAAATTATTATTTTTTTTTAATTTGTTTTAATAAAACAAATTTTTTTTTTTTTAATTTTTTTTCTAAATTTGTTTTTTTCTAATTTTTTTTTACTTTGTTTTAATAAAAAAAAAAGAAAATTAATAAAAATATTGTTATATATAAAAATAATAAAAAAATTGTTATATAATATAATAAAAACATTGTTATATAATAATTGCTATAAATATGAAAATATAACAAATATATATAATAAAAAAAATAAAAATAAAAATAAAAAAATTATTAAATAACAATTATGTTTTGTTTTTAAACATTATATAATTAAAGAAAAAAACAATACAATATAATAAATAAATAAATAAACATTTGTTTTAATATAACAATACAATAAATTTAAAAAAAAAAAAAGTATATAACAATAAAATTAAAAAATAATAATAATAATGATATGACATTTGTTTTTAACATTTAAATATTTAAATTTCTTTTTTAATTTTTTATTTTTTTTAAATTTAAGTACTAAAACAACATTATAAAAAGATTAATTTTTTCTTTTATTTTGTTTAATTGCTTTTATTTTATTTTGTTTATTTTTATTTAATTACTATGTAATGTGAAATAGAAATTTGTAATTTTCAAATATATTAAAAGATTATATAAATTTATAAACTTTTCTATTAATTTTTTATAATTTTAAGTTTATAATTTTTTATTTAATTGCTATGTAAAGTAAAATAAATTTTTATTTTATTTTATTTTGTTTATTTTTATTTAATTGCTATGTAATGCAAAATTAAATTTTAAAATTTTAAAATATATTAAAAGATTATAAGTTTTTTTAATAAAATCATTGCCTTAAAAAAATAAAATTTAATTTTAACATTTGTTATAAATAGTTAGTAATTTTTTTGTTTTTTTTTAAATATTAAACAAAAACTGAAGTTTGAAAATAATAGTTTATTTTTTTTAAATTGTTTTATACAATTTAAACACATTTTTAAATTTTTTATAAAATGTATTCAAAACATATTATATAGATATATATACATATGATTTATAATATTTTGTTTTTAAATGAAAAATTTTATAGTTAATTTTACTGCTTTAATTTCAAACTATTTAGTTTTAGAAATAAATTTTGTTTATTAAATTTATTTTATCCGCAATATTTTTTCATTAACTAATATATCTATATCTATATATATATATATATATATATATATATATATATATATATATATATCAGGAAAATGGCATCAAAAAAGATTTCTGTGAATGTTTCTGCACCTAGGGCAGCAGCTCCCAAATCTACGGCAGCAGCTCCCAAATCTACAGCTGCAGCTCGACGCACTATGGATACAACTCTCAAATCTAAAGTTGCAGCTGAACGCACTATGGACACTATTGGACGCAATAAGGATATTGTTGCACACACTAATAAAAGTCAAGCAAGTGGGGCACCAGGTTCATTAAAGCTTATTTCTGATTGGAAGAACGCCGAGGAAATAGATAAAACCGATTTCTCATGGTATCTTGAAGATAGTGAAATGGAGGCTGATATACACATCTATCTGATTTGTGGTATGATTGACTTAAATGAGCCATATGATGTGATGGGCAGAGTACGAGACATATGTATGGTCCCAAATACAAACACTATTTATGTTCTTGCAAGGAAGGCTCAGAAACGTGAGAAGGTTAGATATCGTCTATCAATCGTCAAGTATGACACAGATGAAATATCTTCAAAATTTTATGAAGAAATATCAAGCAACATTGCAAATAACATTGTAAGTATGCTTATTTTTATTTCCTCTATGCATTATTGTAAGGATGATTCAATTTTTTATAAATTATTGTTCATTGACATGTTTTATTTTGTTTCATAGTATTTTGTTCCGAGTCTTTCAAACATGTTTGAAGGTATTTATATGTTGGTGCCAAATGTTATGGATGTGATCAACACTTTCCACAAAGACAAAGCAGAGGAAATGAGATTGAAGCAAAGAGCAATAGCTCGTAACACTGCAATAGTACAAAGAGGGGATCAACCAAGAGTCACAAAGGTGGGTCAATCTAGTAAACTTAAACATGTTTCTTTTGAAGGTGTCTAACATGAAACATAAAATTATGATAGAATTAATGAGGAGGAGATTAAAACTATTGTGCAAAAGGAGAAAACAGATCAGACACCAAAAAGAAAAATCGCCAAATATGTCTCTCTTTTACCTCATGAAGGAGAGCTTGTTTATAAAAAAACTGATATGTTATCCAATAAAACTAGGAAATCAAATATTGGTGAACCTATAAAGTTCATGAGCAGCAGTGAAGAACAAACTGAAAGCTCTCACGGAAGCAGAGAAATCATAACACCAGGTGCTTAGTTAGAGGATGGCATTATTAAAACAAAACAAAATGCTATTCGACAAGAGTTTAGGAAGAATAAATTAATTCTTGGTGGCCAAACATTTGAGCTTAATGTTAACCAATTTTATAGCCCAGATGAAGGACAATCTCAATATCAAATTAGAAAGGCCCATCACCTACATGTACATAATCTGAAAACATTGTTTAGGTTCAATCCATATGCGCATGTGGTGGATTATGTGGTTCTTGTCAATCCATGTCAGGTTCCCAACAAACAAGCATTTGACAAGACAAAATGTTTTGATTATAAATATTATGTAATTGGAGGAAACCATTCAATAGAGGCTAAAAGAAAATTGATTGCAGAATATCCCAATAACTATCTTTTTCAAACAGTGAAATGCATCATTTACGCTGGCTTAACAGAAATGGAATCAAAGTTATTGGCATGGGATCATAATGCAGATAATGAGTATAGAATGAAAATGACTTTCATCCAAAGGGTCAGATTTATTCATAATGAATTCATAGAAAAATGTGGTGGGGATAAGACACAAGTTAGTGTAGCATTTCGAAATGAATGTTTAATGGAAACAGGTTATCAAATTGATGAAAAAAAGCAAAAGATGGAAAATTGAATACAAATTTCTTTAGAGGCACAGATAACATTTTTTAGTTGGCATTTAGAACTGGGGAGGTATGGGATTTGATTGATGAGATTTTTGATCGATGGGAGAATATTTCCATAAAAAATCAAAAGGTTAGAAAGCGTAAACCCATAATATGTACCAACGGTAAGGCGGGTCCTGAAATGAAGCAGCTTCCAAAGGATATGACTATCACACCTTGGAGAACAATGCAAGGTGTGAAGGATGATAAATTAGTCAAATCAGTATTAGCCCGTGTGAAGTCGGGTGAATTATCAATGGAAGAAATGTGTGCAGAATTTCAAAAGTAAGTTTCTTGAATTATTTCTTATTTTTATTTCATTATAATTTTCTTTTAAATAAAATATAATGATGTTGGTAGAATTTGTTATACATGTTAGTATATTAACGCTTTTAACTTGATTTATTCAGTCAGAAAATTTTTATGAAAATACAAGAACGCATGGTTAAAATTTTGAATGAAGACAGTTGGGATGATGTTGTACGCAACTACCCAGAAGCAAGTTCTACATAAACACTAAAATAGTTTTATATTGCATTCAATAAGGTATGTTGATTTATAAATTCATTTTATTAATATTTAAACTATTTTTATTTTATTAATTATATGTGTGTGTGTGTGTGTGTGTGTGTGTGTGTGTGTCATTAAAGATGTCGAAGAAGGATGGAAATGGAGTACCAGATGCTTTCAAAAGCTTTATTGAAAAAATTAAGATGGAGAACATGAGAAAGAAGTGTCTTATGAATGTTGAACTTGATCATACTCTTAATCATTACATTTGGAATGGGCTCGACAGTGTCCAATATCAAATAATACAAGGTGAATGTGAAGACATTATATCACTAATAACTAAAAGGGAATATGGCCTAGTTATTGCAGATATTCCTCATGGTTTCAATTTCCCAGACATTGAATATGATAGAGAACCATATACTTATCAAGCTTTTATTAAAGTGGTTACGGGTTTTCAAGAAGTGACAACATCACCACTTTGGTGATTTGTGACATTTCATTCAGACACACAGTTTCCAATGTTATTAACAAGCTTCAAGGGTAAAGCAAACTCAAGGATGCAACTTACATGGTAAGACTTTGAAATTGTATGTTTGATTCCTCCTAAAAAAAAATATTCATGTAAAATTTAATTGACCTTTCACGATGTTATGTTATAGGCAAAAGTCAAATATTGTTTCTTCCTAAGATCAGCCTATTATAAATTATTGTGAGTTCATCCATGTTGAATGTTGGACAAAAGACAATAGCTATAAGCATATCATTATGAATCGAGTAGATGGGAAGAGTCATAGTCAAGTATTGGTTTATGATGCAGTTGTAAGAAAACTAACATATGAGGATAAAGATGCAAAAGGAGATATAGTTAAGATTTATCAAAAACCACAAGCATTGATTAATTATCTTATAGATATATGTTCAAATGAAGGAGAATGGGTTTTGGATTTATTCTCAGGTTCAGGTAAGTTTTATTATACAAATTTAAATTTAAATATTGTCTTTTTTACTTTTTATTTCTCCATACTAATTTTCTTACTTATTTTTTTGTGCTTGATGATTAGGTACAACACTAGCATGTTGCCTACTAAAAGGAAGAAATTGCATTTCCATTGAGAAAGACCCAGTTCAATGCAAATTTATTCAACAAAGAATTAACGCTCTTAAATTCCTTCTAGATGTGAAGCAAGAAGTTGGTTTGAGGAAAGGAGATTTTAATGAATCACGTGTGGCAAAAAAAGCAAAGGAACCTCAACCACCATTATATGGAATGATTGGAAAGGGACACTTTGGAAGATTTTCTCACATGAAATATCCATTAGAAGACAACAATGATCAAAATGAAGAAGAAAATGTTGCGGAAGAAGCCATCAATTTTGTTCTAGACGATGTTGAAGATGTATTAGTTGATATTGTTGATGATGTTTAAGTTATGCTTGCAAACAAAGCTTATTTTTTAGAACTATTAATCAGTTTTACTTGTAATGTTTAGACTTTGATATTTTATGAGAAAAACCCTTATTTTTTGCAAAAAACATGTGATTGCTATTATTTTTTGACATAAATTCAATAAAAATGTTATTTTCTTAAAAAATTTTGTTAAGATTCTCCCAAAAAAATTAGTTTATTTAACATGTTTTTTCCAACAAAAAGTTTGTAAAAGTGTATTTTTTGCATTGTATTTATATTGAAAAATTGTATTTTTTTGACATATGGTTCAAAATATTGGTTTTTTAGCGACAATTATTTGATGTGCATTGAAAAATTATTTAACAATACATAAACATGTAGAAAATATAAACTTTAGAATATTGACCCTTTTTCCATCTTTTATCTATGTGAAAAAGTGAAGATATCATTACAAGTTTTTATTTTTATTTTTAAATATTTTTTTATTTTTAAAACACAAGTACATAAATGCACTTAAAAATAAACATCTCAGGGAAGAAGAAGACATTAGAAAATCTATAGTGTCAAAATCAATCCTATAAAAAAACGTTGGTGATGATACACCACCACTATTCAAAATCTACATAAAAAACATCACATAAAAATATATATATATATATATATATATAATAATAATAATAATAATTAATTAATTAAAAAAAAAAAAACAAAATGAAAAAAACTTAAAGTGCCAAAAACATGCTCAAAATTTTTTTTCTTGATTCTGCATCGCCACTTTTTTAAAATCAGGTGATTTTCTTGATACTTCAAAAAGTAGGTAACAATGAGGTTGCCTATGTCATCAGTAACAGTGTTCCTACAGAACGAGGCCATCTTCATCATGAAAGAAACCATCAATTTGGTTCATCATTCAGAAGATCAATTTTGAATACAAAACTCTTGTGTAAGACATGTATATATGATCTATCCTCAGCAAATAACTCTAAGCATTTTCAAAATGCATATAACCTATTTTCAATATTTTCATACATAGTAAAAGCATTTTGTATATGAATCTAGCTCAAAATATATTGTTGCATCATTAGGATTTCCTCAAAATCCTTCAATATAGTCATTACAACTTCAAAGATTTTGAATACCATGCTTATATCTACTTATCATAGATCTCAATTTTTTGTATTAAATTACTCATGTATATGACTATCTGAATTTTTTAAGTTACTTTGTAAAAAAATGAAAAGGGTTCTTCTCATGTGCAAATAACAAATAATTGTTTTCAAATGCACAATGACTAGCATGAGATATATATTTAGAGCAAGTCTAGTAGAAATTAAAATTTCATCAACAGAATTATTTGACAGTGCTCACATACAGTGAATCAATAATTTCATAGAGAATAGCAACTAAATACTATGAGCATGAATATATCACTCCTTAAAATTTATGTTGGTCAAATGAAGAGCTGCATCATCATAAGGATGGCAATGCAGCTTATAATCATGACCCTGTTTCTATACCAGTACAAAAGAGAATACTAGATAAGTGTATGCAAATACCAAAGGGGGTCACTGAAATTTGTAAAATTCTGAGCAAACAGTCACCTGATCAGGGGGCAGCCAACTCTAGAGATGAAGCAGTAGTAGTACTATGTCCAAAACTATATGTCCAAGTACAAATCATCAAACACCTTATGACTTCATCAAACACACAGACTATATGTCCAGCACAGACCTTTACAAATGTGTGCCTGATCTCTGTAAGCAAATAGTATATGACTATTCAAAGATGCATGTCTATTCAATATTGACTATAGGCATGTATATTCAATATATACTATATGCATGTCCATTGAATATATGCAGGACTATATGATTGTCTATTGAATATATACATTACTTGCATCAACTTTTTTTTGACTATTTGAAGGTGCATTGACTATTTTTTTATATATTCAATCAATTATCTAGACTTGATTCGCAAAGGAACAAATAAAGGAAATCAACATGAAAAAAAATTAGCAGAACATGAGCCACTTAAAAATGAAAGACGATTTTTAGGTCTTTTCAGTTATCGAAGTCCCACTACATAGAAGTTGGAGACATATTTGTGAACGCGGAAGACAATTGAATCCTCACATGGAACTCAATATTTGGAACCGAACAATGCGGCACGAATTCCGCAGAGTAATGGTTGATTCATATGAGTGAGAGGATGAGCCCATATTTTTTTCAACAGATGAGCATATCGATTTTTTTTTTAAATCTGAGGCTAGAACACAAGGAAAGAAGGAACAACGACAGAAAGAGGACCACATCAATGGCATATTGAGTAAGGGAAAGGATCACAATGATCTTGAGGAGGATTATTTAAGTTTGATCGAAACATTGGTGAAAGCAGCGGTCCTGGGTAAATAATCTGAGTATGAATTTTAAAATAGTCAGATGGACAGAGGTATGCCAGGTAACAAAGATGTTATGTGGACAGAAGTCGTGCCAGGTGACAAAGGCTGGAGAATTTTTGACAATTAAATTAACAGAAGAACGTTGAGCTATTGTGAAGAATTGAAATGTTATGAAAATGCACAGGATGGTAGAAACTTTACAATGCCTACAGAATCAGAGGAGCATTATGGCTTCCTATTCTATGATTACACAGTGATAGAGCATAAGACATTACAATGCTAGAAATTATCAGACTTGCCAAGTTAACAAAATCATGGTATGTGAAGATATACAAATAGACATTATGAGTCAATGAACATTAAATACATGTGGAAGATATGCCAAAATCAGAGGTTGGCAGAGAACGACATTGCATCAGATATATCAGGCCAGCATTATAATTGTGAAATGCCAGAGGCTGTTTCAAGAGATGTATTAGATTTGCAATAATTTTCAGTGTCGGAGAGTTTCCAACAAAAGAAACAGTGACTATGTGAACATGCATGGTCAAGTCTGCAATGTGATGGTTTTCTAAGTGAATAGGTAGCACCAGCTATGTACGTGCAAAACCGTTTTCAATGGAGTGGGACCTCTTGGATGCATTCCCTCACAATGTACCTAGATCTATGTAGATAATATCATGTCGTGCCCAGATCACAAGCCTTGGGAAACCTTTTTTATCCAACTCATATCTTTGCATGAATCGTGAATAGTATGTTTTCTAGGATGCATTCAACCCCACAGAAGCTAGTTCTTATCACACGTGTAGTTTTATTATGTGTCGAAGACTTTGGCAGAGAAATTTTCTCTAGAGTATGAGGTTAAACAGTGGCCACATGCACATTGTGAAAGCTGCTATGTTTTCTCTTTCATTTTCTCTCAACTATCATACTTCATCCATAAGAGTTATCCACATTTCACTCTACAATCCAAAGTCGATGGTGAAGATGATAACAGTTTTATGGTGCCTTCCAAGAAAAAATTGATATGGTGTGGATGACATTATTGTTGAGACAACCAAATGGGATCAGTTTTATAGAATATTAAAGTATATTCCATAACATAATATTACTCGAACTCATAGAATTTGCAGCCTTAATAGTATTTTATAGGATGCCCCAACAACATGAGATTGTTATATCCCCTGAATCTGGTAAAAACATAACTGTACGTAAGAAAACAAAACCGGGTTTGAGGCATTTCAGAGGGCGGCCTAAAACTAAATCTCTGTTTAAAGATGATTTCTTGGACCTCACGGATGTACCCATATTTTCTTCCGATGACATCAGGGTGCTTAGAGCAAGCAACCCCCTGGGTGGTTCCAAATGACCTCTATCCTATCTATGAATCTCAAGGGTATAGGCGACCCCTCAAAACTTTATCGCCTGAGGGAGGTGCTAAATATGGTGAGACCTATCATTATTCTTATCTAGGAAACTCTATGTGACAAATTGAAAGCAATTAGGTATATTCTTTCCATCAGACCGGGTTGGCACGCGGCAGCTGTGGATGTTGTTGATCATGCGGTGACTTAATTGCATTATGGAACCCATCACATGCTAAGTTTTTGGCCTTTAGATTTTCTGGCGGCATCTTATTATCCAGGAACTTTTGCGAGGTACAAGACACTTTCAATATTCTAAACTTATATGCCCCATGCCAAAACAGATATGAATTTTGGAAGCGCCTGAACAATTCAAGTATACTTTCACTGGAGAACCTGATTGCCATTGGGGATTTCAATAGGGGATTTTAAATGTTGATGAATCATGGGGTCTTAGGGCCAGTGTTGACCCATTGGCGGGCTACATTGGCAGGACTTTTGAGCAGGCACAGATGATTGATGTTCGTCCAAAGCCCATTATCCCTACGTGGACAAATCATCGATCAGGGGGGATTTTATCGGCAAGAGGTTGGACAGAGCTATGGTGAAGGGGATCATGGCTGATAGATTGGGTAATATGCGGTCATATATCCATGTAGCTAACTTATCAGATCACATGGCAATTGTTCTATCGTGGCGCACGGAAAGCAAAAGAAAGGGGGTCCCTTTCAAATTCAATCGGGCATGGCTGCATGACGAAGAATACAACAAGATAATCCAAGAAAATTGGAATGCAAATTCCCCATACGAGGGACTACATGGATGGGAAAGTTTCCATGTAAAACTACAACGAATAAAGTCCATTACAAAGGCATGGGAAATTAGAAAGAAAGGAAAAGCTCAGGGAGGAGTACAATGATATAACAAGAATTCCCAATGACATACACTCTAAATTTGTCAACGTTGCGCCAGATGATCATACCTACTTGCAAATGGCCAAAATGCAGTAGAGAAGAAAGTAAATTCTAAAGATTGAAGAATTAACATGGAAACTCAAGAGCAGGATCATATGGCTCAAGGAGGGAGATTTGAATACTATTTTTTTTCACAAAACTGCAAATGAGAGGAGGAACAAAAATGCAATCTGGTATATTAAAAAAGATGATGGGAGATGTGTCTATTCCATGGAGGAGATTATGGGGGAAGCTTACAGACACTTCTCGACCTTTTACCAAGCTGATGTAGATATTTCCTTAGAGTGCCAGACATGGAAAATTTTAGGGGCTAATATTCGCAGGTGGGCTAATTTTCCATGTTTTTTCCAAAAAAAAGATTCGCCAATTTCCATTTTTTTATAAAAATAATTCACCCAAATTTTACAATATCAAATTATTTTACGTTAAAAATCGCCAACATTATATAGAGAATATATATAATATCATTATAAATTTGAATAATTTTACAAATACTTCAATAAACATTTTATAGTTTGCATATAAGGGACTAGTGAGATTCGCCAATTTTTTAAACTTCAATATAATTTTCCATCCTTAAAATTATCCTTGGTGCCAGACATGAGTCCTCCAGTAAATTCTACATATCTTTGATGAGGAGGCTATTCAGCGCCTAAATGCTACAATTACAAAGGAGGAAGTTGAGTTAACATTAAAGTCTTTTGCACACGACAAATGTCCAAGACTGGAGGCTGGCCAGCGGAATTGTATGTACATTTCTTTGACATTATGGCAAAGGAGATTACAACTGTTGTGGAAAATGGACGGATTTAGGGACACATTCCGGCAAGCATGAATGCCACCTTCTTGGCGCTCATCCCCAAATCATCTAATCCTAAAAAATTTTCAGACTTCAAACCGATTTCCTTGTGTAATCTTATATATAAGGTATCATCTAAAATCATAGAAAATAGGATGAGAATGACACTGTCGAAGTATATCTCGAGGGAACAGTATCCATTTCTGAAGGGACGGTCCATTCATGATTCTATTTCCATTGCACAGGAAGCTATGCATTCTATGCACGCTAGTAAGAAGGAGGCTCTCATTCTGAAAATTGATCTGTATAAAGCATATGACACTGTCAACTGGTCATATATCAAACTGGTACTCCTTAAGATTGGGCTTCTGATTCACATCATCAGATGGATTATGGCCTGTATAACATCCACTTGTTTTTTTGTTATAATAAATGGTATGCCGACTAATTTCTTTCGATCTGAACGGGGATTAAGACAGGGATGCGCTCTATCCCCTCTCATATTTATATTGATCATGGATGGATTTAGCAGGCTTATGGAGATGGCCATGACCTCGCTTTGGGCTCACTTTTTCTAATGATATAAGTATCACTCATTCAATTTTTTTGGATGATCTTCTTATCTTTTGCAGATTATTAGAAACCATTGGTTCTATATACATTTCTTGTTGACTCATTTTGGGAAGGCATCTGGACTATGCATTAACAAGGAGAAATATTTCCTTATTTGCGAATATGGAAATGAGGAGGAGATTAACTTCATTTCTAACTTCCTTGGAGTCCATATCAAGAGGGAAAATGAAGGATTTATATACTTGGGATACAAAATCAAACCTTGTGGGTGTCGGGTGAAGGAATGGATGTGGTTGGTGGAGAGATTCAAAGTCAATATTAGCAAATGGTCACATAGGTGGCTCTCGTTGGGGGGCAGACTGATCATGATCCAAGCAGTCCTTACACAACTTATTGTATACTGGGGTCACCTATATTACTTTCCAGAGCAAACAGTGCATTGTATAAATCAAATTTTGGCAAAATTTTTATGGGGAGGGGCAGGTATGACCAACAAACAACATCTTTGTAAACTTGATTTGTTATGTGTACCAAAAAGCAGGGGGGATGGGGTATCCTGAAAATTCGAGCCTTTAACTCTACTCTGCTCATTAAATCTCTGTGGAGGGTTATTAAGGGCAACGGAATATGGAATGATATCATATTCATTAAATACTTAAATGGTGATTCTTTGCACAAATTTTACTGCAGGCAATTCATTATGCCTAGGTGCATATCGGCTATATGGCTGGGTTTCAATAAAATATTTCCAATCTTTGCTGAGCGGTTAGCATGGAGATTCGAGAATGGGCTGAAGATCATCCTTGGTTGTGATAGAATATATGGTATGAATGTCGATTCTCTTCCTAGCCAGCGGATCGCTCACAGACTTTCTCACCATGGAATCATTCATTTCTTTCAAGTCATCTACTACTAGGCCCATGGTGCTCCCATATTGAAATTTGTTGAGCTACTTGGCCTCACTGGTGGGGATGCGATGGATTGGAGGGAATATGTGCAGGGTATTCAGGCAGTAGGTTTATGCTACAGGAATGAAGGGGACATGATCACATGGGAGGGAGACATCAAACAAGGATCAGTGGTTGTACAGGAAGCCTATGTCTACATTATTTCTCGGTTTGTACAGGAGGAATCATCCAAAGATTTTTGGCCTTTTTGATGAAGGCAAATACCTACTAAGATCTTGTTATTTGGTTGGTTGGTTTGGAGGAATAAAATCCTTACATGGGACTCCCTCTTGCGCAGAGGCTTCCAGGGTCTTAGTAGGTGTGCTCTGTGTTTTAAGGATGAGGAATCTATTGAACACCTTTTATTTTCATGCCCAAGGGTGCTTTTTATTTGGAATCTTTTCAGTCGCCACATTATTGACTCATCATGGATCCCGAGGGACTTCATGGAGGCCACCCACAGATGGGAAAATACCTACGGGAAATTTTAATTCTTACCTTTCTTTCTCATATGGGAAATATGGTTGGCACAGAATCGGATTATATTTGATGGAAAGAGTTTCTCCACCGCTCTTATTCACTCTGCTATAATGAAATGGATCAATCATAGGGATCCTGTTGAGGCTAGCACTGTTGATTCCTCTATTAGGAATGGGCCTCATCCCATTGTTTTTCCTACGATTTACTTTGATGGTGCATGCCAGGAGGGGATAATGGGATGTGGGGCATAGATTAAGATCTCGAAGGCTGAGTGGATACATATATGCTGGAATGGTGGCCGAGGTACTAACATTTTGGCGGAACTTATGGCTCTTTGGTGTGGTCTTCTTGCTGGCCATAACATGGGCATTAAGGAGGCCTGTATTTTTTGTGACTCTAAAATTATCATCGATGCAGTGGTTGGGAAGGCTACTCTAACTTCTCCATGTGCACAGGGTTGGCTGTTGAGGACACAGCAGTTATGGGCTAAAATGAACAAGCCACCTATTTACCACATCTTCAGAGAAATTAATACCAGAGCTGATGGGTTATCCAAAAAGGGTCTTCGTATGAGTTTTGGTATTATGCAGGTTAATCAATTCAGGAATGGACAAAGTATATGGGCCAAAAAAATTCATATCCCTTAAACAATGGACACGGGGCTCTTGGTTGGCTTCATCAATCGAGCCTGTTGTTTATGTGTTTTCAATGCAGGATCATAGGTGGGAGTAGTCGACTGCAAGCGAGCCAGGTTATATTGTTGTATTTTTGTTTTATTATGACTGATATCCCAGATCACTAGGGTGAGCAGATCGATTTTTTTAGCTTAGTAATTATGTTTATGCTAATTTTCGCTGCCTTCTCAATGTCTGAGGATATTGTTATATGGAACTGATATGTAGATTTGATATCTGATTAATTCTAGTTATGATTTGAGACTATCTTGCATGATGATCTCAATCTGAGATATCAGACAATGTTTTGGAAATATGTATTGTTTATACTGATAATAGACAATGGTTTTTTCCTTCTGAAAAAATAAATAAATAAATAAATAAATAAATTTGATATATATATATATATATATATATATATATATTGGGTGTGCATCTCATGACAGAGCAAGGGTGCTAGTGCCATCAACTTTCAACAACAAAAATGACTTAATGGAGTGGGACCTCTTGGATGCATTCCCTCACAATGTACCTAGATCTATGTAGATAATATCATGTTGTGCCTAGATCACAAGCCTTGGGAAACCTTGTTTATCCAACTCATATCTTTGCATGAATCATGAATAGTATGTTTTCTAGGATTCATTCAACCCCACAGAAGCTAGTTCTTATCACACGTGTAGTTTTATTATGTGTCGAAGACTTTGGCAGAGAAAAATTCTCTAGAGTATGAGGTTAAACAGTGGCCACATGCACATTGTGAAAGTTGCTATGTTTTCTCTTTCATTTTCTCTAAACTATCATACTTCATCCATAAGAGTTATCCACATTTCACTCTACAATCCAAATTCAATGGTGAAGATGATAACAGTTTTATGGTGCCTTCCAAGAAAAAATCGATATGATGTGGATGACATTATTGCTGAGACAACCAAATGGGATCAATATTATAGAATATTGAAGTATATTCCATAACATAATATTACTCGAACTCGTAGAATTTGATATATATATATATATATATATATATATATATATATATATATATATATATATATATATATATATTGGGTGTGCATGTCATGACAGAGCAATGGTGCTATTGCCATCAACTTTCAACAACAAAATGACTTAACAAATTTACCAGTTTTATTTACAGTGACAGTTTTTCTCTTTATTAAAAATTATCAAGAAAAGTATATTAGGGTAAGTGCAATGTGTGTGGGTAAGAAAAGGATGCTAGAAAATAGGACAAGATTGAACAGGCCCTCATGTCTAGCATGCTTGCTGACGTGGCCAAGTTGGAGGAAGTAACTTTCTGCATTGGAAAAAGCTACACAATCAATCAAATTGACCAGTTGTAGCTTTTTTATGACATGTAGTTTAAAATACCAGTTACAAAGCCCAAGTGGTCAAGCTCAATCATGTGGGCCTTCTGCAAACTAAAAAGAAAACTCATTTGTTAAGGTGGGCACGTAACCAGATAATCTTCAATGATCTTGGCATAGCTCTTATGTGTGTGCATATATCTATTTATTATGTGGCCTACCCCAATCCATGATAGCTTTATCATCCAAGAAATTTTTCCTTCATCATGTGAGCCTGTGATGGCAGCTTAGTATCATATAAAATTCAATCATTAAATATCAATTTTTTTCTTGGTGGTCTATAATTAACTGAATTATGGAATCCAAATTATCTCCTACCCAAGCATTATGTCATTAGGCAACATTTTATTGTGTTGGTATGTGTGAAAATCAATAATAATAAATTTTCTTATTATAAATTTTGTTGCAATGAAATAGGATAATTTTCATTATTCAGAGAAATTCTTGGCATTGATGTCAAAGGGGAGGTAAGCAGAAGTGAGGAGAAATGATTCTCAGAATAAAAGACGGAGGAGTACAAAGTTTCCATCAATGCCAAAGAGCGAGAATGTTGGTAATGTTGGCATTGAAGTCAAATAGCTATGAAGGATGAGACTATGAAGAAGAGTGATCTCACAAGGTTGATTAAAGTAATGTGATGTGATGTATAAGATTGATTATTGTACATTGAAAGGTTGATTACATGTGATGTGTAAGGTTAATATTTTTTCAAGACATTAAAATGAAGGTTTTTTCAATGATACAAGGTATATTTCATGAATAAATGTTGTGGTATTGTTTGTCTTATAAATGAATAAAATAGATAGTACATGAGAACTTGAGAACAAATTCTAGAAAACTAGACATTTTCATTGAATATTATATGTTGAGTTTACATTTGCAAGAAGGCACTAATATGTGCAATAATATGTGTTGAAATTTTTTTTCTAAACCATATAGTGCAATCATTGTTGTTAGCGTATATTATTTCAGCTCTTTTTAATATTAGAAAATCCATTTGTCTTGACTTATCTTCAAATTCAGCACTGAAGAGGTAGACCATAAAGAGACTTGGAATACAAAGAGGCACTGTTTTCACTTTAGATTCCTGCATGGAATACAAACAATGCGCAACTCTTTTATATAAAAATATGCATGTTTGAATGATATGAATGTTAGAGAACTAAATATTTTGACTAGGTAACCAGTAAAAATAAAATTGTATTTTGATAGCGGATTGTAGTCTCCTTTCAAGTGTTAGCCTGAAAAAGAGTAGCTTGTAGAAGAGGTAGTAGGAGCTTCCTTGCAAGTTGTAGCTTGGAGAAGAAATTCAAGGTAGTAGCCTCATGTAGGTAGCAGGCCTGCAGAAAATTTGATGTAATAAGAGGAGTAGGAGCTTTCCTTCACATCACTTTAGCCAAAAAAAATTGGTTTTCTCCCATTATGGGTTTCTACTTATATCTAGTGTCTTAATGTGATTTGATTTCATGTATGTTGTTGAGTTAATTTTTAAATATTGAACATATATAACACTCCTATCTACAAAAGAAAAGATTAAAATTAGTCAAAAATAATTTGAATTTGGGCCAATAAAATACACAATTATTAATTCACCCCACACTGATGGTTTTGTTTTGGGGCACCCTCAACTCCCTGTGCACCAACAGGATCTAGAGGTCCTTTTCATGCCTCACATTGATCAGCATGCAACCCGACATGATCACCATCACACCTATAATACATCAATTAAAAATAATTAACGTGTGCAACAGTTAGTTCATGGACATTTTCTATCCAAAAAAAAACAGTAACAACCATATAATACTTAATCAACAACAAGAAAGTCTCACAAGGTAAAACTTTAATCAATGAATAAAGTACATCCTATATTTAAGGGCCCAATAATTCAAGCATTATCCCTGCGTTCTAACCATATGAAGCTAGTAAGATTTTGTAGCTACCCATGGAGATATAGTGGTGATGGTGTTTTTCCATCACTAGGTAAATATAATATAACGCTTTACACTTTCTTCCTTGCTACCCAAGATACCATCTATAGGTTTTCAACTCAATTAATATATTGCAACAGTCATTTCATAATAGCCCAACATGTGCTTCATGTGTTGTCCTTAGTTACGAGTAACATAACCTCTATATTAGCCACTACATGTGCCTCAATGATAGGATATATTAACATATTGTCTTCTCATTTTATTTTTATGTCAAAACTGGATCAATTTATGCCCCCAAATTTTCCTTCTTCATTTCACAACATTCTCTCCCATGCTTTTCATTTACTAATTTGCTTGGCATGATGCGTTTATGTACTCTTCCCATATATAAATAAGAGTTAACAACACTCTAACTCTTCTTCAATGTTGTTGATATTACAAGATGAAAAATTTCTAGAGATGTGATTCAAGACTAGGCGCAGAAATGCCATTGCACCATAGTCATGTCTTATTATACGTTGGGTCTACTAGTTGTTTTAAATTTCTTACCTTCACCTATATCAAATTTCCAATAACAGGCCAACTCCAAGCCAAGAGTATGAGTTTTCAATCCTTCATGTTTTACCAATGCCTGGGTTGCTTCCAAGTAGTCATATAGGCCCACATCTTCTTTTCTCTTCAAAAGCTCAAAAATAATCCTTGTATATAATTCCAATCAAGACCTATTTCAAGGTAGTGAAAATGAGTTTTCCAAAATGGCTATTTTGATCCAGTTGGCAGGATGTCAACATTCACTCTATTAAATCCTTTCAAAAATATTATTTCAAGCAAAAACAACCTTGATATGTTTAAAGTAAACAATCTATAGGCAAGAGATTTCCAAACATATTGCACACTTTACTTACAATTGATCATCACAATCACCTTCTCAGCAATTGAATATATAGAATAGAAACTCACACCAAAGTATGTAATGATGTTAACATTACTATTGGTTGGAAGAAATAACATAACGTTTTTAGGGCCAAATCTAGCAATTGGTTTTAAAGTTGTTCACAAGATCATATTTGGTCATGCCAATACCCCTGCCAATTAAATTTAAGGAACAATTTGTATCGTGCCAAGTAATTTTATAAATCATCATGCATGCATGATGGAAAATGACCTTCAACTCTCATCCTGTGTACAAATTATTTCAAATTCTTCATAGTAACATTCTATTTTAAGCAAATGTTTTAGCTGCAATTCATTCCTGACAAGCCAGCCATGAAAATATCAAATAACACCTTGTGTTTGGTCAAAGTGTCCTTATATAATTACAAACAATGAATGTCAGTGACTCCCATTATGTTTCTACCAAATTCTTGTAATCCAAGCTATTATAGCACTCTATAAGAATGAGATGGTTACTTTACCCCTATAAATATCAAGATAGAGCCCCTATTATAAATATAAATGTAAATACCCTTGTGATGCTAATGTTAGTGAAGAAAAGAACTATTGAAAAAATGTAGCAAGAAAGGCTCACTTTGACTTTAACCTTAGTCAAATTGAGTAAATTGAATTTCTACATCAGCAAACAACTTAGAGGCAATTAACTGAGGTGACATGGTTCTTGTCACTCAGTTAGCTCAGTAAATTCGAGTTAGAGGGCTTGGATTTTAGTTATGCATATGTGATTGCTAATTTATAGAAATACAATTCAGGTTTTTCCAGTTGTACTAAGTTAAACTAGTTCTATCAGTTAATAGAACTACTTGGAGGTCAATTGTCAAGTGGGATAGTATTATAACTCAGATATCATCCAATTAACCAATCAATCAGCCAAAAATAGCTCATGCATGCAAGAAATTTGAATTGCCCAACTGTGGTGGAGATTCCAAGGAAATGTAACATCATTTGTAGACTAATTTTGAGTGTACAGGTGTTGCATGTAATCAATGATCAATCCTTTGGAATTGTGTAATAATTTTGGAGGAAATTCCTAAAGAATAGGGTCTAATTTTCTCAATATTTGTGCAAGTGAACTGGAGCTCAGGTGGGGGAAGAATTTGACTGAGCCTGTGTCATAGTTTCTCATTGAGATGAGAGAACAATTATTCTTTTGCAAGTTGAGCTCAAAGTTGGAGCTAGCAATTGTAATAGATTCTATATTCATCTGATTAATGCAAGTAGGCTTAAGGTGTTTTTACCATTTGTTTTCCCCTAGATAAATCTGTGTAATTGTGTATGTGATTGATGCATGTTTTTTAATTTTGTTCTAAATTATGAATTAATTTCCACGGAGCAGTAGAGTAGGATTGTGTCTCTTGATTTAGATTAAATTTATTGAGCAATTGCAATTCTATCACCATATTTCTACACTGTATTGGAGCAGGATTCACATTAGAACAATAATTTCAAATTTGTTCCTCAGGAGGTTCGAGTTTGCAGCTTCAATATAGCAGTATTTCCTCAAATTTGGAAGAATGGCCTTCAATGGAATGATATTGGAGTATTCCTTGGAGGCATATCAAATTTCATTGCTTGGAAGGATCACATGGAGACAGTGCTTTATGAAAATGGATTGTTGGATTATGCCAAGACATACATTCCAAAACTAGGACCAATTGATGCCCAAGACCTAGCCCAATGGAAGAAATATGTAGTCAAGGTGAGGAGAATAATTTTGGATAGAGTGAGAGACCATGTGGTCTCTAGTCTCCATGGAAAAGAGACACCATTTTCTATGTGGAGGGAACTGACTGAGATATTCAAAAATAGTAGTGACCATAGAAAATTGGCCCCGAATGAGAAACTTCGAAACATTAAGATGCAAAAGAATGATACTATTCCATAGTATCTATCCAGATTTACACATGTTTGAGATGAGCTTGGAGGGGTTAGTTTGAATGTTGTAGAAGATGACCTACTTAGCCTAGATATTCTAGGCCTTCCAAAATCTTGGCATAGCTATCATGACCCAGTGAACAAGAGGGAGAAATTACCGAATTGGGAACGCTTATGGTATGATTTGGTAGAAGAAAAAAACATGAGAAATATCATAGATGGAGTAACATCCACATAAGAGGAAGAGTACTTTGCTCTAGTTGGCAAAGGATTGAATGTCAAAGGGAAATAATTCCCAAGGTGAGGTTGAATCCAACCAAGGGGGCAAGAAGAAACACTTGTCCAAAATAAAATACTTCAATTGTCATGAATCGAGCACTATGCTACTAAGTGTCCACACAAAAATTTTAGAAAGAAGGAGCCTATAGTAGGAGCAGCAAGTGAAGCATTAGCTTCACAGTTTGAGTTATACTTCACATTGATTGCATGCATGGCCAACAATGTGATGGGGAGTGTTTGGTGCTTGGACTCAGGTTCCTTGTTCCACATGGCAGGGTGTAGAGAATTTTTTAGTGACCTGGAGGAGAAATATCTCCATATGCATATTGAATTTGAGGATGATGAAAGGTACAATGCTACAGGGATTTAGGCTCCTCTCTTTGCCTCTGTTATCACTCAGAAATTTTTCTTGATTGTAATAGAGAACTCCCTAAGGTAACCTTTTCAAATCATTCTTGTAGATTGAAGGCTAGCCCCTTCAATCTAGAGAGGGCTCTCTCTGAAAACTAAAACAATAAGCTTAGCAATTGGTTGTGTCTTCAAACAATGGTTAGATCTTCAGTAGGGTTTTTGGATCTTCAGTAGGGTTGGGATGAAACAATTAATCTATTTGGAAATGGATTCAACCAACTAGATTTCAAATTTAGATACCAAAATATTGACTGTATGAATCAAGAGGCACAAAGGCACGGTAGATGGCAGATTGTAGACATGTCAAAAAATTTATGAATGGTAGTAGAAAAAGAAAAAAATCCACTATAGTACAACATCAAACATGAATCCTGCAAGTTTTAGGAGAAAGAGTGCAGATGTCTAAACTATATGAACCAGAGCATTAGGTAATGAATTTTGTCACATAATATCATTTAAACTATTGTAAATTATTTTTTGTTGAGATTCAAAAAGATGATGAGCTTAGTGAAAAGAGTCGCCTTCACTAAGTGGGCCTGTAGGCTATTTTTGGTGCAAAGTTTATTTTTAGACTATGTATATTTTTAGACATGTCGATCATATTCTATGAGTTGTAGGATGCTATTTGTGGATGGTTGGTCAAGTTGGAAAAATAGATGGACTTCTATTTTTAGACATATTGGTCAAAATCTATTTTTAGATTGCCAGTCTAAAAACAGATATGTCGAATATTATTAGCTCTTAATAATATTTGGACTCTAAACATTATCTTATTCTCTTGGAGCACTTCAGTTAAGTGCACAGATGTGGCACAGCAGCTAGCAGAAGGAATTACGCTATTCTTGAGGGTTTATTGGAGCTAATGCATGAGGACTTCAATTAGAACTCATGTGACAGAGTTTGGTGGAGTTATAGAAGTAGTTGGTGGAGTTGTATTTAGTTTAACTCAATTAGACTCAGTTGAGCTAGTTGTATTTAGTATAACTGATTGATATACTAGTGAGAGTGGTGTGAATTAATTATTTAATTAATTCACTAAATAATAACTCATTAATAAACTGAAGAATACATCAGTTAACTGTAGTGCATGGACAGTTTTAGTGGAGACCAGTGGAGAGGTAGGTGAAAGAGCAAGTGTGACTATCAGTTGTGACTATAGTGATGCATTGATTGCATCCAACACTCAGTGGAGATACCAATTAGGATTGCGCAGTGCAAGCTTGGTGAATTCGAGTTCATTCAAAGCCATTCTTCAGCAGGGATTGCGCAGTAGAGGCAGGCTAGCAAGTGGCAAAGATCGGTGCATGGATTTGCAAGATCGGGCCTGATTAGTGTGTAGCGATTGTATTGTACTGAGAGCTTGATGTGATCAGATTTGTATGAGTATTGTTACATGATCTCTATGACATATATTATATACAAATATTTGGGGTTTTTAGCTTCAGGCTTTCCCGTTAAACAGTTGTGTTAATGTGTGTGAATTTTTATGGTTTCTTGTGTGCATTGCAATTGATTTAATTTCCGCATGTGATGATCAATGGTGGAATAGATTCTGTATTGTGCATGAAGTCAAATAGTGTGTGATCAGGAGAATATTGGATATATAACACATAAGTTATATAATTTCTACATGGTATCAAAGTGATATTGATCAAAGCAGATTACAATTATTGAAGCGGTTAAGTTTTGTGTTGGTGGAATTCGAATTTGGTGTATTGTTTTCTTGGTGTTGAAGTTGAGCATTCATTGAAATGTCTTTCAACGGGTTGCGATTGGAGTATGCCCTTGATGGCAGCTTGAATTATATTGCATGGAAGGACAGGATGGAGGCGGTGCTGGATGATAATGGGTTGAAGGAGTTCATAGATGCAGAAATTCCAAAACCTGCTTCTAGCGATGCAGCCGCACTTGACGCATGGCAAAAGAAGACAGCAAAATGTCGAAGGATTATGTTGGAAGGTGTGAAGGATCACATAGTGTCCAACCCTCAGAGTAAAGCTTCTCCATTCTTGATGTGGAAATCTTTGACAGACTTGTTCCAAAGAAAAAGTGACCAAAGGAAGTTGGCGCTTAAAGACAAGCTCGGGAAAATAAAAATGGAGAAAGGCGACTGTATACCCAAGTACCTCACAAAGTTTTTCCAGTGCAGGGATGAGATGGGAAGTCTGGGGGTTACTGTGGATGAAGAATACTTGGTGAGCTTGACTCTCCTTGGGCTTCCGAAGATTTTGCATAGCTACGAGGACTCTGTCAATGGTTGGGATAAACTGCCAGGATGGGAGCGACTTTGGTCGTATCTTGTGCAAGAGGAGATAAGGTGGGGTACCAGGGATGGATCTTCATCGAAGAATGAAGATGAAGAAATTGTGATTTGGCTGCCAAAGCAAGGAAAGGGAAGGGAAAGAAAAATCCTTCTCAATCCGTTGCGAAAGGCAAGAAGCAGGACTTGTCCAAGGTGAAGTGCTTTCATTGTCACCAACACGGACATTACGCCACTAATTGTCCACAAAAGAAGAAAAATAAGCAGGCTATTGGATCTGCAGTTAGAGAGGCCTTAGCCTCATAGTTTTAGTTGGATTTTTCATTGATCGCATGCTTGGTTTCAAGTGTGATGGGATCTTTGTGGTTTCTTGACAGTGGTGCGTCTTTCCATATGACCAGAGACAAAGATTTGTTCAGTGATCTAGATAAGAAGGATCTTGGAGTGCACATTGAGATGGGCGATGATGGTAGATACAGTGCGACTGGTATCAGGACCATTTCCTTTGAGAGGGATTCTGTTAAACCTTTCATATTGAAGGATTTCATGCATGTTCCAGGATTGAAGAAGAATCTGATCTATGTGGCGATGTTGGAAGACAAGTGCTATGATGTTCTTTTTAGCGAGGGAAAGGCTTTCCTGTGCAGTAAAACAATTAGTGAAACTCAAAGGATAGGGGTTCGAGTTAAGAACCTTTATCAATTGTAGGTAGATGGCTGCGCAGAAATGGAAGGTAAAGAGGAAGGAGTGGTGAGCGGGGATGAGGGAAAATTGTGGCATAGGAGATTGGGCCATCTTCACCATGGCGCTTTGAAAATTTTGCAGCAGATTTCTACCAGGCTTCCCAAGGGTACACTTGCGCAGTCAGATCAGTGCAAGGGATGTACTTTGAGAAAATTTGTGAATACCACTTTTCATGAGAAGGATAGTCGCACCACGACGATCCTTGAGAGAATTCACACAGACGTGTCTGGACCTTTCTCAGTAGCTTCTAAAGAAAAGCACAGGTATTATGTAATATTTGTTGATGACTTTTCTCGTAAGTGCTAGATCTTCTTCATGCAGAAGAAGAGCGAGCCATACTCAAAGTTCAGTGAGTTCAAGGCGTTGGTTGAGAAAGAGTCGGGGAAGCAGGTGAAAGCTCTAAGGAGGATAATGGTGGCGAATACATCTCTGGCAAATTCAAAGACTTTTGCAGTGCAGAAGGAATTCGAAGAGAGCTCATAGCGCCTCATAACGCACCGCAGAATGGGGTCGCGGAGAGAAAGAACAGAACAATTGTGGGTGCTGCACGAGCGATGTTGCATGATCAGTACCTTCCCATACACTTGTGGGCTGAAGCGTGCAACATTGCGGTTTATGTGAAAAACTATTGTCCTCATAGAGTACTTGGCATGAGTACACCCAAAGAGGCGTTTTCTGGTAAGAAGCCTGATATTTCTCATTTGAAGATTTTTGGCTCACCTGTTTACATTCATGTGATGAAGGATGCCAGGAAGAAGCTGGAGCCAACCGCAGAGGTTGGGATATTTGTGGGGTACACAGAAACACCCCAAAATTATTGTGTGTATTTGCCAGACAGTCGGATGACTGTTATGTGACGGGATATCAAATTTCATGAGGAGAAAGCCATGAAGTTGTCGCTTGAGAGGGAGCTACACTTGCATGCAGAAGAGGAGCTACTTGTTCCTAAATATGAACCTCGAGATGTGGATAATCCACAAGAAGAGGTTCATGGAGTTGAAGAAACCACTCATGCAGCGCCAAACATCAGAGGGCGGAAGTACACTACAGAAGCTGAGCGATTGAATCTTGATGCAGCGTAGAATGTAGGAGCACCTACATCACAGCGCAGACAGAGACAGTCACCTGACCGATTTACTGGATACATGGCTCTGATAAGCAAGTGTATCGCGACAGAACCATCTTCTTTTGAGGAATCTGTGGAGGATCCCGCATGGGTAGATGCCATGGTGGAAGAGTATGATTCGATTGTCAGAAACAGTGCATGGGAGATTGTCCCAAGGCCGGAAGGGAAATCAGTGGTAGGTTCGAGATGGATCTACAAAGTGAAGGAAGCTGCTGACGGGAGCGTCGAGAAGTACAAGGAAATATTTTTTTCCTGGGGCTTCTCACAGATCGAGGGGATCGACTATGAAGAAATATTTTCACCTGTCGCAAGGTATTCTTCCATACGGACCATCCTTTCTCTCTCAACGCAGATGGGTGTGCACATTCATCATATGGATGTGAAGACTGCGTTCCTCAACGGAGTCATTAAGGAGGAGGTGTACATAGAGCAGCCTGAAGGATTCGAAATCTTCAGCAGCGAGTCGCATGTGTGCAGGCTCAAAAGAGCATTGTATGGGCTGAAACAAGCACCTCGTGCTTGGTACACAGATAGACAACTATTTCACCGACTCCTGCCACCAAGAGTGAGGCGGATCCGAACCTATACCAGATTGTGGTGGAGGGTAAGTTGTTGATCATTGTACTTTATGTAGATGATTTGATACTAACAGGTGATGAACTGTTGGTACACTCATGCAAGGCAGATCTTGCAAAGGAGTTTGAGATGAAGGACTTGGGCCTCCTTCATTATTTCCTGGGATTGGAAATTTGGCAACGGAAGGGTGGATTGTTTGTGTCTCAAGGAAAGTATGCCCGGGAGATACTGGATAAGTTCAACATGCAAGGCTACAAGCCTATCGACACTCCTCTTCCTTGTGGTTGGAGGAAAGAGGATGCTACATCGGCAGAGGTAGTGGATGCCACTGTTTATCGACAGTTGGTTGGTTCGCTCATGTATCTAGTCAATACACGACCGGACATATGCTATGTTGTTAACCAACTTTCACAAGCTATGGTTAAGCCTACCAAGCTCTTTTGGAAGGTAGGCAAGCATGTCCTGAGGTATCTCAGGGGCACATCGGGATATGGATTATGGTACAGACAGTCGGATGAGTTGAAGCTGCATGGCTTCATGGATGCAGATTGGGCAGGGAGCCCAATGGACAGAAAGAGCACATCTGGAGGGATATTCAGTATCGTATCTACAACAGTTTCTTGGTACAGCAGGAAACAGAGATCCGTGGCACTAAGTTCAGCGGAGGCCGAGTACATGGTAGCAAGTTTGGCTGCATGCGAGGCTATATGGATGAGGAAGATTCTGGTCTGATTGTTCAGTTCTCACTTAGATCCTATTGTGATAATCAGAGTTGCATTAAACTCTCGGTTAATCCAGTATTTCATGATAGATCTAAAAATATTTACATCCGGTACCATCATATCAGAGATTGTGTGCAGCGGAAGATCATATTGCTTTCTTACATTCCTACGGAGGATCAGGATGCAGATATTCTGACGAAGGTGCTCACCAGGAGAAAATTCAAATACCATAGAGACAGGATCAGGATGGCAGATAATCCCTATCTTGTTGAGAGGGAGTGTTGAGATTCAACAAGATGATGAGCTTAGTGAAAAGAGTCACCTTCACTAAGTGGGCCCGCAGGCTATTTTTGGCGCAAAGTCTATTTTGAGACTATGTCTATTTTTAGACATATGGATCATGTTCTATGAGTTGCAGGATGCTATTTGTGGATGGTTGGTCAAGTCGGAAAAAATAGATGGACTTCTATTTTTAGACATACTGGGCGGAATCTAGTTTTAGATTGCCAGTCTAAAAATAGATATGTCGAATATTATTAGCTCTTAATAATATTTGGACTCTAAACATTATCTTATTTTCTTAGAGCACTTTAGTTAAGTGCACAGATGTGGTACAGCAGATGACAGAAGGAATTATGCTATTCTTGAGGGTTTATTGGAGCTAATGCATGAGGACTTCAGTTAGAACTCATGTGACAAAGTTTGGTGGAGTTATAGAAGTAGTTGGTGGAGTTGTATTTAGTTTAACTTAGTTAGACTCAGTTGAGCTAGTTGTATTTAGTCTCACTGATTGATACACTAGTGAGAGTGGTGTGAATTAATTAGTTAATTAATTCACTAAATAATAACTCATTAATCAACTGAAGAATACATCAGTTAACTACAGTGCATGGACAGTTTCGGTGGAGACCAGTGGAGAGGTAAGTGAAAGAGCAAGTGTGACTATCAGTTGTGACTATAGTGATGCATTGATTGCATCCAACACTCAGTGGAGATGCCAAGGAGGATTGTGTAGTGAAAGCTTCATGAATTTGAGTTCATTCAAAGCCATTCTTCAGCAGGGATTGCGCAGTAGAGGCAAGCTAGCAGGTGGCAAAGATCGGTGCATGGATTTGCAAGATCGGGCCTGATTAGTGTGTAGCGATTGTATTGTACTGAGAGCTTGATATGATCAGCTTTGTATGAGGATTGTTACATGATCTCTATGACATATATTATATACAAATAGTTGGATTTTTTAGCTTCAGGCTTTCCCATTAAACAGTTGTGTTAATGTGTGTGAATTTTTCTGGTTTCATGTGTGCATTGCAATTGATTTAATTTTCACATGTGATGATCAATGGTGGAATAGATTATGTATTGTGAATGAAGTCAAATAGTGTGTGATCAGGAGAATCTTGGATATATAACACATAAGTTATATAATTTCTACCTTTTTGTCTATGCATTTTTTTTAAATTGCATAGTTTTCAACTATATATATATATATAGAGAGAGAGAGAGAGAGATATATGTATATATAAGTTAATTGTCTTTATGTATATATATATATATATATAGAGAGAGAGAGAGAGAGAGATAAGTTAATTTTCTTTATGCACTTTGTGATAAAGGCGCACTTGGTTTTGACGCTTTTGTTTACAGCTAAGACGGGTTAGGATGGAAATCTCCGTGCACACAAACCCTAACCCTACTGCTAGACCGTGGTGTGTGCACAAGTCTTCGCTGTTGGGGAGGGCCTTGTGTTGTCAAAGGGTTTGCTTAGATACTAAAGCACTCTGTAAAGATGGGTTTTGAACGGGATTTAGTGGACTTAGAACTGGCGCTGGAGGATCTACTGGCAGTCTGGGGACACGAGGTGTCGGCGAGAAATTTATAATGGTATATTTCAGCCATTGGTGATTCTGGTTAGAAGAACAAAGCTCCTAAAGGTGTTTGGGATTTTTTGAATGGAGCTTCTCTCCTAGAGGAAAGCCTTCAGAGTACATTCAACTATGTGTGGAAGGCAGAGAAAGATCCAGGGCCTCTCCAGCCTTCGTCTTTCCCTAAAAATTATGGATTCAATCAACTTCCGACAAATCTGCAAAACCC
Source organism: Pinus albicaulis (assembly GCA_034641835.2). Classification (NCBI taxonomy): domain Eukaryota; kingdom Viridiplantae; phylum Streptophyta; class Pinopsida; order Pinales; family Pinaceae; genus Pinus; species Pinus albicaulis. Next base: position 108,834,444 of record CM076575.1, read on the forward strand.
TACTTCACCAAGTATTTCATCAATTTTGTTTCTCTCAAGGGAGTTGGAAGATATTGTTGCTAGTTGTGGTATTCAATGTTATATTGGTCTTAAGGGTTTTTTGGGAGAAAGCCACATTTTTCTAGATCTAGGCAGAGGAGCTCACTTGGTAGCTCCTAGTGCTCAAAAGAAACCACATCAGTGGTAGGGCCTTAGCTTCCTCGAAAACTTCCTTTTCTCGTAGGGGAGCGAAGTGGCAAGCTCGGGGCTAGAGGTATCTAAGGGTTGGTCTAGAAACCCTAGTGGTCTGAGGTAGGCAATTTTGGGTCAGACAAGGGCATTTCATCCCTCATTTTCAGTGAAGGAACAAGGAAGGCTTTCAGTTTCACAAAGAGGAGAAAATTGGCAGGAGGAAGTTGGGGTGGCCAGATCACAAGCAGGACCTCTAGAAGCAGGAGGCTCTTAACGGGAGGCTTCTCACCACACAAAGGAAGGGTGACCTAGGTCACCCGTTCATGAAGAACCAGATGCTATCGAAAGGTCGTTGGAAGGTGAGGAAGGTGGAAGGAGTGCGGTAGCAGGAACAAAGAGAAAAAAGACCAAGTTGATCAGGAAAAAAGAAGAGAGTCCATGTTGTGTCTTTGGAGTGGGCATACTCATTGATGAAGTGATGGAAGCCGCAGAAACCATCCTAGTCGGTAGAGTCAGAGGCAGGAAATACGTTGTCAACTACATCACAAATTGTACAGCCTCAGTATGGGTGGAAGCCCCGGGAAGCCCTATATATATTCAAACCCTAGCCCAGGGTTGGTTTATGATTAAGTTTGAGAAAAAGGAGCACTTAGAATGGGTTTTAGAAAGGAACTAGAATTTCAGGAAGAGGCATGTCTTATTTAGGAAGTGGATGCCACTCTTTGATGCTCAGAGGGAAACAATCAAAGAATCATCAGTTTCGGTTAAGCTACCAGCGTTACCAATACCCTTCTAGACGGACTCAGCTTTCCATTCAATTGGGAACACGTTGGGTCAGTTCCTCGAAGCAGATCTGTCGTTCCAACAGACCAAGGATCTGAGTGCTGCCAGAATTCTAGTCAATCCAAATCCCAAAGAAGGACTAGCAGAAGAAATGTGCCTTAAGTTGAAGGAATTGGAATTTACACAAACTCTGGACTATGAATACCAACCATTCCGATGTCACCGTTGCCATAAATATGGAAACCTGGCAAAAGACTACCCGCTTGGGCACCGAAGAAGAAAGAAGAAGAAAAGGATAAACCGAGGGCCCGTGAGACCCTCGGCTGCAGAAGAGATCAGGGCATCAGAGGGGGAGATGATGGAAGGGGTCGATGAACCAGGTGTCAACACGACCGGAAAAACTCCTTCTGATCATCTGGCAGATCAAAACAACCCTATAACTATGGAACATGAACCGGGGTGACCTCCAACATCTTCACCTCTCCCTGAAGCTGACCCCGTTGCACCTACTTCGAAGGGTACGATTCTGGTCTATTCTCCCTCCCTTTTCACCTATTTATGTACTTCTATTTTTGCTTATTCAGAGCCTGGTCTTTCCAGGCCCTCTCAAATGGAATATTTTCAAATGCATGATGTCATAGAGTCTCTGGACAGTATCATTACTTCCATCCCGACTACCCCATTGGAACCCTCCATGTGTCTAATACAGGAACGCCCCTCCCTCCGCCCTGTATTCCTGAAAATCCCCCATATAACTTAAGATCTCTTATGAAGAAACCTATGAAGGAGGAGGGTTTTGGAGGCCTGGAGTCTAATCCTATTTTAGTAGGTCCTCGGAAGGGTCGAAGTAGGAAATCAAACCTTTCCAAGGCTCAATTCAAGGCAAAAATCGATATTGTAGACGGGAAGAAGCATTCCCTTTCTGGGGTGCTTAGAGCAATGCAGACCCCCACCCTAGGTTATCGATGATCATTCTCTCTTTCAACTGCAGGGGTTTTGCTAGTCAACCCAAAAAATTAGCACTGAGGGAGTTGATGAAGTCCTATGAACCAGATGTTCTTATGTTTTTAAGAGACCATGGGGAAGGGGGAAGAAATGGTTGGCACTTTGTCCAGGATGTTCTCGGGGTGGTTATTCCAGGCCCTGGATGCTCATGGAAGATCTAGGGGCTTAATTTTGGGCATTAAGTCTGGGAGGCTGAAGGAATTATCTACTTGGGGCTTTGAAAATGCCTTGGCCATGTAAGTTTACTCAAACAAGCTACGTCACCCTATGCTTCTTTTAAATTTTTATGGGCCTTGCTTGGATAGGGTGCAGTACTGGAACAATATTTTTGCCAAATATTGCTTGAATAACTCAAATCTTATTCTGGGAGGAGACCTGAATTTTTCCCTGTGGATTTCTGAATCCTGGGGTCCTTCTGCTCATGCAGACCCTCTTTCATATTTCTTTCTCAATAAGCTGGTTTCCTCACAATTGGGGGATGCAAATCTGATCAAACCTAGACCCACCTAGAGGAATAGAAGAATGGGCGAGGATAGGGTGGCAAAGAAGCTGGATCATTTTCTCCTTAACGAAGACCTGGTGGCCAGATCCTCAGTATTTATGCATTGGGTTGGGGAAGGGGGCTTATCCAACCACCTACCTATACTCCTAGAGATCAAAGGTCCTCATAAGAAGCTGGGGGCCCCCTTCAAGTTTAACTCTTTATGGCTCAAAGATGAATCCTTCAACTCTTTGTTCCATGCCAATTGGAGGATAGAAAGGCAGGCAGAACCAGGCAGTATAAGCTGGCAATTTATGGAGAATCTAAAGAAAATGAAAAAAGCTACCTTGGAATGGGCAAAGGCCAAAATACTAAAGGAGGAGGAATAATTACGGAAGTTAAATGAAGAAATTAACTTCCTTGAAAGCCCAGCGGGGGCCGGTTATGCCTCCATTGAATCAAGGGACAGAATAAAGAGCTTTGAAGCTTCAAGAAGGAAAATATTATGGGAGAGGGAAGAAAATTGGCACCTAAAAAGCAGGGAATTTTGGCTATCATCTGGAGATGAGAATACAAAAATTTTCGAGAACTATGCCAAAGGAAGGAAAAATATTAATACAATTTGGGGAATGCAGATGGAGGAAGGCATTACGGCACACTCCTTCGAAGACTTATCTTTGATAGGAGTGAAACACTTCAAATCTTTATTTAGAGCTCCTGCAGAGGCATCTATTGTTGAAGCGATCAGGGTTGCACAGTTCTTCCCCAAATATATTGACGAAGAAGGGAATGACAGTATTATGGAACCTGTCTCGAAAGAGGAGGTGGAGGGTATTCTAAAGGCAATGCAAAAAGACAAGAGCCCAGGTCCAGACGGTTGGGCAGTGGAATTCTTCCAACATTTTTTCGAATTTTTGGGTGATGACCTGCTTGCGGTGGTGGAAGATTCGAGAAGTTCCAGAACCATCTGTCAACCTTTCAACTCTACTTTCCTTACCCTCATCCCCAAAAAGGAGTTGTCGGAGTCCTTTGATTATTTTAGGCCCATATCTCTTTGCTCGTGCATATACAAAGTCATTGCAAAATTGATAGCCACTCGCCTAAAACCCTTCATCTCTCAAAACATCTCTCTAGAATAGTTCGGATTCCTAGATGGAAGACAAATCCACGAGGTTGTGGGGGTGGTCCAAGCCATGCACAACCTTAAAATAAGTAAAAACAAAGGAGAAATTGTAAAAATATACCTCTCCAAGGCATATGATAGAATCAGTTGGATGTATCTCTGGCTTCTCCTGACCCATCTTGGCTTCAGGATTGACTTTATCAACTGGGTGATGGCGTTAATCTCATCTACAAGTATAGCTATTCTGATTAACGGGGTTGCGACAAATTTTTTCCATGTCCAAAGAGGCCTTCGTCAGGGATGCCCACTATCTCCCCTCCTTTTCCTATTGGCTGTGGAAGGGCTTAGTCTGATGATACATTGTTACACAACAATTTGTCACCGTCCCTGCAATTCCCCATCCCGCACATTGGAGGGCTTATTCCGTGACCTGTGAGTAGTGACATGATCGGAAAACACTCTCATGGCAGTCCCTTAGACATGGAATTTCATTCCCCTGAAGAAATATCCTTGTGAAAAACCCTAAAAATAGCCTTTTCATCCTTGGCGCGACTAGCCAGTGTTATACCTGCGCCAATGGGGGAAATCTTCCAAAGAGGGCGCGCCAATTGGCGCTCTATCTCAGAGTCGCACTCGCGCCAGGCTTAATAAAGGGTGTTTTTTAAAAATAAATGGTGGAAGATTGACTCTAACCAACTCCTGAACTAGTCTCTAAATTGAGTTGGGACGTTTGGCTCCGGATTTCCATGTAGAGGAAGTAGTTTGCCACCTCTCATGGAAGTTTCCTTGAGGATAGGGCCAATCCCATGATTGTAGGGATCCCAACTCCTCTTCCACCATCTATATAAGCTTGCCATTTCCCTTTACAAGCTAATCTCCAAGAGCCTTCACAGCCTAAATAATGCTGCAAGAGCTTTGATAGTCCTCATAGTGCCAAATCCACAAAAAGGAGATTGATGATCGAAGAGAGAGGCTTGTCCCTATTCCCGGCAAGCTTTACCAAGACGTATTCCGCTGACGACCCGCCGAAGGAAGATTCAGCGTCAAAGCCAGGTTGTATTTTCCTTTGTATGAATTAATGATAAGCGACTATTGGTTATGGTTCCACTCGTATTGTTCATTATGATCTTGAGTTGTGTCTTCTCTGACTGATACATAATTGCATATATATCGGGTTTTACGCTTGTGTTTGTCATGTTTATTGTGTATGCAGGTGTTTGATCGCGGTGAGCGAGAGGATTGTGATCTGCTGGAGCAAGGAAACAGGAGCGCCATCTTCTCTACGAACAACAGCATTGGACTTGAGGTAGGCCTTCTTCGCAAGTTGGTTTATTGCAATTAGGAGCCTGTGCCTTAGCGTGATACGATTGTTTCTAGACCCGATCTGGGCTAGTAGGGATCGCTTCTGTCCGCAAAGGGGATGTACCTCTACAACAAATTGGCGACTCCGCTGGGGAGTTAGCTTGTTGTTTGCTTTATAAACTACAGATGGAGCCTGAAGTTAGCCAGATAGCCTTCGAAACGCTCTTGCTCTGCATCAGCGAAAGTAGATGAATGTTGCTTCAGTCAATCTCCAATTTAGTTTATGAACTGAACACTTGAAGTATTGTCTTGTCTTTCGTTCGATTCTTGACTTTGCCTACTTGATCAACTCTTTTGGTTGGTTCTTTTCGTGAGTTTGGATTTTGGTTTGAGTTCCAACATCACTGTTTTGCTTCTTAGATTGCTTATTTTTATTTTTACATAGAAAACTTGACTGGCGCGCTTAATAGCCTCACAGTCGCGCCAATTGGCGCTAGTTGCCAGTTTACTACCCGCGCCAATCCTGTTATGGCGCTAGTTTAGCCTGACAGTCGCGCCAATGCTGAAAGGTGCTAGGGTTTGCTTGGTTTTGAGCTTTCTAAGCTTGATCTCTGGATTTGGTTTCTTTTTTTCGACTGCTTGAGTGTTCTGGAGCCTTGTTTGACTGACTGTGACCTTCTTCCTTTGGTTGTTTGCCTTTTTCTATCGATTTTACATTTTAGCCCTAGGGCATCTAGGTGCTATTATGCGTCAAGCCTCCCTTGGGAGTTTGTGGTTTCTGTCTGTTCAGTCAGCTTTGTGATTGCTTCTCTGCATTCGTTTGGTGGTTGTCTATCATTTTATTGCGTTATTTGAGTGATTGGCTCTTTCTTCATTCGAATTCTGCCTTGTCTCCTTTTTGGGCCTAGATTACATGGTTCATTTGAGTCTTTGGGCGTATTTTTATTTGAGGGACTTTTTGTCAATTTGAGGTCTGATTGTGTGCTTGCATTGAGTGAAATTTGGTTGTTTTTCTCTTTTTCTATCGCTTCTCAAATTGCTTGTCTCATTAGTTTTCATTTTGTTAGTGCATTTTGCCCTTAAACATTGAAAATACAAAAAAACTCTCTTGATTTTGATCAGTTAGTGCGAATTAAATCTTTTCAGTGTTATTAGTGATTAGTAACTTTGAAGAAAAGCTTTTAGTTTCCATTAGCTGCATTAGAGATATCATTGGTTGTTTTCTGATCATTTTGTTGTTGTGTGAAAAGCTCTTAACTCTCTCGTAGTTAGCTTTCATCAAATGAAATGATATACTGTGGCATGTAGTGTGCATTTAAGAGATTTTGAGACATAACACTCGCTAGGGCCTGAAAACTGAAACATAATTGAAGATAAACATTAAAATTCATTCAATTTACACTAAGGCAGCATTGAAACATTGACGAAACATTTAGAGGTCTAGGCTAGAGACGTGTTTTGGCGTCTTTAAACCTAGTAGCTGTCGTTCACCTCTTGGCTTTAGACAGCACTAGTACGGACTTGTGCTCCCCGTACCGTCGCGTATATAAAGGGAGACCCCACTAGGTTTCTATCCTTTATCCATAGGAAGCTGAGTCTGCCACCCTATACCCGTGATACACTGGACACAGCATTCGGGGAGATTGCCTACACGTACATTAAGTCCTTGGTTGATTTCTCTTTCATTTTGAAACCAAGGTGTATATTGTAGTTCACAGTTATTTGGTACACCCTTTGCCTAGCATTCTTGAGCAGTCATTTTGATCTTATCTGACTCCTTAAATTTTAAAATATCACCAAGCGCTTGTCCTTTCACGCTTGCTTCAAAACTGAAAGAGATAGAGTCATCTTTCATCCATTTCTCGACTCTTAAAACATGAAACTGTGAAGTTTCTAAGTTTCCATGTCGTAAAATAAATCACCCGCGATCACACGCCCTGTTAGATTTTGCTTGTTGGCTGTTTAATTGTGTGCCTTGTTCTTTTTCAACTCATGTGTTGTGTTTGATCTTTTCCTTTTGTCGTTACTGTCACAGTGGCGGAACCTTCAGTTTTGTCTACTGGTAGTCCATATACCAACAATTCATCAGAGGTCTCGCAATCCTCTGCTGAACCACAGCAGCCCATTGTTTCTGAGTTTCCCGACGGGGGACCGGTTCTGCCTGAGCTTCCCTTTGGAGGACCAGTTGAGTTCAATTGGCCCTTTTCTGACCCTTGGTCTGGATTTGGAGTAGGGGAACATTTCCCTCCTCTTACATCGGGTTCGCCTTTTTTGGCTGTTGTTATTCCTCCTAGTCCTCGCCGTCTGTTACGAGATCTAGCGGCAGGTTCAAATATGAGTGAATCCAGCCATTCTCCTAGCGAGGAAATCCCCACGTCTGGTTAAGATTACCATCTATTCCTAGAAGTAACCTGGAAGTTATTCCCAGAAGACAACCTTGAATCATCTGTTATGTCTTCGCCCGGTCCCTCACTGCCAGCAGGGTATAGATCCTTAGGTCAGATTATCATTGCTGCTGCCTCTATGGGGGTATCAGCTCCTTCTACGAGGCCGATTATTCCTTCACTGGGGATGTCTCCTAGGACACCCATCACGTCATCCCCTCAGGTCACTTCTGTACCGGTCATGCCCATTGTTTGTGTGGCCGCATCTACACCCGTTGTTACCACTCAGTCCGTAAGGAACACATCGCTTCCTGAAGACATCTATATAGCTTATGCTATGCCGGAGAACATTTCTCCTGAGGAGTATCGATTTTCCCTACAACAATCGAACCCCGAGGTCGGACAATCCTCTCAAGATCCCAACCGCTCGTATTTTTCGCATTATGCACAGGATGGTACACCCGTGTACATTTTTCCATATCAGTACGATGAGTACGGGAATCATTTACGTTTACCCGCTCCTGAGGCTCAACTTCATGCTCAGGGTTTACCGTATAACCAGGTTGGGCAGTCTTATAACCCGCAAGGACAACATTTTCAAGGCCAACCTTCGGGCCAGCCTAGCTATCCTTATGACCTGTAAGGTTACCTCGCGGGCCAGCAGGGGCCATTATACGGTCTGCAAGGACAGTATTACAACCCTTCAGGTCAACTCGTGCAGCCTCTCCCTGGAGTCCAACCTGGGCAAACTCAAGGACTCACAGGTCAACCGGGGTACCAACCAGGGCTGGTATATGGTCCTGGGGGGCAATTCCAACCTTCACAACCCATGCAACCTCAGTATCTTGTTGCTCCAAATGTTGCATATCAGCCAAGATCATCTTATGGTCCTGTTGCAGGTCAAACTGGTTACCAGCCACCACCTGGCTCCATTCCACCACCAGGCCAACCGGCCCATCTGGCACAACCTAGTGCTCCACAACAGCTAGGTCAACCTGCACAACCTGTTCACCCAGGGCAACCTGTTCAACCAGGTCAGCCCGCTCACCCAGGGCAGCCTGTTCGACTAGGTCAGCCCGTTCAACCTGGCCAGCCTGTCCAACCAGGCCAGCCTACACATCCTGTCAACCCTGCTCAACAGCCAATTTACTCGATGCCACAACCGAATCAACCGGTGCATCCTAATTATCACCCTCAGCAGGGTCCCACCTATCAGCAGCCCGCTCAACCTCAAGGCGGTTACTACCCTCACGGTCAATCTCGACCGACTTATAATCCGCCCCAAGGTTCCCATTATTACACACAACAACCTGGCTACACCTATACTCAGCAGCGAAATCCACATACTGCTCAAACGGGGCCGACATATAATCAGGGTCCATACTCTGGTTATCAACCCCCGTACACTGGTTACCAGCAACCGAATCAGACTGGTTATACGCCCTATACCCCCTACGGTCAGAATCCTTCGGGACAGAACCCATGGGGGCAAGGATACACTCAACCAGCATGGAGTCCAGGTACAGGTCCTTATCGAGGGCCTGGCATGTCGTTTAATCCGCAATTGTCCTTCTTGGCTACCTTGGAGTTACCGGACATTTCTAAATTAGTCAATGATCCGATTCTTCATAATCCTTATTGGCCTCTGGTTCCAACCAAGGTACCCAATGACTACCCTAAGTTTGAAGGTAAAGCTGGTGAAAACCCCCAAGCTCACGTAATGACCTACCATTTGTGGTGTTCGTCTAATTCTTGGGTCGATGATTCAATTCATCTACGTCTCTTCCAGTGCACTCTTACCGGTGCTGCCACTTAGTGGTATATTGAACTACCCCGTGGCATCTTTCAGGATTTCAATACTTTAGCAATGGCTTTTCTAACCCACTTTCAGTTACCGATTCGCTATGAAGACGAGACGCATCTCCTGACTTCCTTGAAGCAGGATAAAGCCACCCACATATCTGATCATATTCATGAGTGGTGATGTCGTCGTAGGCTGATCAAGTTTGACATACCTGATCAACTACTAACTCATTGGTTCACCATGTCCTCCATTAACAAAATCGCTCAAGATATTTCTATGGGGGCATGTGTGACTGAAGAGCAATCCATTGCGCATGCCCAGTATCTTGATCTAGTATACTCTCAGTCTGGCACGCTGTATGATATTTTGACTGATGCTCCACGCCCAGGAACCTCTAAAGCTCCACCTACCCCAGCGGTGGATGGTGTTATTAGTTCCGTGTCTCAAAATTCTCGGAAATCTTCGAATCAGAAGCAGAAGTCCAATTCTTCCAATAATTCTGCTCTTCCCGCCCCTCCAGATTTTGGCAAAACTGCGGAGGTCAACGCCGTTCAGGCTAATCCTACGGAAAAAGCCTCCAAAGGAAAGAAGAAGGGCAAAGGAAAATCCAAACCCGATGCCCCAAAGCCAGAGTCTGCTAAACCTCGTACTGATGACGATTCCCAACGTAAACCGAAGTACCCTTGCCTTATCTGTGAAGGAGATCATTATACCAAATATTTTCCTCGACGATCTGAAATTAGTCAACTCCTGAAAGGCTCTAAAGGGACTCTGGAAATTCTTAAAGAATCATTCCCGTCTTAGCAGACCCAGATGGTTGAGCAGCCCTCACCATCTGCACCATTTGGGTCCCAGGTCTTTATGATGAATGGTGTTGCACCTGTCTCAATTGCTACACGTTCGAAGGATTATGCTGGATCGCGTCAGGCAATCGGGAAGGAAGTTGTGGATGGCCCACCTCCTCCTCCTGTCTCCGGTTCTTTGGAAATTGAGAAGCCTACTGTTGAACCTATTGTGAGGCCACCTTCTAAAGGTGTTCTACGAAGGTCTTCCTACAATCCAAATGCCCGTGCCGCTCAGCACTACAGTATTGTTGAGGATTTGGCTTAGGCGCCTTCTACTATGTCCACATTGGAAGTCCTTCAAAGTTTCCCTTCGCAACGAAAAGCTCTATTGTCTGCGATCGGTGGGATCGATCCCACCGACTCTAGTCTTCTCACCTTCGACCTAGAAAAATTTACCCCCCGACTTCCGCATCAAATTGCTCTTGTGATACAAGTCGGGATCAATGGTATTAACATTCATAGAGCCATTGTGGATGAAGGTGCTTCTACCTGTGTCATGTCATCCGCCTGCTGGAAGGCCATTGGCTCTCCAGTGCTTTCATCATCTCCCAATGCCTTAGAGGCATTCGATGGTTGGGAATCGAAACCCCTGGGTGTTCTCGAGAGTTTTTCGATTACGTTACAGGGGAAGAGAGTCAACGTAGAAGTAGAAGTGGTTGATGCCAAGCTTAACTACAATCCGCTTCTCGGCCGCAGTTGGACTCACACCATGTTATGCATGCCATCCACCTTCTTTCGAATTCTTAAGTTTCCCATGAGGGAAAAATTGTTACTATGGATCAGTTGTCTTTCTTCACCTCCACCTCCGAGAACAACGTTCCTTATGTGGATAAGATCCCTAATCCCCCTGACAGTGTAGGACCCGGTCTCTTCAAGGACCCCGTCCTCATGGGTATTTTTCCCGCGACGCCACCACACACCGTTCAATTTAATATGGTCTCTAGGTCGGATGACCCATGGATCATCCCTTCGCCTGAATAGGTGACCGATTTTGGAGAATCGATTCTCTTAACTCCAGTAGAGATTAATTACTGTGAAATCGTCGCCACATCTGATCCTCCTCCCTCTCAACATGCTCCCTCAAGCATGGCTTTAGATATATACTCTCAATCCCCCTGGCTCGGTGAGGCCGACTTGCCTGATCCTCTAAAAGAGACTTTCCCTTCTCACGAAGCCATCGTTGAAACAATGTCTCTCGAGGAGCTACCTTGGAGTGATGGACATCATCGTTCCTCCTTCATGCCCAGCCTAGGGGCAATGTCAGATTGTCTAGAGCGTTTTGCATCTCAGGTTCCTACTCCGCCTCTCCAGACGCCCATTTTGACTCATGAGGTTCTTTCGGAAGGAAACCTGAGAAACATTACTCAAACCACTCCGATTGACATCTCCGTCAAACCGGGGATAGTTGAAAACATACATGTGGGAGTAACTTGTTCTCCTGATGAGATACGAGTTTATACTAATATTTTTCGTGAATTCAGAGACGTGTTCGCTTGGTATTAGGAGCAAATGCCTGGGATTGATCCCAGCATAGTAGTGCACGAGATTCCTACCTATCCCAGTGCGAACCCCGTGCGCCAACACCTATGCCCAATGCATCCTCGCAAAGCTGCTGCCATTAAAGCAGAAGTTGAAAAACTTCTGAACGCGGGCTTCATTTACCCGATTCCCCTCACAGAATGGGTCTCAAACATCGTCCCTGTAGATAAGAAGCAGGGTACTATAAGATTCTGTGTTGATTACCGTGATATTAATCGGGCCTGTCCTAAGGACAACTACCCCACTCCTTTCATAGATCAAATAATTGACGAACGTGCTGGGAGTGAGATTTATTCCCTGATGGACGGTTTTTTCCGAGTATAATCAGATAAATATTTTTCCTGCCGATCAACACAAGACTACATTCATCTGTCCGTGGGGTACCTTTTCTTATAAAAAGCTCTCGTTCGGCTTGAAGAACGTTGGAGCTAATTTCCAGTGTGCTATGTCTTACGCATTCCATGACATACACCATATCGTTCAGCCTTATCTGGACGATCTTCCAGCTCACTCAGCTCGGCGAGAGGACCATCCCGAACACCTCCGCCAGATTTTCCTTCGCTGTCGACGCTATAATATCTAGCTTAACCCTCATAAATGTGTCTTTTGCGTGGATTCTAGCCATCTTTTTGGATTTATAGTCTCCAAGGACGGGATTCGCCTCAACCCTCTAAAGGTCGAGGCCATTTTTAACCTCCCATCACCCTCCTCGTTACACCAATTGCAGAGTCTGCAGGGAAAATCTAATTTGCTTCGACGCTTTATCTCAAACTATGCGGAAGTGGCCAAAGGATTCACGCGTCTTTTAAAGCAACATGTTCCCTTTCGCTAGGACGATATTGCTCAGTGATACTTTGAGAATATTAAGATGTTACTTGTTAATGCTCCGTTGCTTTGTCCTCCCAACTATCACTGTGATTTCACTCTATATTTGGCCGCCACGTTTAGCACCATAGCTATGGTTCTGGTGCAGGATGACGATGATGGAAATGAACACGTTGTTTATTATCTATCACAGAATCTTCTCGACACAGAGACACGTTACGCTCACGTCGAGAAATTGGCATTAGCCGCAGTGCAAGTTGTGCATCGTTTCCGCCACTACATCCTGCTGCATACAGTAACCGTGGTTTAGGATTGCAACCCCATGACATACATTCTATCTCGAAAATTACTGGGGGGAAAATACTCTAAATTGATCGTTATCCTTCAGGATTTCGACTTAGAATTTACCACTGCTAAGTCGACCAAATCACTGGTTTTTGCGGATCTCATTTGCTCGCTCCCGACAGACTCCACCCCGTCTCACTCTGAGGAACATATCCCGGACGAAACCCTCTTCCTTATCAGTACTCGCGATCCATGGTATGGTGATATTATTGTACATCTTCAAACATCAACGTTCCAGTCTGAGTTGACCAAGGATGCTCGACGTTGGATTCGGCATCAGTCTCAACCCTACCGTATTGTAAGAGATACTTTATACCGCGTTGGGGTAGATTCGGTGCTCCGCCAGTGCCTCACCCTAGAGGAGGCTGAGAGAGTCTTGAATTACTGTCACAGTGGCGCCTGTGGCGGTCACATGTCTGGATATGCCACCACCCAGAAGATTCTGCGTGCGGGCTACTTCTCGTCGTCGATATTCAAAGACAGTATTGTTGCAGTCTGAAAATGTCACGCGTGTCAGTTTTTTCAGCACAAAATGTGCGCTCCACCTCTCCCTCTGCATCCTATCATTACTATCGGCCCTTTTGCAAAATGGGGCGTATATTTCATGACGTGTAACCCTCATTCGGCTGGGGGGCATGCATATATAATCGTCGCTGTCGACTACTTTACTAAGTGGGCCGAAGCGATGCCTACACTAGCCGCCGACGGTAAGACAGCTGCCCAATTTATTTTCAACCACATTATTGCACGTTTCGGGGTCCCTCAGGCAATTTTTACCGATCATGGTACTCATTTTCAAGATTACATGATGGCCGAGCTAACATCAAGATTGGGCTTACGACATGGTAGCTCAACGCCATATTACCCCCAGGCAAATGGACAGGTTGAGGCTCTAAACAAATTTTTGGTCACAATGCTTCAACGGACAATTGGAATTCATAAGTCCAATTGGCACCTCCAATTGTTCTCAGCTCTATGGGCCTACCGGACGTCAGCAAAGAGTGCGATTGGGTTCACACCTTTCCAATTGGTGTATGGTCTAGAAGCAACTCTTTCAGTTGAGTGCGAAATTCCTTCTTTAAAGTTGGTTGTAGAACTTTTGCCTGACACTTCTCCTGAAGAAGAGCGTCTCTTGTATTTGGAATGGCTGGATGAAACCCACCGCTTAGCTACTTTAGTCATTGAAGCACAGAAAAAGCAGGTCAAAGCCCACTTTGATCAATCTGTATCTTCATGTTCCTTTGTCGAAGGGGACCTTGTCCTCCTATACGACCAAGCGCACGACAAAATTGGAGCAGGAAAGTTCCAACCCATGTGGCATTGGCCTTACATAGTAAAACGAGTATTAAAGAATGGGGCTTATGAGCTCATTGATTACGAAGGAGTTCCATTGGCGCAGCCTAGAAATGGGCTGTACCTTAAAAAATACTACGCTTGAAGTTATTTTTTGGTGTGGTGTGTGTACATAGGTGTGTATATTCATTTGTGTGCATGTGTGGAGTGGTGTGCCATGTAAGCATTTTTCTGCTGATCAGGTCTTCCTGATTGTGTAGATGTATATTACTCTGTTTTCGGTTTTGCGGATGGTGCCTCCCGCAGTACCAGGAATCTGTCCTCGGCAGCCTGGGTAATCTATGATCCTGCTAGTGAGTTGGTTAATTTGCAAGGTGTGTGTCTAGGGCCTACCACAAATAATGTTGCGGAATATAGTGTTGTTTTAGAATTATTAACCGAGGTCGTTAACCTTGGCATTCGTGCATTACTTGTGTATCTGGACTCACAACTTGTAGTATTACAACTTAACAGTCATTATTCAGTAAGAAACCCATCCATTTTACGTCTGTATCTACATATTCGTTTACTGGAAAGGAATTTTGATTATATCACATATCAACACATACCCAGGCATATGAATACATTAATAGATGCAGTAGCTAATTTGGTTTTATATAGACATTTGTGTAATTTATAAAAACATCATCACATGTAAAAAGATCCAGAAATAGGTATATATATGTGTGTGTGTGTGTGTGTGTGTCGAAATTTTTGCATAGTGTGCATCACATAAAATCAAAAAATATACATGTTTGTCTGATAATAGCCAGAGACAACATGTATCTCAAAAAATATGTATGAAAAAGCCCTAAATAGCTAATCATCATGGTGCTCGTGGTAACACGCCACCGCACACACCAATCGCCTCAGCAGTCTATGAAGGCGACTAGGCACCCCCACAGTGTGTCGCTGGTAAGCTAATGGGACGTCTACCATCCGTGCATAGTCCAGGATCCCCCGGGCAATGCCCTCCAAGTTCTGTATCAATTCGCTCCCTTCGCCACCCTCATCCTGAGGGTCATGTGCGACATGGGTCCTTCAAGCAATGGGTGACATGCCTGCGGGCCTCTCTGGGCCGACGTCTGCATACACATAAATTTGTTGTTAGAACGGACATGTATTACCAAAAAAATCATAAATACATCAAAATCAAAAGAAAGAATCATACCCAACTCCTCGTCCCAATCGTCCCCCTCCGGGAGTGGAAGGTCGGGATCTCCGGTGAAATCGGTCCCAGCATAAGGCCAATCCTCGACCACGATCAGTTGTTGCCGTAACCACCCAAAGAACTCCGGCCTCCAGGATATCTATTGGCCTCCTCCTGATATGGGCATAAGTGCTGCCCAGCGAGCCATCCTCGGCTCTCTCGGTATCGGCTCGACAACTATCGCCCATTGGCCCTGGAAAATCGGTAGTTGTTCCAAGATGAATGACACCAAAATGGAACCGTAGCCGAACTGCTTTAGTTTGGCCTGCTTGCATCTTGTTAGCTACCTCTTTATGTTGGTTGTCACTGTTGTAGCCCAATCGAACAGTGTAGGACTCATACACTCAGAGGCTAGTATGAGTTGGGCCTTGGTTGCCTCATGTGGAGCTTGCGATCCTGCAGCTCCTGTAATGGTATGAAGCACTACCCTGAGTGCTAGGTCGCGGATAGTATGGATGTCCACCTTCCCGCTACCTGATCCTGTTCGTGCCCCTGGGCACACTCTTGCCATTACCATCTCCATTTTTTCTTCGGAAGGTCTGCTGCCGGTTATGATTGGCACTGGACCTCTGCGCGACTATCCAGTTATAAAGTAAACATCAGAGACCTCAAGAGCTAATACTTGGTCCCGAATTTTGAATACTTCCTCATTTTCATCCCATATGCTGACCAAGTACTGTAGCAGCTCAGGTTGAGCTTGTAAGCATGGTGTAAGGAAGAATTTTTTGAGTCCACAATTCTTGAGTGCATTCATACAGGCTTCATTTTCCATAGCCATTTCATCTTCCTCCCCATGTTCCCTCTCCTTCTATTCGATAACCATTGTGCTCGAATATCTGCATCAACACAATAAAAAATGGTTTATTAGATCTCTGGTACATTTGAAAATCCACATGGGTAGCTCACATTTTGAAATTGTTAAGCAGAAATTTAAGTTGCGCCATTGGCGCGACTATTTTTCTAACAGTCGCACCAGTTGGCGCGACCCCTTTGTGAAGAAATGTCCATTGGCGCGGATCCGTGCCCGATACCTGCGCCAATGGAGCAAGCCCTAAAATTTTAAAAGGGTCCCTCCAAAATTCTAATGCACAATGAAAACTCATAAAAAATGGATTAAAATGGAGCTTAAGGGAACGCCTTTTACCTAGAACAAACGAGGAGCTGAATGACGTCCCGGATCAGTCGCAATCACCGCCGCAAGTTTGCACACAAATAGACCATTGTTGCTTTTAAAGTGAGGTAAAAAGCAGGGAAAATTTTAAGGATGGAAGTTTATCTTAAAATTTAGAAACTTAGCGAATCTTACTGGTCCCCAATATGTAAATTTTCGAATTTTTTATCATATTTTTGTAAAAAAATTTAGGTTTCAATAATATTTTATATTATTATATAGAAAATTTTGGCGATTTTTAGGGTAAAATAATTTTATACTATAAAATTTGGGAGAATCAATTTTCAAAAAAATGGAAATTGGCGAATCATTTTTTTGGAAAAAGCATGGAAAATTAGCCCACCTACGAATATTAGCCCCTAAAATTTTCCCTGGTAAAAAGTAAAAGTAAATTTGTTTTACCATTTGAAGCCTATTTGTAACTTCTTAAGTCAAAATTAGGTTTTAAATGTCATTTTTCTCATATTTCAATATATTTTTGTTGAAAAATGGATTTTACACTTGCCTTTATGTGCAGTGACAGGTTTTTACGCAACTTGAACGGTGATACTAGTTGTATTTTATACTTTTTCAGACTCAGTAAAAACACGAAAAAGTCATTTTAGAGTCATCTTTCAGCTCTTTTCTGACTCTCTAAACATGAAAAGATTGTTGAGTCCCTTATCGTTTCGATCTCATTAAAGTGGACACGAAACGACATCTACCCAGTATACGTTTACCCCTTTTTCGGGCTGGGATAGATTATTTACGAAAAAGGAATACCCTAGCTTATCGCGACTAGGAGGTTTTCTCAAACATAGTTTTCTACCTTTTCGGATCTGAGGAACTATTTACGAAAATGGAATTTTGGAGTTTACTTTTCTTCTGTCTTTTCAAACTCTCTAAACATGAAAAGACGTCGAGTTCTTCCTTTGTCAGACTCGCTAAATCCTAATGACATCGGATCCAATCGGAATGACGATATTCGAGTTTCTCCTTCCTAGGGCTCGTTAAATGTACTAGGATGGATTCGTCCAAAGGACGAACTTATATGACAAGCATATGCTATCCCCTTCAAGCTTGTTTTCAAAAATAATTGGGGTACTCGCCAGAAATGGTGGGGAAAAATGGAACCAACACCATTGTCGTGTCAGCAGTATGTCACTCTTGAACATGGCACTTGTCTGCATTCGTGTCGGGTTGGGAACATCTCATCTCATTATCTGTTTGCCTTCGTGGGTTTGGGTAATCCTTTTTGACCTCTCATCTGCTCTTTGCCCCGTCACCATGACCTCTGATCTTTTGATGTCAAATACTGCCAAATCCACTGTCGTGCCGCCGATATGTTCAAGAGAATTTTACCTCTGCACAATTTCAACCTTCCTCTGATTCTCATCTGATCTTGATTCACAAAGACATTATGTTCCTCTGTCTCGCGTCGATGATGTGGGAAACACTATGGCCCACCTTCGATCAAGGTCACTTCCTGTCGACTTCAGCTCATTATCCAGGAAGCTGATCTAGCGACTCCCTTCTGGTACCTTGGAGCCTGCATGCCTCAATGGCAGGTTCTTCGCATTCGGGGTGAGGTTTTCATCATTGGCCTCTGATCGAGTGATTCTACGGGTGTTCGACGCCAGCTCGCTGATTCACATGCTATAGATTGTACCTATAGTACCTTGAGGGCCATTGTCATTATTGGTGGTACCTCTAGCATCTGTTAACAGCTTTCATCATTGGCTAGTAATCAGGCGATGTTCTTGCATGTTCGACTTTAGCTCACTTATTCGCATGCTTGAACTTGTACTTTGTTCAGGTCGAGATGGAGGCGCAAGACCCTGGATTTTGTCTGTTGGAATCTAGGCTGCGATTTTATGGATTATTATGATTGGTTACATGACTCACTGATTGGATGGCTGCAACCATACCTGAGTCTCTTTATCGATCTTTATTGGATGGCTGCGTCCATGCCTCGGATCTGGATTCTTTTATACTCTGTTATGGATGGCTGCGCCCATACCACATATGTATCATGTATTTGAGATATCAGTTGTACTCCTTTACGCAGGTTTTCCGACAGCATTGTTTTCAGTTGGACACTTTCTCGTAAAGCATTTCACCCCTCTCTCTCTTTCAGGCCTCATGCTTTAGGGGGCATCTGTTACACAACAATTTGTCACCGTCCCTGTAATTCCCCGTCCCGCACATTGGAGGGCTTATTCCATGACCTGTGAGCAGTGACATGATCTGAAAACACTCTCATGGCATTCCCTTAGACATGGACTTTCATTCCCCTAAAGACATATCCTTGTGAAAAACCCTAAAAATAGCCTTTTCATCCTTAGCGCGACTAGCCAGTGTTATACCCGCGCCAATGGGGGAAATTTTCCAAAGAGGGCGCGCCAATTGGAGCTCTGTCTCAGAGTCGCACTCGCGCCAGGCTTAATAAAGGGTGTTTTTTAAAAATAAATGGCAGAAGATTGACTCCAACCAACTCTCGAGCTGGTCTCTAAATTGAGTTGGGACATTTGGCTCTGGATTTCCATGTAGAGGAAGTAGTTTTCCACCTCTCATGGAAGTTTCCTTGAGGATAGCGCCAATCCCATGATTGTAGGGATCCCAACTCCTCTTCCACCATCTATATAAGCTTGCCATTTCCCTTTGCAAGCTAATCTCCAAGAGCCTTCATAGCCTAAAGAATGCTGCAAGAGCTTTGATAGTCCTCATAGTGCCAAATCCACAAAAAGGAGATTGACGATCGAAGAGAGAGGCTTTTCCCTATTCCCGGCAAGCTTTACCGAGACGTATTCTGCTGACGACCTGCCAAAGGAAGATTCAGCGTCAGAGCCAAGTTGTATTTTCCTTTGTATGAATTAATGATAAGCGACTATTGGTTATGGTTCCACTTGTATTGTTCATTATGATCTTGGGTTGTGTCTTCTCTAACTGATACATAATTGCATATATATTGAGTTTTACGCTTGTGTTTGTCGTGTTTCTTGTGTGTGCAGGTGTTCGATCGCGGTGAGCGAGAGGATTGTGATCTGCTGGAGCAAGGAAACGGGAGCGCCGTCTTCGCTACGAACAACAGTGTTGGACTTGAGGTAGGCCTTCTTCGCAAGTTGGTTTATTGCAATTAGGAGCCTGCGCCTTAGCGTGATACGATTGTTGCTAGACCCGATCTGGGCTAGTAGGGATCGCTTATGTCCGCAGAGGGGATTTACCTCTACAACATACATGATGCAAAAAGAAGGGGGGAACTCAAAGGCATTGAGGTGGTTGTCAACCTTTTCATCACACATTTTCTCTTGATATTCTCCTTTTCGGAAATGGAATCTTAGAATACTTTCGAAGATAAAAGGAGGTTTTGGACCTATTCTTAAAGGCTACCAGCTTAAGTATAAATAGCCAGAAATCCACAATTACAACGGTAGGCCTTTCCCGTGTTGAAGTGGGCAGAATATCTGAAGTGTTACAGTTTGAAGTAAAGTCCCTACAAGACACCTTCAAATACTTGGGTTTCCAACTAAAGCCGGACCCTTATCGAATTCATGATTGGCACTGGCTTGTAGCAAAAATTGAATCAAGGATGAAAAATTGGAGTTTTAAATGGCTATCTCGTGCAGGGAGACTAGTGTTGATTAAATCGGTAGCCATGGCCATTTCGATGTACTGGGATGCCATTTCTTGGTTGCCAAAAAGTATCCTCTCATCCATTAATAAACTTTGCAGTAGGTTCCTATGGTCAGGATCAAAGGTGGAACATGTTATGCCTCGGGTGGCATGGGAGAAAATCATGCATCCAAAGGCTTGGGGAGGGTGGGGAATTAAGAAGCTCCCCTCCTTCACTTCTTCTCTGGCTAAAAAATTGGGTTGGAGACTCGTTACCCTGGAAAATATTTGGACGATAATAATAAGAAGGAAATACATCAACCTAATGCCAATAAATGAATGGTTGTGTATGCCAAATAAGAAATCAAAAAATGCTTCGATTGTCTGGAAAGAAACTCTAGCATCGGTCATGATAATCGAACAGGGACTAGCGTGGCATGTTGGAGACATTGCACAGGAAAGGTTGGGTCGTGATCCATGGGTGGGTTGCTCTGGGAGATTCGCCCTCTCTAGAGAACTAATTGAGTAGTTGGAACAAAGAGGACTCAGAACTCTAAGAAATATTGTCGTGCTAGGTCAGTCAACTATGTGGGGTCAAGCATGGATGACAGGGGAGGCTCTTCAACTCAAGTACAGGTGGAAATAGGAGTGGCAGGGTTTCATCAGTGGCTCCACAGTTCACATATCAGAATCCAGGAGAATCCGGATGAACTTAGATGGGTACACGCTCCAATGGGTCTGTACTCCCCAAAAATTGGTTACAAATGGCTAATGTCTCAGAAAGGTTGGGGGGGGGGGGGTGCAGAGTGGTGGTTTAAACCTTTGTGGGAGCTAAAGGGACCGGAAAAAACAAAACTGTTCTTCTGGTGCATTCTTTAGAACAAAGTTCCCTCTTGGGACTTTCTTCAACGCAAGGGCAAGATTAGTCTCGGTTGGTGCTCCATATGCAAATCTAGTCTAGAGTCAGTACATCATCTTTTTCTCACATCCACATACAATATTAGGTTATGGACCAAAACCTTGAGACTTCTTAAAATCACGCAAAGATGGGAAGGTCAAGTTGTTTCGGAAGCATGGAAGAGATGGTGGCAGGCTTCTCCAAATGACAGGGTGCAGAACCTCCCTCTGATTGTTGCCTGGGGAACCTGGATTGCGCAAAATCATGTCATATTTCAAGACATTCTCTTTCCTGTTAACCTACTAGCATTAGAAGGGGCATCCATTTATGAATATATTCCAGTTCCGTTGGAGTCTTAACAGGCCAGAGTTATTCAAGAGGAGGTTATTAGGGGTGACATTCTGTGGGCATACTTCGATGGGGAATCTGACCCTCAAAATAGATGTGGAGTTGGTCTCTCCATTCATGTTCCATCTGGGAAAGTCCTTAAAGCATCGGTGGGCCTTGGTCAGGGGACAAATAATTTTGCAGAATTAAAATCCCTTCATCTCCTTCTTTGTTGGCTTTCCCACCTTGAGCTGAGAGAAGTCCAAATTTTTGGGTACTCTATGAACATCATAAAGTGGTTTAATGTTTCCCAGAGATGTCTAAATTACATTTTGTCTCCTTTACTAGATGAGGTGCTACTTTTAAAATCATTTTTTAACCATATCATTGCTTGTCATATTTATAGGGAACGAAACAGTGGAGCTAACCTCCAATCTAAGGAGGGCGCTCGGCAAGATTTGGGGCACTAGGTAGCAAATGAGGTTGATGGAGGACTTGTACGAATAATCGAACAACCTCCATTTGCCCAATAGTTTCCAGTTTCCTCCTTTTTTTCTTTTACTATTATTTGGGATCAGCGTGTCACTGTAAAAAAACTTGGGATATCTTCAAACTTTTTGTTTATATTTACTTTTCAGCACTAAAAAATATCATAAAAACTTCCTTCTCTCTTTTTCAGATTGTTTTTCCTCTTAAGAGGAGATCTGGGAGATGATTATTTCCTCATGTTTTGGTACTTTGTGACTATAGACTTCAAAATTGGATCGGTGTCTACCACCCAGTTTAAGTTTTTGTGGGAACAAATAGTACTAGTCTGTTTCCATCCCTGTTTTGGGTGTATACTTTCCTATCACTAGGGAAGCCCGGGGGCTGAAAGCAAGGGTTTTCTCATCATTTTGATAGGTCTGGAAGGATTGATTTTTCTTCCTCCTAATCAGTTGCAACTCCAATTTTCCCTCTTTAAAAAAAAAGAAAAATGCAGTTCTTCGAATGCTTATGCATATACTATGTAAATTTCTATATACTCAATAGATGGTTCGATTTTTTCTTTGGAAAACAATAAAGGCGTACTATGTTAAAAGTCGCTTCAAATTGATTTTGGCGCAAATTTATCGTTTTAAATAACTATTTTTTTATTCAAAATAAAAATTTGTTGAAGAAGTTAAGTCTCAAGTCGCTCTCAATGCTCTAGATTAAATGTTCAAGCATCAACAGTCAAGGATCAATTGCAGGACTCCCCACACTCCCAATCTCACTAGACTTTCAGACCAATAGAGTATTTTTGCAAGATTCAGAGAAATGAAGAAGAAGAATGAAGCATTGAAGACTTCTACATATTATGAGTTTTGGAAATAATCTTCCACTACTCAAACTAGACTGTTATCTGCTTGACCCTGACATAGGGCAATTTAAATTAGCATTCCTTGATCCAAAGGTTTCAGTTCCTAAAAGTGTAGAGGAATACAATACTTTTGTATTTCCTTTTGACACAAAGCAAATTCATCCAATAAATCAAATTGATCTTCACAAACAAGAAGGCGATATTATATACTCCGCATTAACAAGATCTTCCATGGCAGCATCAAAATTATAGGCTTCCTTAAACAATATTCATTCACAGCTCAAGCTAGAAAAGATGTATTCCCTAGCTAAAGATACCATAATAAAATTATTAGAATATTTGGTAATAAAATTAGGATTATATCCTAATGATGTTAATGTTTCCGAAGCGATAATCAAAAATCGAAATGCAGATATTCAAGCACTCAGAAAGTAGCTAAAATTACCAAAAATAGAACATCCCCAAACTCAGGAAGTGGGATAGCTAGAGAAAGAGAAATAATACATGTTGAAGATGATAGTTGGACATAATATTCAGATTCAGAAAATGGAGACAAATTTGGAAAATATCCAAAAAGATAAGGAACAAAAAAATCAGTGTAGGAACTTATGCAGTGCAAATAGAATCAACCAGTCAAGAAGCCACTAAAAATTTATCAAAGGCTATGGGAGATCTATCCTTAAGAAATGTGGAAATAGATAAATTGAAGTTATCACTACAGACAATGGAAGAAAGTAAAATTAAAGTAGATAATGAATATATTTTGGAGTTGCATAAGAATTTTAGGCTAACTAAACAACTTCAAAAATAAATGGATGAGTCAACTATTTCATAGAAATTATCTTTCCAGAAATGTCTAGACAGGTTTTTTCCAGGGTTTTTGTTATCACTCAGATTGAACCTCGGGCTGAGAAAGGCAATTCTGAGGTGACCTCAAACCATGCTTAGCCAAGTAGCTTGACCAGGAGAGGGCTCTCTCCATATGGATCACAAACAAAATGACTGAGGAAAGAAGATTTTAGACTAGGTATAGTAGCTCAGGGTTTTGATTTTGATTTTTGTAGGGTTTTGCTGGATCAGGAGGAGTCAAACAGCTAGGGCAAGGAAATTAGGTCAAAATTTGCAGGGTGTTCAAAGGGGAAAGGTAGGTAGATGGTTTGACATTTAAAGGATGATTATGGTGAGGTGAATAGTCTGGTGAGGATTTAGGAAGAGCATCTGAGATGAATTCTCCCTAAACTGAAGAAAATAAACAAATTATGAAAAATTCCCCAAAGAGAGCATGAAACATGAATTGTGCCTTTCAACTTGAAATTAAGCATATTATAGACATGAAGATGGTTTATGATCTTACAATACATTCATACAAATGATCACAAAGAAGAAACTATGTCAAACAAATCATACCACAAGGATCCCAAAGAAATAGCTGCAAATTTATCATTAATGTCCAAGCCAAACTGATACAAAATGTGTCCTTGAGATGCCAAAGCTCCAAGTGAGTCCAACCATTACAATGACTGAGAAAATACATCATAGAAACCTCAAAACCATTGCATAGAGACCAACCATTGCAAGATTTAGAGAAGTGAAGAAGAATAATGAAGCATTGAAGACTTATACACACTCTTAGTTTTGGAAACAATATTCCACTACTCAAACTAGATTGTTATCTGCACTTAACCCTGATAGAGGGCAGTTTCAATTAGAATTCCTTGAGCCAAAGGTTTTACTTTCTAAAAGTGCAAATGACTACAAGACTTTTGTATTTTCTTTTGATACAAAAAGGATTCATCCAATAGATAAAATTGATCTTCATAAACAGGCAGGTGAGATAATATATTCATCATTGACAAGCTCTGCCATGGTAGCATCAAAATTGCAGGCTTCCTTAAAAAATATTCATTCACAGCTCAAGCTAGAAAATATGTCCTCCCTAGCTAAAGATACAGGAATAAAAGCACTAGAATATTTGGTAATAAAATTAGGATTAGATCCTAATGATTTTAATGTTGCCGAATATATCGTCAAAAATGGGAATGCAGATATTCAAGCACTCAAAAAGCAGCTAAAATTACCAACAATATAACATCCCCAAAATCAGGAAGTGGGACAGTTAGAGAAAGATAAATAAAATATGTTGAAGATGATAGTTAAACAAAATATTTAGATTATGAAAATGGAGACGGATTTGGAAAATCTCTTGAAAGAGAAGAAACAACAAATCAGTGCAGGAACTTCTACAATGCAAATATAATCAACTGGTGAAGAAGCCACTAAATATTTATCAAAGGCTATGGAAGATCTATCCTTAAGAAATGTGGAAATAGAGAAATTGAAGGAATTGAAGGAATCCCTGCAGACAATGGAAGAAAGTAAAATTAAAGCAGATAATGCATTTATTTTGGAGGTGCAGAAGAATTTTAGGCTAACTAAACAACTTGAAAAATACATGGATGAGTCAATTATTGCACAAACATTATCTGAAACAAAGGGGAAAAACTGGATAGATATCAATTCAACCATTTCAAAGATGTGGACATCCATTGAGATAATTTGTGAACAAGAGCAGCTCGTACAGAAACCAAAAGCAACCATAATAGAAATTAAAGAAGAAATGGATCATAAAATAGGATAAGCACAAAGGATTATTAAAAAATTGAACTCAAAAATCAAAGATGAGCTTGAAGAGATGGGAATCGACGATATGACAAACACAATCCTAGAGGTCAAAAAGGTATTAACAAATAGGAACTTAATATTGCAACTGGAAAATAAATGTAAGACTTTGGAAGCTCAAATTAAAAAGTCCCACGGAAAATTTTCTATCCTCGAGCAAAAAGGACTTCCATATTTAAGGGATTCTAGTAGCCAGTTGATTCCACTTGAAAATTACCAATACAAATTACATGACACAACATCAGATGAGTTAATATTTGTTAAGGTAAAAGGAATCATAAGTGCTAAAGCTTTTACAGAAGGTTTAGAATATCAATTATTTATCTTGAATGAAGTCCATCATTTATCCATTACTAAGACAAATTTTTAGAAGCATATAGAAGTCGATGAATCATACAGAAAGGTTATTAAATTTTCATGTCCCTCAGATGACAAATGGGATAAGTTCCTTGAACTTCTTGAGTGAACTGTATGCATAATTTCAAGTAGCAACACAAAAAATCTGGAACAGTATGCAATTTTTTAGGTGTTAGTACAATAAAGACAGGATCACAAAGAGCAGATACATATTTCGAGGTAGCAGTTGCAAGCATAATCCTCGAATAGTGTGTTGTTTTTCCAGAACCAATTCTAGATTTCAATTTTTGAATTGTATTAATTAGATATATCCAAATTATTTTGGATAAGACTTTATTTTTTGTAAAGAATTGTATTAAATTATAAATTTTTGAATTACAATCTATATATACATTGTAATTCGTATTAAAGAGGGTTGAACCTTTGTGAGAGCCAAGAAACATCATTGTACTTCTCTGGAAGTTTTTAAAGATAATCAAAGGATTCCAAATTTATTTTTAGCAGCATGTGTGTTCATGTAAGTTTTTTTGGTGTATTCATTTCTTCTTTTCATTATATATTCAAGGTAACATAGGATTCAAGGCAAGTCTAAGTTAAATATTAACTTCCCTGACAGCCTGCTGCAAATTTATCATCGCCACTGAGACTAACTAATTGAAAAGGTTGTTTAAATTAATACCTCTGTGTCATTTAATTGTTTCCTTCTGTCATCTCTTGAATATATATGTGTTGGTTGTAGATGTTTTTGTACACACATCTACTATATCTGATTGATTAAGTATTCATAACGAATGTTTAATTATCATATATCTTCTCCTTTCCTCTGTTAAAATCAATTGAAGGATGATATGTTGTTAGGAGTGAAAATCAAAACTTTTTTATATGCGTCCTCAGTTATTATTCTAGAAAAAGTATGAGTCATAGCTGAATTGTAGACCTAAAACTATTCACACCCTTGTAGGCTTCATATTTGGAACTGTAACTCATATGCCTCCTTGGTAGCAAAACTAATACATGAATCTGTGAAATCTGTTGAAACTGTACAATTGTCCTGTGTAACTATTTACATATTTTGAGGCCCTTTTCTCTTGTGTTGACCTGTATTTTCTTCTCTCACTTAGTTTCAAAACCTTTATAACATATTACCATAATATATCGAAAATAAAATGACTGTCAAAAATATGAAATGAAGCATGCCAAAATGCTGAGGTAAAATTATGGTTTTTTCAACAAAATTAGGGTTTCATATATTTCTCTGCCAATGAGGTAAGTTGATCATTCTTCCATAGCTTCTATATCCTGAGAAAGGAGGTTTAACTTGTCTAGGATTATTTTCATGCTTCTAGTACTTTTCTGTGTGGTGTTGCTAGCCTTTAGGGTTTCTTTCTCATTTATTCCTACATACTATGTTTTCCTTTGTTTGGTGGCCTTCTTTCTGCTCTTTGAAACTTTCACGGTTTTTTCTTCTTCATCGACAATAACCACATACTTTAGCTTAGGGTTAATATTTTCCTTTAAACTCAGTATTATTTTATTTGTAGGATGAGTATGGGGCTTTCTACAGTAAACCCTAGGCTATGTTTCTATTTCTTCATCCCCTGTTTCCATGCTTTGTTTCCCTTTTTCACTTTTTGTTGTTTAATGTTTTGCTTCCTCTCCTTCTAGCATTTGCTTCTATTGTCTTCTTGTTCTCCTCTTGTATAATTTAACCTATGATTATTTTATAGGGTTTTCAATATTTTCTTCAACAAGGATATGACTAGACTCTCCCTCTTTTTCCTAAGCTAGGGTTTTGACAGAAATTTTAGTTTGACTTCTCCTTTGCCTTTTGGGTGCAGGGTTTCTCATGTTTCTTTGTCTTAATTGTTCCACCTGCTTGTTCAACTCATGAACATATAGTAGATTTATTAGGCCATGATGACATATGTCATGAGGTAACAGCTCAGGTCTGGTTCTAGATTTGGTAGACATTTTCAACAGACTTTGATGAAGAAAATAAGGAAAATTCATTTTATTGAAACTTGTTGAATGACAAATACACCTTATGTGATATAAATAAGCTTTAGAGTACCTACCTTCATAGGTAAAGAAGAGCTACACACAGTCATAATAGTGTTATAATATTCAGGATTTAGTGTGTTCCGGGGGACTCCTATGTTCCAGTCTTGGTCTTGCCAGTCCTCCTTCAAGAAAAATTTTAGGTCCATGTTATGTAGTCCCTGCTTTTTAAAACATTTTTCGCCCATAGTAGGAAAAATCGTGGCCTCTGCAATGGATTCCTCAGTGACTGGAAATTGTAGGTTTCTTATTCGTGTGGTTCTTCCATCAAAATAATATATAAAGTCATGACACCAACTAAGGTGATGTCCATTGAAGCGATGGAATATTAATTCTCGGTCTGCATTTCAGAACAATGACAACATTTATGGATAAAATTAAAAATACATTCCATTCGACTCAAAACATTTTACATGGCCCGGTATTCCCATCCTACAAAGGCTCTGACACTGTAAATTATTCCAAAGCCTTGAATCCTCCTTTTGGACGCTATAAACCCTTCCAAAACCTTCTTGCGCACTACAAATGATTTTCTAAGAATGTTGGAAATTATTGTTTAGGGAATATTGTGCATTTTTAGGGTTTGATTTTAGGCTTCTTTAGTGGGCTTCAAAATGTTACTAAATGTCACAAGAAGGATAAAAAGGGATAGAACATTGTGAAAAAACACTTATGCATTTCAAATGATAGGGCTAGAAACTTGAAAATCTAAGTTTTTTTTTTTTTTTAAGTGAGCGCTACGAAAAATTTTCGTAGCGCCAGTTGTAGGCTTGCAACATGCTTATTTCGTTGTAAAAACTTAGGGAAATCTCAAGACTAGGTGAAATAACTTGCCTAGACATGTTCCTAGGCTTATATAAAAATTTACACAAAAAAATTGTGATAGGCACTTACACCCCTTGCACAATTGACTGAAAATCATAACCAGTGAACCTTTAGGAAAGGTACAAACTTGGTGCTAACAGCCTCAAAGATGTTATGTTTGTACCAGGCCTGAAGAAGAACCTCGTATCAGTAACAATTTTGGAAGACCGTGGCTATCGTGTGATCTTCGGTAAATAAAAATCATTTACATAGCTAACGGGAAGGTGAAGAAGATTGGTGTTCGAGCCAAGAACCTCTATAAACTTGAGGTGGGAGAATTTGAAGCCTTGAGGAGAAAGGAAGAGATTACAGATGTGGTGGTTGAGAGGGAGAATGATAGATATCTCAAGATGGAGCCTCATCCAATTGGAATTTGGGATGATTATGATGAGGACCAGCCATAGACCTCTTGTAGAGGGAAAGTTCAAGCTAAGTGGGAAAAGGGAGCAATTGCAGCTATACCTCCAATAGTGAGGTCGAGTGATGTAAATACTTAGTCCCATAGTTGTGGAAATTTGGGAAAGGTCTATTGATAAATTCTCATCATGGATCATTACCTTGCTACACGGGCCCATAGTATTCAGTATCAGGAGGATCAGTGTCAGCCAGATACTGAGCAGTGCATAGGATTGTTGACAACAGAGTAGGAGGCTCACTAGCAGAGTCAACAACAACACATTTTTCCTAGTATACATTTTCAAACACAATTGATTTAGTGTTTTTTCTTAATTGTAGTACAATATCAATAATGAGAGGTAGTGCTACAATGCATTTCACTGGTGCAGAATCCATTTGATGACATCCGCATATGGTAATACTTAGAAATTGAAAGCAAACTTATGAATTCCTGACCTTTGGATGTTGACGTAGACCTACCTATCTTCCAGATCTACTTTAAACTATGTAGCAGTGAATGCATCCTTGACTATAACAGCCCCGGGTTAAAATTTCATGTAATAAAATTAATAAAGGAAAAATAATACCAAGTTCATGGGGCGTGTATTCCAAGTTTAATGTTGGGAAAAACATCCTAGTGGGTGATCATTTAGTTTATTATGTCTAAGAGGAAATTTGCAAAGGAAATGGCAAAGGAATTGAAAAGGCAAAGAGGCATTAATTGGCCTTTTATTTATGAATATAAAGGAAAATAGTAGAAAAGGGAGATGAAAGGTCACAAGTTTTCTTGAGAAGAAAATTAAAGAGAAAATAGAGGAAATTGAAGAAAATAGAGGCCTCGGTGATAAAAAGGCTTCTAATGATTAGTTCATGGCCTTTTTCAAAGTTTTTGGGTGGATCTCTCTCTATTCTCTCATACTCTTACACACTTAGAGCATTATTGGAGCACTTTGGTATCTGATAAAGGAAGGTAAAGGAGGGAAAATAAAGCAAAGATCGAGCAAGGAAGATTTTGATCAAGCGGATTCAACGAGATTACTTGCAGGTATCGAGTTGCATGTATGATTTCCTTGCTAGTTTTGGAGTGCATCGTACATGCATGTGTGTATTTGGCTCTCTTATTGTCATTTGCATGGGATTTTCTAGGTGTGAAAGTGGTTTCGGCTTTGCCTTTCCATTTCCAGATAGCCATAGTGTGATGGGGTTCTTTCATTTGGTTTAGAAATATTTCCAGATGGTTTTGGAACCAGGTGAGGTGGTCTCAGGAAAATTCACAAGGGCCTAGGAATCCCTTGACCTGTAAGGTGGGATACACGGTAAAGCTTAAGGATGGAGACAAACAAATTCCTCAATGTATTGGTAAATAAAACCGGAGGAATCCAAGCTTATTTAGGACCTATTGATCCCTTGACCAGTTTTGGTGGGATTGCAGTAAATCCGCAAAGTGTATGTTTTTTTTTGGCCTAGGAATCCCTTGACCCATAATGGCAAGATTGCAGTAAATCTTGGTTGTATAGGTGAAGGTTTCAAGCCTATAAATACCTTAACCGGTAATGGTAGGATATGCGATAAAGCCTAAAGAAGCCCTGGTTGTTTTGTTGTGAGTCCCACATTCATGCTTGGAATATGGCACGGGGGTGATTGGCTGAAATAAATCTTTGGTTCAACCTAATCTATAGTCGGGTGGTACGTGGAAGTCCCTAACTTGGTTGAATTTTGCTTATGTTAATAAGAGCTCTTTTCCTATTGTATTTTATGAGTATTTATACTTTTTATTATGTGGCTTTGATGGTTGTTCTATCATTATTATATTCTAGTTATAAGCATGGTTTTATGACAGACTTTAGTTATGGATCTCATCATGTTTTAATTAGTAAATGAATGCTTAATGAATGCATGACCTAATAGATGCTAATGTAGTTATTGTGAGAGGGCATCATACCTTCTTGATTATTTTAAGATTAGTATGAGGCCCCTATGTTCAGATATGCATTTATAACCTGTAGATTACATGTTCACAATGTGTATGATGGAATGTTTGTCATGGTCATACCTTGTTAGGTCAAGTTATTGTCTAAGTTTTGAATTAATGGATTTTTACTTGTTTCATTCATCATTCAGGAAAGTTTCATGAAGTTCTGGGCAGTGGTCTAGAGATGAGCCCTGAAAATGTGGCTCTGATTTCGCGGTTGCAGGCACATAACTGGAAAAATGGGACTATAGTCACTACTTTGTAGGAATATGCATGCGACTGGATTCCTACAATCAAATTTATGCAGTGTTATGCCTGTGGTTTGGAGTCCATATCACTAAGAAAATAAATCTAGCTCAATGTTTGGGCACGTGGAGGGGTGGTTTAGCTCTTGGGGATCTTGTAGCTCCTGAGGAAGGTCAGTAAATTTTTGGTTTGTGAATTCCACGTCCTTAATTGTACTTAGGATGTTGAGTCCTATCATAGTATCCATCAACTTATGTTTACCCTAGCAGGGCGGTGAATGTGGGTAGATATGGGAAGGGTACTTACATTGACAGTGTGGCAAGTGATATCATATTCCTTCTCAATGTACAATTGTGTCAAATAGAATGGGGACTGATTTTGAAGGGCTTTCAACAAATTCCTCGGTACTGCTTTTGTAGCCTCCTTTGATGTTGATCTCTTGGGAGGCATGATGTTATCTGTTGACAAGAGAGAAATATGTTGAAGACATGTGGTACTTATGACAAGATAAACACTCATGGTGATACAAGTTAGCTCTAGTAGACCAGTTCAACAATCAATCTTAAAGCAGAAAAATTGTGGGGAGTGATAAGCTTTGGAATTGCACAATTTGTATTGAGAGAGGGTATTGTGTAGTCTTGACTAACAGAGGATTGGCTTGAAGCTTGGATGTGTGCAATGCACAATCTCAACTAGCACATGAGCTAGAGGATTTTGGATTGCACAATATCAATAGACAGGTTGGACCACTGATGGTTGGGATTTTGCAACGTGCAGTTGAAGGAAGCCAGTGATTGTGCATTGTGCAATTTCAACTGGCAAGGAAGTGGCTTGATGCTTAGGATTGCGCAATGCACAGTTGGAGAAGCCAGTAGGCCTTAAGGGTTTTGCAGTTCAACCTAGGAAAGAATTAAACTTCATCTCTAGGGATAAGGAAAAGGAAAGTGTAGATTAGCCTTAGAATGAGTTGTATCAATTAATAGCATCGATCAGAAATGACCATGCGAAGCGAAGAACATGCATGAAAAAAAAAACTTAGCAGCGGTAACTATTGGTAGGAAAAATGACTTGGGAGGATGAGACACTTGTAAAAATGAAATGACATACTAAAAGAACACTTGTACAATGCATTAATAGAAGAAAATCCAGTAACTACAAGAAGAAACAGAGAAAGTGGAACTTGTAAACACAAAAGTGACAAAAAGAGAATTAAAAGCGACACTTTAAGAATTTACTCGAAAAAATGTTGCAAACCATATACAATTCTCCTTGAACTCGTGGGGATAACTAGAGATCCAATTTCGAATGTGAAAATGATCTCTACAAACCTTTATTATATATATTTATCCCCGCAGGATTAGTGTTAGGGTTTCTGGTGCTTATGCCTAAAATCAAGGAGAAAATGAGACTTGTCCATAGAACAAAAATAGAAACTTATGCCACATGGTAAAAGAGGAATGTGCATTACCTATTTTCTAGGGACATACAATTGGATTTTTCTGGAAGATTGTGCAGTCTACTGGCGGAAAGGACTACACAATTCTCAACGACAAGTGATTGTGCTTCACTAGCTCAGTGGATTGCGTAGCTCTGAATCTTAAAGGAGGATTGCACATTTCACTTATTCAGTGACTACCTATATTACAGGATTGTGTAGTTCACTTCCTCAAGGAATTTTTCAGTCTCTATTGGTAGAGGATTGCGTAGTTCCCAGAAGCAAGACCAGCAATCAGTGCTAAATCAAAACGGGAGTTAACTTGTGTTTAACATAGGTTTAATTGTCTTAAAAGTTGTGCAAATGTTGTCGAAAAGACTCGGTTAATACATAACACAAGTGTTGCATAAAAAATAATTTATTACGACACTACATGATCAGGAAAACCACTTGATAATAGTGTAAAATTAGTTCTTATAGACTAAAGGAAGGCTCCAAAATTGAAGCGTAGGAAAAAATTTGGAGGGAGGTTGTAGCAGCTACAATAGCTCCCTGAACGGTCTTTTAATTGTACATATGTTACTTAGGCCAGTGCTTTTAGTTCTATCAGTTTCTGCATACCTCTGTGTGTACAAGATATGTTAGGTTGGTGAGCATGAAATAGTGACACGTGGAACTCTATACAAGTTCGCTCTACTGAACCAGTCAATAATCAAGCCATTGTGGGATATTAGGCATAAATTTATCTTGAAGAATCCAGTTTTGGTCTGACTTGTGGCATTGGAAATGAGACTTATAAGGCTACCACAAGACATAAGTTCAGACCTTGGAGAGCTAAAATTATATAGTTGCAACCGTTTCAAGATCGAGCTCCTAAAAGCAAGAAAAATGTGTGTATTTTTTAAAAAATTGCATAAATTTTGTTTGAGAAGCCAGTTTGAAGTGATTCCAAGGGCATATTTTAGCATAGATATCATTATTGGGTTCTAAAATTCCTCCAAAACAAAAGAATTCTACATCCATTAAGCCCTCAATAAGCTCTATTGTGACGCATGAAGAGGAAGAATTGCAACATGATATATCAAAATTGTGGGACCAAGTGCAACAAATTTCGCTCTCACAAAGAGAAACCAAATATGAAACTAAAGGGGAGATGGAGTGCTTAAAGAAAGAATTAAAAGGTAACGCGGATAGTTTAAAAATATAAGTAAAAGATGACATGAATGGTTTAAAAGAATACATGGAAGGGTTGAAGGAAGGATTAACAAAGTTGCTGCAAGAAAGGCTTCCCAGTGGTGACAAGGTAATCCATGAAAAACATTATGAGGACAAAAGGAATATGAACGTTGGGTTTAAAACCCACCACATTCAAAATATCGATATGAGGAAGTTTGATGGAAAGGATCTGGTAACATGGATACTACAAATGGAGCAATATTTTGATCTCCATGATGTGAAACACACACAAGAGGTACGCATTGCATCTTTATATTTAGAACAAAATCAGTTTGTATGGTATCAATGGCTTTGTTCTCGTAAACCACTTTTTTACTTGGTCAATTTTTACAAAGGAAGTGATAGCACATTATGAGGATACAAATAGAAACACCTTCTTTAGCCAATTGATCAATCTAAAACAAAAGGGTTCAATGGTGGAGCACATTGAGGATTTCGAAAAATTGAATATCAGGGTAACTGATATTCCAAAGGAGCATAGGATTGATGTCTTCATAGGGACTTTAAAGGATAACATCCAACATGAGGAGTCACCTTTGGGAACCTAATTCATTAGAGAAGGCATTCAGGGTGGCAAGAAAATTTGAAAGCAAAATTATGGAAACAAGGAAGTCTACCACTCACAACTATAACGATGGAAGTGTTGTTTCTCCTAGTTTTCCCCAACCTACAAGTTTGACACCACAACAATTGGAAGAAAAAAATAAAAAAGGGAATTCTTACAGTTGTGATACAAAAGACACTAAAGGTCATAAGTGTGTTGAGCAGAAGTTATTTTACATAGATTGTGAATAGGAGGAATAAAAGGAACAAGAAACGTCAAAAGAGGAGGATATACACAAGGAACCAACCCTAGAGAAAGAAGAAATGAACCCCACCATATCTTGTAATGCATTGGTAGGAATTACCACTCCTCTAAATCTCAAGATAGAAGGACATATCAAGAAGAAAAAGGTAATAATGTTGATTGATTCGGGTAGTACCCATAATTTTATTCATTGTAAGATGGCCAAGGAATTGAATTGCTTCTTATATCCAACACTAGAGTGTCAAGTGATGGTTGAAAATGGATTAACTATAAATTTCTTTGGAAAGTGCCATAATATCAATATAACCATGGGGGAATATGTATTGAATAGTCCAATGCTTTCCATTCCAATGGGCAGTGTTGATGTTGTACTAGGAGTCCAATGGTTACAATCTTTGGGGAAGATAGCTTTTAATTTTCAAGAACTTTTCTTGAAATTTTTTTTGGGAAGGAAAGGAAGTTTAATTAAGGGGTGTCATAGGCGAAACAAGGAAAGATAATCACCTCTAATAGTATGACAAAGATTCTAAATAAATAACAACGTGTCGTAATTACAAAATTATGCTCACTAGAGATTCAAACATGGAAATCATTTATTTCTCCAAATATCCAAAAAGCCTTGGGAAATCATTCCAAGGTATTGGAGTCTCCCAAAGGCCTCCCACCTATTCATGATCATGATTTTAAATATACATATACATATAAGTCATTGTAAATAGCACGTCGAGTTGTGTTATAAAGCTCCAATAAGCGGTATGTTTGTCATGTTTTTAATAGTTGTCATTGTAAATACTGCATCGGGTTGTGTTTATAAAGCTCCAATAAGTAGTATGTTTTGTAGGTCATAAGTGTCATAGAACACCAAGGACATTGTTCCCCCAAGGAGGAGGGGTTTGACATGACAACCCCGAATTGATTTTCTATGTAAATAAGTAAAACCAAGGTCATGGGACATGTATTCCAAGCCGAATGGAGTGGAAAATATTACATTTGGAATCACTTGTTGTTAAATTAATGGCTATGGAAATTGGCATTGGCATTGGCAGAGGAAAGAGGCAATAAATGGAAATTTAATATAAGAAATAAAGGAAGATGAAGAGACAAGAATATGCATGCAAGGCAAAATGAAGGAATTGAAGAAAAAGTAAAGGAAAAGGAAACAAAGGAGAGGAAGAGAATTATATTCCTCTCTTAGTCACTCTTAGCTACTCTTGATCACTTCTTGGTTACTCTTGGAGCATTCTAGCATTCACTTGGATATTGAGGCATTCTCACTTGGACTTGGGGAGAGAGAGCACTTGGATAGAATCAAGCAAGCAAGCAAAGGAATTAATGGGCAAAAAAGAAGAAAGTTGGAAAAGTAGCTACAACAGGAGAACATTGTAGGTAACAGGTTGCATATGTGATTTCCTTGTTGAGATTTGAATGCATGGTACATGCATTAAGTTATTTGGTTACTTTGTTTTCTTTGGAATGAGATTTTCCTGGATTGACAGTGGTTTCAAACTTGCCTTTCCATTTCTTGGATAGCCATGATGTAGTGGTTTCCTTGTTTTGGTTAATCTTTGGATGGTCGGTATATTTTTGGATCCTCATGAGGTGGTATTAGGAAAATTCCCAAGGGTCGAGGGTGGAGATGGGCATTCTCTTGGAACTCTTGACTGATGGGTAGAGATAGGAAAATTCCTCTGGGTATGGTGCAGAAGTTGGAGGCATCCAAGTTGGTTTGATTTTAGTGATTTGTGGATCGGGTTAGGTGAAATCACTATGGTTGAGGGTTGAGGTGGTTTAGCATCTGGAAGCCCTGTTTTGGTTTATCCCATGTGATCCCACATTCATGCTTGGAATATGGCATGGGGGTGATTGGATGAAAGAGAGATTTGGTTTATCCAAATCTATGGTCGGGTGGTATGTGGAAGTCACTGAATTGGTTGGCATTTGCATATGTTATTATGTTATTTCTTATTGAGATCAATAAGCACACGTATGGATTATTGTGTTGATTTTGTGACTGGTTCGTCATGGCTTCATTCTGGTTAAATATTATTTATAGGCATGGTTAAATTATGTGCTCTTGTTATGAATCTTGCTTATGGCTGGATAAGTTATTAAATAGGTATGTGAATGTATGAGCTAACAAGTTTTATGCAACTAGCTTGAGAGGGTAGTGAGCCTTCTTGATGATTCTCTGGTGAATTGGATAAGACAATGATCAAATATGAATTCATGACTTGTAGCTACTATGTTTACCATATGTTTTTCTAAATGTTTATCATGTGTTTGGCATGTTTTGGTTAGATTTGAGCCTAAGTATAGGTCATGCATACCTGTGTTTGTTTTAGACTTTATTTTGGAAAGTTCTGGGCAGTGTCCTGCAAGATAACCATGAAAATTTGGCATTGAACCTACAGTTGTAGGCACAAAAATGGGAGTTTTTGGTTGTAGCTACATGGAAGGCTCCTTGTGCGTGCGGCTGAAGCCTTCTAGTTGTATGGAAGGCTTGGATTGCATGCGGTTGGGTGGAGAAGTGAGTTAAAGAGATAATTCCAGCTCAGGGTAAGACCATCAGTGGATGTTGTCTAACATTTGTTGTGGATGATTTTGTCACCCTCCTAGAGACAGCCTAGAGTTGCCATAGACCAGTGCCTAGGACATTTTAATATAGCAAGGAGTCCTTTATAGTTTGGGTTGTCGGTCCAAGGGACTCACCTACTATCTCTTGTTCTAAACAAGGAAATTAAATTAGATTGAATTGGTCCAAATTCTCTCTCAGAGGCTAATACAAGGATAGGAGTAATGTAAAGGCATCATGTAAAACTTCAGCATTAAAGTATCAGACAGTTAAGAGACCGCCTACTGTGAAGAGGGCCGATTCAATCATATATCACAGAAATCAAGTATTAGGATGTGCAAGCAGTGAGGAAACATAAGAAGATATTACTGGCAGAAGGGCGCACCAATTTACGAATCCTTAAGCCACTAATATAGCAGAAATTATGAAAAGAGTGAACATGGAACAACATATCACTTCTAAGCCTATTTAAAGCGCTTGACTAATTCCAGAAAGGGCACCACTTAAGATGAATCCTTACTGCAAACTAGTGAGCCACTCGCATTCTAGAACATGATACAAGAAGAAAGTTTGCATGAAAAAGATGATATATTAACACATAAGAAAAGTTGCATACTGTGATATACCAAAGACCAGAATCCTCAATACAGTCATAACTCCTCCTCACTGAGACCCTACGGGCTCTGAAACTTCATACATAAATGTTACAAGATGAATACAGTAGTCTTCTCGCTGCACAGCTTGCTCACAGAAATCTGGAACCTCTACAATGTCTTGTTTTTGAGTATTTATAGAGAATACGGAAACTTCCCGTGGAGGAGGAAAACGAGGCACAATTAATGACTCAGTTTGAAACCCAATGGCGGAAAACATTTGCGCCTTCTATTATGAGTGACTGGCTATAAATGATGGTACTGAACAGCCTGTTCATGAAATAAATGCTGGGAGATAAAATCTCCTTATATACAAGATGGGAGAAATAAAATATATACAATTGGTTGCCCGCAGCTGAAGGAAAATCTGCTGCCGTAAGAGATTTGGAACAATCTGGATTTAAGTACTGTACTCTCGGCTTCCGGCTATGGATTTGAATCCTGGATCTTTAATGTAGGGCGGACGCATCTGGAGAATTCTGAGAGTTCACATCCCTGTCTTATTTAATGGTGGTCATCTCTCCCACCTACCCTCGGCTCCTTCCTTTAATTGCTGTCAGTATGATCTGTCCTTTGTTATGCTCTAGATTTTTCAGTGGAGGCGGAAAGTTAAAGCGCCAACGAGGCCAAATGAAAACCTGCAAAACCCGCAAATCATTAGAGAAAATCAACTTGGCGATATGGGGTGTGGTTACAACAGCGGCCATGAAGTCGGTAATACATTTTAGACGAGACATTTGAGAGGATGCAGGGTGACAGGAAACACATAAACACAATGAAGAGGCGGAGAGTGACGAGGCAGAAAACAATGGGGCGACGATGAATGAACGGGCTAAGAGTTCATAAACCATGACGCGTCATCAGGACACACGAATGGTGGAGGAAGAATGCGGCGTACACTTTTGAAACATGATGACACGGCCACAGGAGGTGGGACCCGAATCGACAATCGGAATCGGAAAGCAGAGCGGGTAGAGCGGGGGTGGCACATCTTTTATGTTCCGATTGCGATTGAAAACAGGGCTGCGATCAACCCAAAACCGTTCGATCTTGAAACAAGATCGACGGCTGTGCTTGCATCGGAGGGAAATAAAGTGATGGAGACATGAAAACCGCCGATCGACTGCGCGCGGACCCACCATAGATGTTAATTGCCGCACCGTCGATCTGAGCTAGATCGGATGGCCAATATTGCGTCCGATTGTTAAAACAGTAAGCCCCTTCTTGCTTTGAATTGCGGTTCTCTGACCTAGGTCATATGAAGGCCGAAGCGGGAGGGGGCTAAGATCTTAAAGGATCGGCCCGATTGTTTAAATTTGAATTTTGAACTATTGCCATGCAGGCTTTCGGGCAGAGATAATAGCGTCAAGCAGGGTCATGGGGTTTTAGGCTACGGCAGGGATGAATATGTACAACATCGGCTCCATCTGGGGACGGCATGTTCGTCCTCGGACATGTCGAGAACATGCAGACCATCAATTATTTCACCTTATTTTGAATTCTCTTGCACTTTAACTTCAAGCACATATCAACGTTCTTTTCCTTTATAAAAAGAAGAAATAAAAACAAAAGCAAATTATATACAGTATATACAGTATATACAACCAGGCGTTCCTAGCCAAGATCAGAATTGAAAGTAAGGCTTGAGGAACTGGCCATTCACGGGCGCATCCAACATATCACCCTGTAGATTTTCTAAAGTAAAGGTGTTGTTTCTCCCCATCTCCACTATTTTGAACGGCCCAAACCATAATGAATCAAATTTAGCATGTCTGCCCTTTTCTGCTCTGCGAACATCCCATCTAAGAACCAGGTCGCCAACTTGAAAATTTCTATCCTTCGCGTGCTGATCGAAGACATTCTTCATTTTTTCTTGGTATTCTATTAGTCTTTGATCCACCTGGTTCCTTGTCTCCTCCAATTCTACCAGCTGATTAATTCTTCGGATCATGTTATCCGGTTCTTCTTGGTTCTCTTGCATGAAACGTGCTACTGGCAATGCTAATTGCAAAGGAAACACTGCAGCCCGCCCATACACCAGCTCATAAGGTGACTTTCCGGTGGCTCTTTTGCTGGTTACCCTATTTTCCCATAGGGCAAACTTTAATTTAGAATCCCAGTTCTTCTGATTTTCAGCTATTGTCTTCTTTAGGGCTCTCACCAGGGTTTTATTGGATGACTCTGCTAGACCGTTTCCCTGTGGATAATATGCTGTAGAATGGGTAAGGATGATGTTGTATCTTTGGCAGAATTTTACGAACCTGGCAGACTTGAAAGCCTGTGCATTGTCGGTTACAATTCTTGCAGGACAGCCAAACCTGGATATGATATTATCTTCTATAAAATTCATTATTACAGCATCTGTCGCATTTCTAGTAGGTATGGCTTCCACCCATTTCGTAAAATAGTCTGTGGCTGTCAATATCCATTTATGCTGGCCACTTGATGGGGGATGTATCTCTCCTATAAAATCTAATCCCCATTTCTGAAATGGTTCATTTACATGAATAGGGATCAAGGGCAATGCCGCTAATTTCTGTCTTTCTGCAAACCTTTGGCATTTGTCACACGATCTGACCCAGGCAAAAGTATCTGAATACAATTTTGGCCAGTAAAAACCGGCCTTCAAGATTTTATGGGTTGTTGCCCTCCAGCTGTAATGTCCTCCACATATCCCCTCATGAAATTCCATCATTACATTTTGCACTTCATTCTCAGTAAGGCATAAAAGTAATATGCCTAGAGGGTCTTTCCAGTAGAGTTGTCCATTGGCAATTGCGTATTTCTGAGATTTCATCCTTACAGCTCTGTATTTAGCCTTGTCACATCCTGGAGGACAGCTAAGTGTTAACAGATATTCAACTATTTTCTTATACCAAGGACTAGTCAGATATTTCACATGTATCTTTTGTGTAGCCCTCTCTAGTCCATGTTGCTCTTCTTCTTTTTCTGATTCTTCATTTGCTATCACAGACAGATTAATTCCCAAAGCTTGACGATTTGATTCAGATAACATCTTGGCAAGTCCCTGTCCTTTGATCAGTTTGGTAGGCCTTATATCCAGATCATACTCCTGAATTTTTGCAATCCATCTTCCCCTCCTACCTTCACTATCCCCTTGTACTAGAATGTCTTTTACAGCTGCTGTAGGAACATAAGCAGTAATATGAGATTGCAAAATATAAACTCTAAAAGCTTTCAGGGACTTTACCAGGGCATACGCCTGCTTCTCCAGTATATTATATTTCAATTCAGCATCGTATAGCACCTGACTGAAGAATGCTATTGGCTGTTCATATCCCTCTTCATTTTTTTGCAATAATACTCCAGCAATGGTATGAGGTGAAGCAAATGAGAATACCATAAATGGCTTACTATAATCTGGTCCTGCCAATACAGGAGCTTCGGAAAATGCCTGTTTTATCCTTGTGAATGCGTCTCTAGACTCCTGAGACCATTTTACTTCATTTTCCTTCTTCAGCATATTGGTAATGTGCCTAACTATCTCTGCATAGTTAGGGATAAATCTTCTCAAAAAATTTATTCGCCCCAAAAACACCTGCACTTCTTTCTTATTTCTTGGCAAAGGAATGCTGTTTATCACTTCAACTCTCTTAGGATCAATTTTTACACCATCCTTAGTCACGATATGTCCTAAGAGTTTTCCTTCGTCTAATGCAAACAAAGATTTTTGAGGATTAAGAGAAAGGCCGTACCTTCTGCATTTTTCGAAAGTTCTTCTCAAATGCACAATATGCTCATCATCATTCTTTGAGAATACCATGATATCATCAAGATATACCACCAAGAACTTGTCCTGTTCTCCAATAAAGGCTATGTCCATTGCCCTTTGAAAAGTAGCACCTGCATTAATCAGTCCAAATGGCATCCTTGC
This sequence comes from Pinus albicaulis, assembly GCA_034641835.2. NCBI lineage: Eukaryota > Viridiplantae > Streptophyta > Pinopsida > Pinales > Pinaceae > Pinus > Pinus albicaulis. The sequence continues at coordinate 108,876,093 of CM076575.1, forward strand.
ATACATAAAGGTTCCCCATGGCGTGGTGAACGCAGTCTTCTTCTAATCCTCTGGGAAAACAACTACCTGATTGTAGCCTGAAAATCCATCCATCATTGACATTCTGGATGCTCCCACCACTTTCTGCAGGATATGGTCCATTTTAGGCAGTGGGTAATTATCTTTGAGAGATGCTCTATTCAAATTTCTGAAGTCCACACACAGCCTTATTTCTCCATTCTTCTTTCTAACGGGAACAAGGTTCGCTATCCATTCTGAGTACCTTAGTGGCACGATTATCTTGGCTTTCAACAGCTTCTTGATTTCTTTTTCAATAGATGGAAGAAGCAAAGGATTTATTTGCCTGAGCTTCTGTTTGTATGGCTTTGCGTCTTCCTTCAACGGAATTTTATGCTGTATAATATTTACATCAAAAGTTTTTAGGTCCTCATAGGACCAAGCAAAAACATCTTTGTAAGATTGAAACAACTTCAAATACTTTTCTTTGTATCCTTCTGGGACCTTTTTGGACAGTTTAACAATTTTGGGATCAGTGGAAGTACCCAGATTCAAATCTTCTACTTGATTATCTTCTACTATTTTATTTGGCTGCACGGGTACGTCATCTTTATTGAACAACTTCTCTAGTGGTACCAACCCTCTGGGTATGACATTACCCTTTAGCTGCAGCACTTTGCTACCTGCTATTCTTTCTTCCCATTTATTTTCAGCAATATTTTCAACTTCTTCTTCTCCATTATCATCAATCTCCATATTGGAGAATTCTCCCACAGTCTCTATAAATATTTTCATCTGTTCATCATCTTCGAATACCTGCCAATGCTTTATATTGTCTGGAATGGATGGTCTGTAACGTACCTCCACCTCATATCTTAGGAGTGGGTTCTGAGGGGGACGGAAAGTACTGGCAGCTACCGCAAGAGAATCTGCTATTCTGTTTTGCTCCCGGGGCATGAACTGTATGTTAAATGCTGAAAAGAAGTTTTCTATCATGTCCCATACTTCATTTCTATATGCTCTGAGCCGAGGGTGCTTAGTTTGACATTCATTTTTAATCTGCCTTATAACTAGCTCAGAGTCTCCAAACACTTTTAGACACTGGATGCCCATGTTCTTAGCTGTCTGCAGCCCCAGTAATAATGCCTCATACTCAGCCACATTGTTTGTAGCCTCATACTCCAATTTAAAAGACATTGGCACCCATTTTCCTGCAGGGGAAATCAACAACACTCCTGCTCCATTACCCTCCCTTGAATTAGCTCCATCAAACTGCAAAGTCCATATTCCTGACTCCTGCTCTTCTTTAGGCTGCTCAGCCTGATCCTGACCAAAAAGGGTCTCATGTGCGTAATCCTGATTTTCTTCCAACATGAAACATGAAAAGTCCCCTTCTTTGTTATAAATTGGGGAATTAGCTGAGCAGTCAGCCCTGGTTACCGTTTTGACAAATATGGTCTCCCTATATAACCTCCTTTCTTGACCTCCAAAGACTGGGACCGTAGCATATGTTAGATCCAATTTGATTGACCCCCCGATCTTGGTACCCCAGGACCTTGACAACAGCATGCCAAAGCGGGCTGGGATATCAGCAACCACGATGTCCATGACCACACTCTTTGCTGGGATTTGAGCTAGATTGATCACTAAATCTTTAATCATTCCCAAGCATTTAACCCTTTTAGAATCAAATGAATATAGATCTTTATATGGTCTTGTAATTTGCAGCCCTAGTTGCTCCATGACAGACAAAGGCATAAGATTATGGGAAGCCCCAGAATCTAACATACAGTTGTGTAGCAGCAGATCATGGATGACTAGGGACACGTAAAAGGGGGGAGTAGAAGGGTCTATCTCCTCGACATGTGGGCCAAAGACTACCATTGGTCTCTCTTCTTGCAGATTTAAACTATCAGGTGCGATGGGTAGTTCGGGAGGAAGAATGAAAGAGGTAACTTGAGACTGATATGCAGGTTGTTTTAATAATTCAGTCAGAGGAACAGGAATCTTAATCTTCTCAAGCTCTTTTTGCAAATTGAAAGCAGACGTGGGCTTTTCTAGTGCTACTTCTTTGGAATCCCTATTTTCAACTGAAGACTTGACTTCTTTTGAGACTGGCTCAGCATTAGGGAGGCCAACTGGTACAGAAGAGGAGGGAACTTGATCATTAGACTGCAAGGGGGTATTCAGAAGATCCTTACCTTTTTCTATGCACCTTTTTGCTGCTGATTCCTTCTGAGCCGATGTTTCCTCTCGAGGCTGCTCTTCCTCTCGCTCCTGGGTTCGGGTCCTCTTCCTTGAGGATCTAAGATCATATTTGACGTTGAATTGTGCTTCCATGAAATCAGCAAATTGCTTGCAGTAATGGTCAATCTCTGCTTCTTCATCTTCTTCTTGTAAGGGGCACTCCATATCATCATTATTAGAAAAAGCCAGATTTGAATCTTCAAGTTTATAAGCTGCATCTCCAACGGAGTCATCTGCTGGTCCCTCTAGGTACAAGGGATGGGGTACCTGGTCTTGCTGTTCTCTTGGCATTATCTGTAACAGGGGCTTTCTGTACTGAGGATTATATCCTCTGTTTGGAGCATTATAATAGTTCCTGGGAGCTGCATTCTTAGCTTCCAACTCTAGCTTGACCATTTTCTTTATCATCTTGCTTATCTCATCCATTTTGTCAGAGTCTTTATCTTGATTGGAGGTATAAACCTCTTCTTTACCTTTCCTTCTAGTATCTTGCTCAACTTTTCCCTTTGACTTACCAGTGGCGGCAAAATTTGCCTCCAATTCTAGAGCATCTGTTTGAGCATCATCCAGGGTGACAGGCATTCTTTCCCGCAGCGAGAAGCCAAAATCAGAGTCAAAAGCTGCTATGAAAACAACTTTGGCCGCGGCTTCATGTGGCTTCATTTCGGGAGGTAGGCTCAGGTATAACTTGTTAAATCTCTTGATGAACTCGGATACCCCTTCATTATGTTTCTTCTTCATGGTATTAAATTCAGTAAGGCACATTCCATAATCTTTCTTTTCCCCCCACTTCCTGAGAAAAGCAGTTTCCATTTGGTCCCAGGTGGTCACGGAATTATTTCCCAATGTCTTAAACCATTTTCTGGCTTCGCCTTCTAAAGACTGCACAAACAACCTCAAAACCACATCCAGGTGTTCAACATTCAAGTTCTCTGCGAAAGAGCAGAAGGTCTCGAGATGCTTCTGAGCATCAATGTCACTTTCACCATTAAACCTCGGTAGGATCTTCAGGTAATCTTGTGGCATGTCATGCAGTACTGGGGGTAGAGCCAGTGGAGCATATTTATTTAATAGAAAAGCAGGAACATTGGCCATTGGGGGAGGTGGGGGTTGCACAACAATTTGAGATACAGATGAAGGGAGAGAAGTAGGAGGAAGTGAAGTATGAATAACAATGGGAATATATTGCACATAAGCTTGAGGTGTAGAAGGGAATAACTCACGGTTAACGGTAGCTACTTATGTGACCTCTTTAATTTCTTCAGCCTCGAAAGTAGGGTGAGATCCCCCTTCAATCCAGGCGTTTCCTCTACGTGGAGTTTCTGAGGGAAACTCAGATTTTCCTGTTCTAACTTCTTGAGAGGAAGAAGGCGGGTGGTCTTCAACAGAATATTCAGAATTTTCAGAACGAACCGACTTCTTCTCTTTCCAACCCCTTTTATGAATGATCTTCTCCGGGTCAGACACGGGTGTTTTCGGTGATGAGGTATTCGACCTCAAATGAGGCCTCCGGGAAGCCAGAACTTCCAATAGAATTTATCAAATAAAGACCAATGGAGTCGCCAAGGTGAGAAATCTACAACTCTTCACCTCTCTATGCTCACCTGATTAGAGAGTGAATATAGGATGTCGAACCCAGGGAAACATATATTCTTGAATTCGTTCCCCGGCAACGGCGCCAGAAAGATGTTGTGGATGATTTTGTCACCCTCCTAGAGACAGCCTAGAGTTGCCATAGACCAGTGCCTAGGACATCTTAATATAGCAAGGAGTCCTTTATAGTTTGGGTTATCAGTCCAAGGGACTCACCTACTATCTCTTGTTCTAAACAAGGAAATTGAATTAGATTGAATTGGTCCAATTTCTCTCTCAGAGGCTGACACGAGGATAGGAGTCATGTTAAGACATCATGTAAAACTTTAGCATGAAAGTATCAGACAGTTAAGAGACCGCTTACTGTAAAGAGGGCCGATTCAATAATATATCACAGAGATCAAGTATTAGGATGTGCAAGCAGTGAGGAAACATAAGAAGATATTACTGGCAGAAGGGCGCACCAATTTACGAATCCTTAAGCCACTAATATAGCAGAAATTATGAAAAGAGTGAACATGGAACAACATATCACTTCTAGGCCTATTTAAAGCGCTTGACTAATTCCAGAAAGGGCACCACTTAAGATGAATCCTTTCTGCAAACTAGTGAGCCACTCGCATTCTAGAACATGATACAAGAAGAAAGTTTGCATGAAAAAGGATGATATATTAACACATGAGAAAATTTACATACTGTGATATACCAAAGACCAGAATCCTCAATACAGTCATAACTCCTCCTCACTGAGACCCTACGGGCTCTGAAACTTCATACATAAATGTTACAAGATGAATACAGTAGTCTTCTCGCTGCACAACTTGCTCACAGAAATCTGGAACCTCTACAATGTCTTGTTTTTGAGTATTTATAGAGAAGACAGAAACTTCCCGAGGAGGAGGAAAACGAGGCACAATTAATGACTCAGTTTGAAACCCAATGGCGGAAAACATTCGCGCCTTCTCTTATGAGTGACTGGCTATAAATGATGGTACTGAACAGCCTGTTCAAGAAATAAATGCTGGGAGATAAAATCTCCTTATATACAAGATGGGAGAAATAAAATATATACAATTTGTTGCCCGCGGCTGAAAGAAAATCTGCTGCCGTATGAGATTTGGAACAATCTGGATTTAAGTATCGTACTCTCGGCTTCCGGCTATGGATTTGAATCCTGGATCTTTAATGCAGGGCGGACGCATCTGGAGAGTTCTGAGAGTTCACATCCCTGTCTTCTTTAATGGTGATCATCTCTCCCACCTACCCTCGGCTCCTTCCTTTAATTGCTGCCAGTATGATCTGTCCTTTGTTATGCTCTAGATTTTTCAGTGGAGGCGGAAAGTTAAAGCGCCCACAAGACCAAATGAAAACCTGCAAAACCCGAAAATCATTAGAGAAAAACGACTCGGCGATATGGGGTGTGGTTACAACAGTGGCCGTGAAGTCGGTAATACATTTTAGATGAGACATTGAGAGAATGCAGGGTGACAGGAAACACATAAACACAATGGAGAAACGGAGAGTGACGAGGCAGAAAACAATGGGGCGACAATGAACGAATGGGCTAAGAGTTCATAAACCATGACACGTCATCAGGACACACGAATAGTGGAGGAAGCATGCAGCATACACTTGTGAAACATGATGACACGGCCACATGAGGTGGGACCCGAATCGGCAATCGGAATCGGAAAGAAGAGCGGGTAGAGCGGGGGTGGCACATCTTTTATGTTCCGATTGCGATTGAAAACAGGACTGCGATCAACCCAAGACCGTTCGATCTCGAAACAAGATCAACGGTTGTGCTTGCATCGGAGGGAAATAAAGTGATGGAAACATGAGAAACCGTTGATCGATCACATGCATCACTATAGATGTTACTTGCCGTGACCGTCGATCTTGATGACGATGGCCAATATTGCGTCCGATTGTTAAAACAAAGTATCCTTTTCTTGCTTTGAATTTCTGTCACCTGGCCATATAGAACCTCACAAGGGAGAGGGGGCTAAGATCTAAAGGATCGGCCCGATTGTTTAAATTTGAATTTTGAGCACATGGCGTGTGCTTTGCAAGAGATAATAATACAAGGTGGTCATGGGGTTTTAGGTTACTAAGAGGGGGATGAATATGTATAAGAACCGGGGTGGTATGGTGTCCCCAAGAGGTTGTAGTAAGCTTCTAGTTGGTAGACCCCACTTCCATAATTGGAACTTGGTTGTTGAGTCATGTCATAGTAACTCTTAACTCATGTTTACCCTAGAGAGCTTGTAAAAGTGGGTAAATGTGGGGTGGGGTGTTACACTTTGAGAACCTAATTATTTATCTTTATTTGCATGTGCACTTCTAACATCTTCATCTGAGTGGCGACCTGCTTTCCTATGTGGTTTTTTCATGGATTTCCTTTTCACCCTCTGATTTTTTGTCTAGAAATAAAAAATTGAATATTCCTAACTATTCCTTGTGTTTCTAGGTGAATAAAAAACCTCTTTTCGTAGACCCTCAACATCTCTTTCCACCTCATTTTATAACTTATCCTCTGCTAAAACAAAATGTTCTTGTGGAATGGTTCCTTCTTTTAGGGACATGAAATTTTCCTATTCTCCACATCTTTGTTCCTCCTATGTGGCTTGGAGCACATGGTCCTCTCCTAGATCTGGGGGTCCTTTTGATTCCATTTGATGTACATCTTCTTGCCTCTTATGAGAATTTTCCTTTATTGCTTCCTGAGTTGTATTTGCTTGATCAAGATCACCCTCCAAAGAGGTGAATAGGTTCACTGATTTAAGATCTTTATCATAGTCTGATTCTCTTTCCTGTTGGATTAGATCTACTAGATTCTTACTTGAGGAGGCATGAGGCTCCCGAGGCTCGAGGGACTATCCTTTTTGAGATGTATTTCGATCCACACCCTTTCTCTTCCTCTAAGTCTACCATTGTCCTTCATATTCTTGGATATCCGCAATTTGTCAATTTTTTTGGGAGAATTCCTGTGAAGTATCCATAATAATGACAATGCCTACACTTGAACAAGATCTGATAAAAAACTATAGGTTGGATAAATGACCAGTTATCTAGAGAGAATTGGATTGCTTCAAGAAGACATTTCTCTACATTAACTTCAACAGAAATCCTAACACATGCATACATTGAATCTTTAATCATTGTCATATATATATATATATATATATATATATATATATTCCCAATGCATTTCCAACATTTCTCACGGTATCTTTGTCTCAACAGTGAAGAGGGTGATGGGGTAATTTGACACAAATTGGAGCAACAGATGAGGCATCATTCTCTGAGTAAAAATACAATGTCTATCTGTCCAAATACAACTCTTGAGTTCCCATAAAGAATCGTCCATCTTGGAAGATCAAATCCCTATCTTCTTTGTGCTCAAAAAGGAAAGTGAAGAAGATTTTCCCACAAAAACACATTTGATTTGTCCCTTAACCAAGGGCTTCCAATTCATGTCCACCCATTACTTGAGGGAATTAGGGGATGGTTAGATTCCCATAAATTGTCCAACCAAGCCCCTTTCAACAAGATTGAGAGTTGTAGCTCTAGATCTATTTGGATTTACATGAACCTTCAGAATACTTGCCAATCTCTTCACAAATTTCTCATTCCCAGTTTTAACCCTTTTCAATCCATTATGAACCAGTGTGCTAAAGGAAACTACTGCAGGAGAAGATGTGGAGCACAACAAAGGAGATGGTGAAGAGGAGGGTGGGGGGATGGATCACCCCGCAATGACTGCAATTTCTCAAAACCCTAGTTCTTTTTTATACCATAGACTACCATTAACAAATCCTTGAAATTACTAAACCCACTTTCAAGTTTAGCTTTTTTCTTCAATATTAGATTCTCCATATAATATTTTTAGTAGTAGATAAAAGTTGAGATTTATTTTAGAAGTACTTATGCTCTTTTTGTCCCTTTAATTAAATTAATTAATAAAGAAAAATGTCATATGAACATGAATTATTGTCTTTTGAGCATGTGATATTGATACTGGCTCATAGTGTTGTAACAAAGCCTATTTATAAATTAAGAATTTCCATATTAAAGTGGGAGTGAATCTCCGTGATTAAGAATCTTGTGACACGTTTTTTTTTAAATATATACATGTGTGTGTGTGTGTGTTTAACTCATATATTAATTTTGTCTGAATCTTTTAGATGGTAAGCGTGAGAGCTAAGAACCCTATAAGTATTGAGAGGATAGAGACTGAATTAAAAAAAGAAGAAGTTAAAATAAAAGGTCAAAAGAAAATATTTAACGAGGTAAAAATAAAAAAGTAAAATAGAATACAAATTTAATTATTTTTTGGTAAACTTGGTAGTTCCTTTCATTTTTCACTTTTTTCTCTCCTTTTTTTTAACTCTATTTTCATCAACATGTCCAAATACATCACCCCGATAGGAGAAAAATAGAATACAAATTTTAATATTATTATGTAGTTAAGAATTTTAGAATTTATAAGAATTTTTTTTTTTTTAAGATATTTAATTTTTAAATTATTATTTATATTATGGTAGTTTAGATTGAAAATAAATCGTGATAATTACATTGGAGAAAATATCGTCGTTTAGACTTGGTTCGAAAAGCTTATATTTTCTATAGGATTATCACGGAAAGATTTATTTTCAATCTAATTGTGGATAACAGAAGCTTAAGTTCAGAAATTAAAAGTTTAGAATGTAGATTGGAATAATGATCATTAGGATATCTTTTTTTTATTAAATTAAGAATAAGATTGTGCTTAAAAACATAAGGAAAAATAATTAAAAGAAGTCGGATAGAATTGAAAGTAAAAAAAAAAAACCATTTAAAAAATATACAATTAAAAAAAACCATTTAAAAAATATACAATTGAGAAAAAGTAAAAAAAATAATAGAATAATATATTTAATTTTAATTTATATAAATATAATTTATATTATTAAAAAGTTAAATTTTTAGAATTTTTAATAATGATGATGATGGTGGTGGTGGTTAACTTCCACTAAGACCAAACTTTGGTCTATAGGACCTAAAGAAACCAATTATTTAGTTTGTTTTAAAATTGTACTCCTATGCTTAAGGAGCTTGGAGAGAAATGCCCCTAGTTCACTATAATTTTGACATGTTAAAAGGCTAGGGAGGTCGGTATTGCAACAAAGATTATGAAACTGAGATCTAATGTGGGTGTAAGCAGGGCACTCTAAGAGGAAGTGATTTTCATTCTCAATGTTCATATTCTCACAGAGATGGCAGATCCTTTCCACCCATGGTGTTTTAGGAACTGCCAAACGACCTATTTCACTATGGAGCTCATGAGAGTTCATTCTTATCTTGGCTATATTAATTTTTTTTCTTTGAGCTAGTTAAAACAAAAAGATACTTTTGATCTTCTAGAGTAGGGTTGATGACCTCATTATAATATCTTAATTTTCTTTTAGCCTCTAAATCTTTCTCACACCACATTTTCTCTTTAAACTTAGAAGTAACAATATTTTGCAATGCAACATTTTCGTCGATCTCCCAATGGTTTAACCTGGCCCTGGTATCTTTATACCAACCTCGTTTGAGCCTTAGGTGGTTTTGGCTTTAATTTAAAGCTAGCTTAAGAAGTTTATAATCTCTCATATTATTGATTTTGTGCTTGTACGAGAGGAGCCTTGTCATAGCTAATAGTTTGGAACTTTAATTTTTGAGAATTTAGTCATAGCTTAAAATTATAACAACCATTTATTTAAAAAATTGTTAATTTATAAATATAAAAGTGTTTTTTATTTTTTATTATTATATTTGGAGAATAACTTAAAATTATATATATATAGCAAATCATAAGGTTTTTTTTTTATATATTAGATGATATATTATTTATGGGAAGAATATGATAAATTATTAGATCAAATCTTATGTTGTATTAATATATAATATCAATACAATATTAATATTTAATATTAAAATTTATTAATGAGAAATTGTAATGTGTGTGTGTGTTATAGAAAGAGGAAGAGAATGAAACTTAGGAAAAAGGCATGGGAGGGGGATGAAAATATAGGGAAGGGGAAGATATGGAATCAAATAAAGGGAGGAGGGAGAAGGAAATTAAGATGAAAGAAGATGGATTATAGGTTTCCAGGAGTGGTTAAGCTTATAACCATCTTCCCTATTGAAATTATTGCGGTATTTTTCAAATTTTAAAGCTTCCCAGATGACACGAGAATTATGAAAAGAGATATAGGCTAGGGTTTGAGCCTTGTCAAAGCAAATAAGGTGTTTGGTATTATAAGAGTGCTTAATTATGGCAAACTTAGCCACTTTGTGATGGTTGTTATCCGCGATGTGCTCCTTAAGGCAGGTAATGACTGGATGACCTTTCTGGCCAATGTAAGACTTACCACATGAACAAGGAATCTGATAGACACCTGATCCTTGCATGGAGTTCAACTTATCTTTGGCTGACCAAAATAATCGTCTAAGGGTTCTATGGGGTTGAATATGGTATTAATGTTCTTTTTGGATAGAATCTTGGCAATGATATCAGTGGTTCCTTTTATGTAAATGAGAGAGACTTGGTTTACACACAAGGAGGGGTCAGAGGGGGTGGATTTGGGGTGAGTGACAACTTGGAAAGCTTTATGAATTTGAGAGGTCCAATAGCCATTGGCTTTGAAAGCTTGGATAAGGCGGGCTTTTTCCAAGGGAAGGAACTAGGGATTATATATTTTAAGGGCTCAAGAGATAAGGGTCTTAAGGACACATGATTTTTGGGAAGGGTGGAGGTGAGAATGGGCATAAAGATAACGATCAATATGGGTCTTTTTTCAATAAACTTGATGCGTAAGTGAGCCAAAGGTCATTGAGAACAAGAACATCAAGGAAAGGAAGATAATTATTAGATTCTATTTCCATAGTAAATTGAATATGGGGCAAAATGTTATTGAGATGGTCAAGAAAGGCTTGGAGGGCTTGATGGCCATGCTGCCAAATAACGGAAGTGTCGTCAACAAATTTAAACCAACATTTGGGTTGGAGATGCCACGAGTTTAGGGCTTTGGCTTCTAAATGTTCCATAAAGATATTAGCCACAACTAGGGATAGGGAAGAACCCATGGTTGTACCTTCGGTTTTCTCATAAATGATCCCTTTGTAAGAAAATGTGGAAGAGAGGCACATAAGAAATAATTAAGAATAACTTAGTCTAGTGTAGAGTTAGGTCAAGTGTGTTTCTTTACTATGTACATTTGTAACTTATAATCCGACGATCACGATTTGTAGTGATCCGATGGTTCACTCTTTCCCCGGTATTAACGACACTTGATCCGTGGCTTAACACCTGATTGGTCCATGATCTCTATTTAAAGAGCATGGAGGGTCATTTGTCCGGTAACCGTTTATGAGAGAAACATATGTAATCTTTTTTTTATATTAATAAATTGCCTGAAGTGGCCGTGTTGGCTTAGGTCGTGGACTGTTTCCCTCTTCGAGGGCTTTAACCACGTGATAATATTGGTATATTGATTTGTGATCTATTTGTGAGCGATGACCTTTGGATTTTGATCTAAGGAACTTAACCTGGAAATAGTTAAGAATAACTTAGTCTAGTGGTATGATTCTTGCTTTGGGTGCAAGAGGTCCCGAGTTCGTTTCTCGGAATGCCCCCCATCCCCCCTTAAGAACAACCTGGGATAGGATTGAAAGATTTACAAAGGTGACACAAGAGGAGCCTATTTCCTATGTGTCGAAATATCCTACAATCCCCCCTTAAGAACAACCTAGGATAGGATTGAAAGATTTACAAAGGTGACACAATAGGAGAAGGAAGGAGGCATTAGAGCCTATAATATTGATAAGGTTAAGGGTTTCATCGTCAACCAGATTAGCGATAATGTTTAAATCTTTAGGGATAGGAATTCTAGTGAACAGGGAGACCACTTCGAAACTAACCAAAAGGTCATTTTATTCAAGGTGGAAGTTTTTGGTTTTTTGGATAAAGTCAACAAAATATTTTATATAAGAGGGGGTAGAGCCTACAAATTGTTGAAACATTGTTGCTAAATATCGACCAAGCACGTGGGTAGGAGCCCAATGGCAGTGAAAATGGGTCTAAGGGGTACCCTAGGTTTGTGAATTTTATGTTGACTATATATTTTAGGGGTTAATTGGGGGGCATGAGGGATAAGGCGTTGTTGAATGAAATAATCAAATGAAGAGGACTTTATAGCCTTAGTGACACGATGAGTAATAGAATTGATGGGATTTTTGGGAAAAATTTATAAGAGGAGGAGAGAAGATCACGAAGTTTGGAATCATAATATTGAGAGTTCATTATGACAGTGGCATTTCCTTTATTTGCTTTGAGAATAAGAATGTCAGGGTTATCAATGAGGCACTTTAAGGCAGTGATTTCTTCTTTGGAAATATTAGGTTTGGGAAGTTTGGCTCAATGGAGAACCCTACAATAGTCTTTCTGAATTTCTTCAGCTATGTGAGAGGGGAGAGATTGAGTAACTAATTCAATAGATAAAATGATATCTTCCTTGGGGATATAGTGAGGAGCCAGGGAAAAATTGAAACCTTTTTCTAGGAAGTGAAGAGAGGCAGAGTCAAGCTTGAGGGATGAGAGATTAACAACAAAAGAAAGCCGAGAAAAAGGTGAGAAAAGGTTAGAAAAGGGATCCAAAGACAAATTAGAGGAAAAATTAGACAAATAAAGGAAATATCCAAATTATTTTTATTATTAATAAAATGAGGAGAATTGCCATTATTATTATTATTATTAATATTAATTGTAATAATAATATTTGTCATATTATCAAGCAAGAATTTTCTTTAATTAATTTATTAGTGATAGATTTATTGGAGAAATTTTCTTTAAATTTAGTGGGAGATAATTTAATAGAAAACCTAGGGAGTATTAGAATTATTAGTGGGGAGATTTGTAATATTTATGCAATTAAAATGATTGAAAACATTATAAAAATTAGCGAGGGAAGTTTTATTAAAAAAATATTGAGTTAGGACGAAGAATAGTCTAAAGGGAAAATCAGATCAGGGAGTGGATGACGACTTCTGCACACCGTGACAGAGGAAGATGGAGGGGCTGGCGCTTTGATCCAGAGCTCGATCAGACAATACGCCAGAAGACGGGGTATGGGGGAGCGTGCGGCTGGTGCCAGGGGAAAAATGCAGATTGAAGGTAGAGACCGACTAGAAATGCAAGGAATGAAGTGGGGGAGCATGAGGTAGTATGATGAGAGATGAAGTGCGTAGATTCGGGAGCGCTGCAAAGGAGAATTTGGAGAAGATTTAGTTCCACTAGAGATGGGGATATTGGGGCCGGACTTGTTGGATGAAATTTGGATTTAGAACCAAAATCATAAATTGAGACAACTCTGTTTTCTCATATGTATGTATAGGGTTGAATAATTTATTTTCTAATAACTTTGTTATGAAATAGTGTCAAAAGAATATGTATTTTTGTTTTTTTATTAAAAGTGGAAACAAAAAACATTTCATTTTAAAATATTATATATTCCATATAATAGGGAAAATTATATAGATATTCTGACAGCTAACTTTTAATATGATCTATTTAGTGAAAAGTTTATCGAGCTCAAACGGTTTATTGTAAGACTTCACAAAAAAAACAATACAACAATAAAAAGTAAAAACAATTATCCCATAAACTATCTTTAATCTCATAAACTTTAAAAAATAATTTCTTTCCTTCTTTATTTATCTATATGTTTTCTAATCCCTTGTGATGACACCGTTATTAAGCTTAATATTCTATTAATAATATCTAATCTACTAGTCTTATTACCCATATAGATCAACTACCATTACTTGACTTCCATCTTGTACAAGCTCTACAGGAGTACTATAAAAGCTGATATCACTCTTATAAATAAATAAGGAGCTTGCTCTCATTCAAATACTTGGTCCATCTAGCAAACCACTTGCCCACTAAAAGGAGAAATGAGTTGAGTCATCCATGAAAGGAATGGAATACTCCTAAGATATAGACTAACCCATTGAACCGATAACTTTTGATAATCTCCACTCCAAATCCTATATTAATTTTTATTATTATTATTATTATTAATAAATAATAATTTTAAGTAAAATTGTATTTTAGTTATTTGTATTAAGGTGTGTTCAAGTTTAATATAATAAAGATGTTATAATATAACATTTTAACTCAATCAAATAAGATAAAAATAAAAATAAAATAAATAAAATTTAAATATTTTTGAAATTTGGTATCTTTGATTCATAATTGTATAAAGAGATATTTCACAGATTTTGTAGACACTTTTAGAACCAATAAGTGTGGTTGATTTTGTTATGAAGATGAATCACATTGCTAACCAACTATTATATGTGATTATCACAAAAAGATCTCTTTATATAATGTAAATATTTTAATTTAGCAAAAAGATAGAAATAACTTTATAAAAATAAAAATAAAAATGGCCCATGGTATTGAGAATCCATGGTATTGACACATGGTATTCATGTGAAACATAGTCTCTTTTCACTCTAAAAAAAGTTTGCATATCAAGAGATTTGATCCCCCTTGGTAGATTAGACACTGTCTAGTCCTGTATGGTATAGATGTTGTAATGTAAGGTATCTAGGTTGGTTCTATGGTTTTTAGGTTGACAGACACTCTCTAGTCTTGTATGGTATAGATGTTGTAATGTAAGGTATCTAGGTTGGTTCTATGGTTTTTGGGTTGACAGACACTCTCTAGTGCTGTATGGTATAGATGTTGTAATGTAAGGTTATAATGTAGTTGAGAGAGACTCTCTAGCTTAGTATGGTACAGATGTTGTAATGCAATGTTTAACATTTTGACTATGTTAAATTAGATAAAAAATAAAATAAAAATAAAAAAATAAAAAAATTAATGTAATGTAAATATTTTAACTCTCTAAAAAAAAAAAAAAAAATACATTATAAAACTAAAATAATAATAAAAATAAAAATGACTCATGGTATTGAGAACCCATGGTATTCATGTGGAATATAGCTTATTTAAGGATGAAATTAAACAACCCAGATCCATTTTAACTAAGGATCTTCTAAGCATCCAGAGGGATCAAATCTCTTTTCACTCTAAAAGAGGTTTGCATAATGGGGGCTTGGTAGATCAACATGGATCTAGTCTCATTTTATGGTTTTTGCCAGGGACACTCTCTTGTCCTGTATGGTAGAGATGTTGTAATGTTTAAAATTTTGACTCTGTCAAAATAAAAGAAAATAACATAAAATTCTCCAGCCTAAAGATGATGTTGTAATGTCCTTTTTAACATTTTGACTTGGTCAAGAAATAAATTTTTTGTTGGTTTGACTCACGCTGATTTCAACCTTGATTTAATAGTTTACATAATACCTCGATTTAATAGTTTACATAATACTTCATAACACGAAGATTGCCAATTGACTTGCCTTGTTGGGGACTACGTCAAATTAAAATAAAAACAAAAATTAAACTAGGCTTGATCTATCTTAATTATGATCTACCAAGCAAATCTCTTTTCACTCTAAAACATATTTTAATAATAGCTTCTAGAGACACTCTCCAACCCAATATGGTAGAGTATGGTAGAGATGTTGAAATGTAATGTTCAACATTTTCATAAGGCAAATTTGATAAAAATAAAGATAAATAAAATAAAAAGGTTAATGTAATGTAATTGTTTTAACTTGGTCAAAATAAAATAAAAATAACCCAATAAAAATAAAGTAATAATAAAAATAAAAATGACTCATGGTATTCATGTAGAATATAGCCTATTTAAAGGGTAAATTGAAGTAACCTAGATCCATCTTAACTATGGATCTACCAAGCACTGAGAGAGATCAAAGTGTAAACTTTTGTGATCCATATCATATTATAATAATTTTTCTGGAAAACCACATAAGAAATTATATAACCGAGGCGTTTCAAACTACTGAATGTAGTTCATCATCTGATCAGACTATCCATATATATAATGCAGAGAAAAGAGAAAAGAAACGGTCAAAACTGATAAATGGAAAAATAGATGTAATATTTATTTTAATAGTTCTTTAACATCTATTTTTCCATTTATGATAGGTTTTGACCGTTGCTTTTCTCTACATTATATATATGGATAGTCTAATCAGCCGCCTTCATTATCCCGATGATGAACTGCATTCAGTAGTTCTATAATTTCTTATGTGATTTCCCGGAAGATTTATTATAAAGGGATCAAATCTCTTTTCACTCTAAATGAGGTTTGAATATTAGGAGATTTGATACCTATTATCACTTGGTAGATTTGTGGATCTAGAGTGGTTTTAAGGTTTTTGCGCTAAGAGGTACATCTCTTTTCACTCTAAATGAGGTTTGCATATCTGGAGATTATAGTTTGGTAAGCCTTAGTTAAGACGGATCTAGACTGGTTTAAGGTTTTTAGTGAGATGTACTCTCTAGTTATGTATGGTAGTGACGTTGTAATGTTTAACATTTTGACCAAAACAAAACAAAACAAAATAAAATAACATAAAGTTCTCCAGGAATTTGAACTTTGATTTCATTGTTTACATAATACTTCATAACAGGATGATCACTAATCAAATCCTTGATTTCATTGTTTACATAATAATTCATAAAATGATGATCATTAATTGAGTTGCCTTGTGATAGATATGGTCAAAATAAAATAAAAATAAAAATAAAATAAAATTTAAAAAACAAAATAAAGTGAAATAAGAAAACATAAAATTAATAATCAAATTAAAAATATAAAAATAAAAATAAAATAAAGTGAAATAATAAAACATAAAATTAATAATTATAATTATAATTAATAATTAAATGTGACACCCCTAGTTTATGTGGTTGAAATTCAAAACTAGATATTTGAACTTTAATCCTAAGGGGAGTGGACCCCAAAGGACAAGTATTTTGTGAATGTAATTAAATATTTAAATTTGAGGAAATGAATAAAATGATTTTTTTTGTGCAGATTGACCAAAATGAGATTTATGAGATCACTTGCTAAATCCATGAGGATGGATAAGGCAAATACTTTCCCCACAATCTTTCAAAAATCCTTGAAAGAAATTATTTCTAATTTAGATTTTTGAGGAAAAATCTAAATTCCCCAATGATGAGGAAAATAGTTGGGAAGAGGTAAAAAGCTGGAAAAGCTGGGAAAAGCATAAAACAGCTTTAAAGAATCCCTAAAATGAGAAGCCTAGGCAAACAGGAAGAAAAACATCCTGATATTTTGGACGCAGAATTAGAAACAAGCTTTGGGGAACAATAACTTAAATAAGTTGCTCTTAGACAGATTAGAGGGGGATCTGTTCTAGGAGATGATCTCAGCTCGGGGGTGAGTTCTGGGAGACAGAAGGACTCTAAGGTTGGGAGGTTGGTCAATTGCAAGAGTGGTATGTCTCTAAATTTATTGGTGTTTTTACTTCATGTGGTATGAATTGGCTACATATAATTGTCCGATTTGTATGTTAGACTTATTAGTGCTACATTCAACAGAATTAATCATAAGGAATTCACCTTTATAATTCTGTATAGTTGTAGAAAAGAAATCTGTAGAGTAGAATCCAACAGAAACTCGAAACCGAGGTTGGTTTAAATCTGAGGATCCATATTCCTCCACAAATAAATTAACCTTAAACTGCTCCTGATCTACTAGTATAAATTTATGAGCATGATTAGGATAAAGCAGTATGAGAGTTCCTGTACCATACTTGCAAATAGTAATAGATGAACTGTCATCTAAACTGTGCATTAAATGAGAAAGAAGAATATACAGACTGACTTTCAGGGTCAGTACACCATCCATACATATCCGGAAGCACTATAACAAGTTATTTATACATATAAGAAATTAATTTCACACCAGAAGGAAGCAAATATCAATTAGCATTAGACTGCCCATTAATACTTATTCAAGGAACCATTCTTACATTAGAGGCTAAAACTAATATGTGAAAGGAAGTTAAGTAAATAATCAACATGCAGATTTCATAACAGCGGGGCATATTTAGCTGTACATATTGTATTCTATCATGTGAATTAAAGGCAAGAGTGTATAGTGTCATATTATAAATGCAAATGTCTTCCAGACAAAAATATATATACATATATAAATATTAACACACCTCACGTAGGTAGTCACGAAGCATGTCGAGAGGGGATGCTAAACACATAGACAAATATCAATTGCAAATTAATTATAAAATACTTATATTAAGTACTGAACCAATGTAAAGAGCATAGCTGGTAATACTTTGTACTATTCCAAGAATATTGAAGAGATTTAGCTCACTGTTATTATCAAAACTACAAACCAGTGTAGTATGAGAAACATATACAAATGCCTTTGACGACTAACATTCCTGGTATGAGAATGGTCTAGGTAGAATAATTACTCTAACACTATAATAAAAGGTGGAGTTATAAAAATACATGCAACTGAACTTACACTGTGGAAAAGAACAATTACACTATTCACCAGAATATCACCATGTTCATGAGTATGTTAAACCATGTATGGCCTGAAAGCATTAAGGCAATAAAATACCCAAAATTTGGGATATACGTAATTGCAGGAAAATGCCATAAGTAAGTATTAAGCTGGACCAAGCTAAAAATAGCAAAGAGAGATCACTGCTGGAAACACATAATGATACTTGTAATCAAAATTGCCATTATGGAAAGCAGGAACCCGATAGAGATATACAAACGAAAATTCAAACGATAAAAGTCCACTGTGGCATGGGGATAGTATCATAATGTTCCAGGAATTGATATAAGGGAACATTCAGTGCCGGAACGCAAAAATTTTAATAGTCACAGTTATACAACTTCTTCAATAAAAATGTTAAACTGTCGGAAACAAATTTATAAAACAATGTGAGGAGAACTGGCTCCTTCTAACCAGCGTTCGGTGAATACCGACCTGTCAATGACAAGAGGCATTAATGTTAATGCTAAAGGAAGCCACGTCTCTCATGGTTCAAGAGAAAGGAAGGCGATAGCTGTAAATACCTGTAAGAGAAAAACCCACCATATGAATACGATGCAGAAAGTGACGAGGAAGAAGAACGCGATCAAGGATAAAATGATAACTGAGGAAGGAATAGCTACCTGGTGAGGGAAAATCTCCATTCCTTCAATGATCTGTCATATAAATAGGAGCATGACATAAATAAACACCAATTGGAGGTTGGGCGTTTCAAACTGGAATAACGTAGCTCGCCCTCTTGTAAACGAAAATTTGAAAATTATACTTACACATATCGAGGAAAGGAGTGAACCAGAATGTCGAGAAGGGTAGAATCCCTTTATCGCCATGCGAATGACCTCGGAGAAACTACGATGGGCGTAAGGGAAATGGTAAACATCCCTCCAAAACCATAAGTGCAGTAGTTCAGTCTCGTTCCTGAGAATACATATAAGGGAATATAATAAATATGAACTTAAACCAAGCAAATCGAATCCCTCGAAATAGAGAAAACAAATTCTCTGCTAAAAACTAAACAAATTGTCAGACATGAATTAACTGGAACACAATGATGAGAAACTATCCATCGAAATCCAAAACCTCAATCCTTGCTCGAGTCAATGAGCGTAACTCTAAACAAAAAGGGGAAAACCCATATTAAACGGCAAGCACAGAACCTGAACTTCACAAAAGCCATAATTATATTACCTGAATTGTCATAGGAAGCGCATGGATACGCTGAAGACTGGACATAATCACGCTCAATTCTTCAGGGCGTCGAATTTCACTGTTAAGAGACAAGTCGAGCAAGTATGAAGGGAAAAGAACCGACAAGCAAAATAACACTACGAATTTATATGAATGTCCTCGGAATAGGTTAATAAAACCCTAACGAGCAGGGTGAATCCTCGTCGTCCACATGGCAAGATCACAAAGGTGAAGCCATGGATCGAATGACTGGAGGTAGCAATTATACCATGCGTTCGCCATTCAATGTGACAAGCAATGCAATGAATGTCACTGCGTTCTGGCCGTCTCATAGGGTTTGCCTTGGTTCCAGGGTAAGTTGGCGTGGTGAGTTCCAGAGCTACGTGGAGCTATTTCACGTGACCGTGAATGGAATGAGACCCATCCCAACCCTCGCAACGAAACTGAAAGTCAGACATAAGCTTACGTGGAAAATTAGCATCATGTCCCAAATTCCATACTACGTTGAATCGACTTTGCCAAGTCGTATTACGTGGAAGCCAAAATAAATGAGTTCAATCTTGACATAAATGTCGACGGGAAGGACACGTACAACCAGTGGAAATGATATTAGCACAGATCTTCTGAAAACTATGACTACTGAGTCAATAAATGGCCATAAGTGCCATATACCCTAGATCTCAAAGTAGGTAAATTAAATCCAACTAAGGTTCATATGTTAAAACGAGTGGGAGCATAGAGTGGTAACGGATGCCACGATAAACGTGGGTATAGTCAAATTGGTCCCAATATGTCTATCAAAATATAACAATATGGTGAATGTTCACAGGCTCAATAATATAAAAACGAAGGTGAGACATGGAAGTGGGATTGTGATAAATAAATCCACTATGTTTTTATTACAAATATAGTTATATCAAATTTGGTTGGATATAGTTGATATATGGAAGTAAATCGTAATTGGGGAAATAAATATGATCTGATTAAATCAACATAATTATAGTATAATATCTTGCTAGAATTATACTTGAAAAGATGAAATGCCTTGGAAAAAAAAAAATAAAAAAAAAAATAAAAATTGTTTGGAAGGTAAATGGGAGGTGTGACATTAAACTAACCTGGATCCATCTTAACTCTTGATCTACTCAACATGAGAGAGATCAAATCTCTTTTCACTCTAAAACATATTTTTAACATAGTTTTCTCTAGAAACCTTTTTCAAGTTTTTCTCATAAATTTGATCTCTCTTAGCCCTTGGTAAATCCAAAATTAAGATAAATAACACTGTGAAATGTATTATCAAGTAAAATAAAATATAACATGCTGGATTATGTACAAAACTCTCTACTCACTAGATCCATCCATCTTAAAATCTACCAATTATCTAAAGCAAAAAAATTTACATCTTAAAAAATTTGATTTATTTACACTAAATAAATAAAAAATTAAATTAAATCCAAACAATTTTTTTTTAATATAATATCATCACTCAAATAGTTTTAATTAAGAATTATAATTATTAATGTTTTTATTTTATTTTTGAATTGGAAAGTGTCCAAAAACAATAATAAAAACATGCATGAAACTCAAGAAAATAAAATCATTCACTGCGAAACCAAGTCTTTTTGCTCCAGGATCAAAACTGGTAAAAGAAAGAAAGTATTTTTAATGTCTACGAGGTTAAAAATAGCCTATGAGACAGATTGCTTCTCTATCTGGCTCTTGTATTCGGCCCTTTTCCTGTGAAGTTTTACAATAACCGCTCTTAGCTTATTGACAAACTCTTCGCTGAATAGATTATGCCAATAACTGTGAGAATACTGCATAGTTTTCCCTACTTTCTTTAAGGGTTACATTCTAAAATGAAATATTTTTCTGTTTCCACTTTTCCATAAAAGCAAAAAATACATACTCTTTCCTCCTACATTTCTTCTTAACTAGTTGATCAAATTGCAGATTCCTTAATCATATTCCCATTATCAAGTAGTGTGCATATGACAAAGCAGCAATATACTTTTAAAATACACAAAACACAGAGGATCCACCACTTAGACCTGCAGTGTGCATTTTCAGTGTTCATTGATACATGCAATCCTTTGTTTTTGATTTGGCTTGCGGTGGGCTCCGAGAATCACTCTGCTATGAGAATGATGCCATTGAAGAAAATGGTCACGAGGCCTTGGCTTTCTGCTTCATATTTCACAGATGCCAAGGAGAAAGGCACCAACTTCTTAACTCAGAGGTAATGAAAGCAATGCAATCATCAAATGATCGGTTATTGCCACTGTTATTATTAGTTTGTTTCTGAACATTATTTACATCCCATAGCATCCATCCATGTTTGTTTGTGTAGAAAATGGGACGCTGTGATTGTTGGAGGGGGGCACAATGGTCTCACGGCTGCTGCATACCTTGCCAAATCCGGCCTCCAGGTGGCAGTGCTGGAGAGGCGCCACGTGTTAGGAGGTGCAGCTGTGACGGAAGAATTAATCCCAGGCTTCAAATTCTCCCGAGGGAGTTACTTGCAGAGTCTTCTCCGCCCTTGCATTATACGGTATGACTGTTGCATTGCATGCTAGAGGTACTACGATAAGATTTTCTAATTGGTTTAACTTGGAATGTATGGTAGAAGAACTGGACTTTGGTAAAATAGGCGTCCAGTATTCTTTTACAATTTGGTGTGGCAAAATTATGAAAAATAAGATTTTAGTGGAGAGCGCAGGTCTGATACCTTTTGGTTATTGCTATTAAAATCGGGGCCTGTATTCAATCTAGAAAACAAAGAACATGGCGCATCTTCAAGGCACATTCTTGGACAAAATAAGAGCAAGAATCTTTAGGGCAATTAAACTCAGGAATAGTAAGGAGAAATTTGAGGCAGGCATAACCAGCAGGTTTTCCTCTCTCACTTATTAAGGCAATTTATTGATATTATTAGATTGGAGGCCACCTTTAAATTAACTGAGAATGGAAATGGGATCAAATAAGCGTTGTGCAATCCCTCCAAAGTTGAAGTCAGGCCAACCTTTACAGTGATCGCAGGGGAGCAGGCGTGTGTGTGTAGGCAGTTAATGCGCACTATTTAGCACAGGTATTCAAATGATTTTCGTTATGATGAAATAATAGGGTAAAGTTGACACAATCCTGAAACAGAGAGTTTGGAGAACTGGTATGATAAAACGAAGCAGATTGCATGTCACATGCCTATTTGAGGGGAAATACATTACATGCCACTTCAACAAAATAAGCAAAAGAATTTACGAGGGCAAATAGGGATTGCTCAACAATTACCATTGGAACTCATTGATGAGCTTAGGCAACCCACTCAATATGAAAAGTTATCATGTGTCTACAGAACAGAAAAGCGAGGTAGTTCGATAAGAACACGATCAAAGAATTTTGAGCCATATTCCATAGGGAATGCCTCCGTAGGGATCTAGAACATGAACCCTATGCTCTCTCTTCTGGGAGATAGGTTGATACCTTAGGGACGTCCCCTGCTGTCTTTGACCTGCAGAGGATAGCATGGGAATGTGCCTGAAATGTCTCCCATAAGAGGGGATGTAAGAATGGTGCTCAATCCAATGGGGTATGCCTAAATTTTTCTTTAACCACACACAAAATATTAAATAGATGCCACCTACAGTTTGAAAACTACTTAGCCCTTCCAGAGCCCTGAGTTTTCGTCTGTAAGTGAGAAGCAAGGGTACCAATAAGTGAAGACTTTGTGAGCAGCAACAACAGATTTTGTGCTTGTGGAATAAATTTGCAACTTGTACCAGTAGATTGTCAGCTTTGAAGCAAGTATAAGTTTGTCTTTGAATTTTTGTCGCAAGTTTAAAATTTTTTCTTTGAAGTTTCAACCATCAAAACCTCCATTCAAGCAACAAAAAGCCTATTTAAAGACAAAATGGGACTCAAATTATGATAGCGAAATGGGGTGCAGCCAAATGAGAGAAACTAGAAGTTGATGCACAGTTGAAGGTGTCGTTGGAATCACACGGGCATCCAATTTTTCACAGAATTTGCAAAGGGTCCTTTGTGATCTGTCAATAACTTTTGCTGAACTGTCTTGGGGAAAATGACAAGTACTACTTAATAAGGGCCAAGCATAGCCAAATCCCAAGATTGACGAGAAAGGGCATTGAAATTTGACAAAGTAAATAGGTGAGTCAATGTTGATCGAGGGATGCACATTGGCATCGACTTTAGTTCACTTCAATATTGGCACCAATCCTAGACCTCCGTCATTGCTGATGTGAACACTGGATCCCAGAGGATGTTGATCTTAGAGCCCTAAACTCAAAGCAGAGTTTGCTTGTCAACATGACCCAAGATATAAGTCAATGTCGAGGCAAGATGCAAGTTGATGACGATTACACCTGGGAAATTGACAATTTTTATAATGACAAAAATGCACAATACGTAATTTGATATGGAGCACAACCTGTAAAAGTATTATAATGACGAGTTACGCAATAACTCCTCAGATAGTAGAAAAGCAACTCCAAATAATGCAAATACATCCAAGTATAATAATCACAAGTCAAATCATAAATGTGTGAGGTAATGACTGTATTACCTCTTATATATAGTAGCTCTCACTTGTTTCCCATGTAGGTCTACTACTTGGCTGAACCACCATTTACATATACATTTGATACTTATATACCCCCATTAGGGTCATTACATAAATGACATAGTACCCCACTTTGAAAAGATTTGTTTCTTAAAGTTTTGTAGTTAAGGGTTTTACATACCGTGAAACTAACAATATAATTCCTCAATTTTTTGCTCTCTTGTTACCATTATTGGTTATCCACCAATCCATAATTGATTCTTGTCAGTGTCGATTCTTGAGAATTCGATGTTGCATAGTTTCTTTTCCTTTGATTCCATGCATTATTATAACTTTGTCAATTTGTTATAATTGTTGGTCCTTGAGAATATTTTGGTCATTCTTTGGGCAAACTTCTATCGAGTATCTTAGTTTAGTTATTAATGATTTTTGTGTCCATATAGACGTAAATAAGGTATAAGTGTTGAAGGAGTGGTTCGCTCCAAAGAATATTTTAGATGTGAAGAGTTTTCTTGGTGGTGTGAATTTTTATAGGAGGTTCATTTGTCATTCCTACACACAGTCCATCCTTTGACCAATATGACCTATTAAAAAACTCTCCAATGAGGGTGAAAAGCAGACAAAGCCTTCCAGAAATTGAAATACGTTCTCGGCTTATCACTTGTGCTCCCTAACTTGTAACAACTAATTGAAATCAATATTGAGACCTCCTAGTATGCCATTTGTGTGATTCTTAAGCAAGGAGGACATCCAATTGCATATGATTTAGGTACATTGTTCCAAGATAAGCTCAACTGGAACACCTATGACAAAGAATGTTATGCATTGATTCAAGGCTTCAGGAACTCAGGAATGACATTACTACATTGTTGGCAAGGAAACAATTCTTCATCTCGATTACCAACTAATTTAGTTTTTGAATTTGCAATCTTAGATTCAAGAATGGTCATTGAAAGTGAACATCTTATGTTCAACAATTTAGTTTGATGACTAAGAATAAGAGAGAAACCTCAAACAAGGTGGTTGTGTAACGTTCCCAAATTTTGTGAGTGCAAAAAAATCACGAAGGAGTTTTGCCAAATTTTGGTAATATTTTGTTTGTTTATTTGTCAAGTTGTCTGTGATCCTCCATGCTTGACCTGTGGCTTGAGAAACCGCGACCCAAGGGCATCTAATTTGTTAAAGTCACTCGGGGATTGCACCTGACCTGGGCCAGACCAACCCTAAGTTCACTGGATTTTTTAGCATGTCTCCTCCCCCTAGCACAGGTGCAACAACTTCCGTGAGGTTTGATCTTGGGTTGCCTTGCTAACGAGGCCCATCCTCAACTGGTTGTGCTAGTGGGACTTGACGCCAATTTTTGGTAATATTGAATAAAAGGGGAAAATATATTATTTTGTGGGAAAATTATGGAAATTATTATTTTAATGGAGAATGGTGGCAAAATAATATTTTATTGGAGATTGGAGGAAAATTATTATTTTATTGGAGAATGACGGAAAAATAAGATTTTTTTGGGAAAGGAGGCAAATTATCATTTTATTTAAAATGGTGCAGAAGTCCCCTAGTGGAAAATGGGCCCCACTAGTAAAATAATTGGAAAAGGAGAATCTAGAAGCTAGAAGGAGACTCCATGGAGAATTACAAATGGGGGATGGACTCAATTTCAAATCATTCTATTTCTATCATTTCTAATTGACACTGAGAATAAACTCAAGCGAGTTTCAACTTTCAAGAGTTTCAAGCGAAACTCAAAGCTAATTTCGATGGACTTAGAGTGCCACCCTAGTTACCTCTTGGGGAAGATCATTTTAGATCTTCCAATTAGGCGTGTTGTAGAGAGTTTTCATCATTGAATGAATTTGTTTGCAGGAGGCTTCAGCTGGTGTTTTTTTGCAGGGTTAGTAAATCTCCAAGATTTGTTGAAGGCCGAATTATTCAGTTTCAGGTACCAAAGGATGTGTCTAGGACTTTAAGAAGGGCCGAGTTCATCTCCATCTAGGGGTCAAATACCAAGGGTTCGAAGGCTAAATTCTGAGCACAAACATCACATCAGATTATATCTATTCCATTACAAGATCAGTGGGCCGAATATATTTCTCCTAAGCTATATTGTCTGCCATGTTGAGAAGAGGCTGAATCGTTAAAATATAAGGAGGAGACTGTAATATTCCCAATTAGCAATAGCTAATTGGAAATATTAATTTTGACTATTTTTCCTTTATAAAGTTAAATTATAAATAAAGTGGGTGAAGAGGACACTTAGCTCACACTTAGGATAAAAAGTATTTCCTAAAGTCACTTAAGAAACATGTCTATTTGGCAACGTGGGGCCTAGTGGTCAAGTGGCAGCGTGGAAAAAGGAGCAGTGAAGACAGCGTGGGGCCAAGCCAGCGCAGAGAGAGATGGACAGCGTGGCCCAAGGGGGACAGCGTAGAGATTGGTGGGGCCTAGGTGAGGGAAAGGCTCACCAAGCATAAAAGGAGGAAGGGTCTCCTCATTCTCATTCATTCTGATTATGCATCTTTGAGATTTGTCTTTGACATTGAGCATGCTTGCTGTTTAGCAAAGTCTGCACGTACTGTTCAGTACATCGGGTGTCTCCGTTCGGATATCCCAACCTCAGCCCCGGGGGACTTCGAGTGCCTGCTCGGGTGAGAAGTTTCATCCTTGTTTTTTTGGAGAGAGTTGTAGCAACCATAGGTGGAGCATTCACTTAGAGAGACAACGCAGTCAGTGAGAGGGAGGACGAAGTCTTGAGAGGAGGTGGTTCCGGATTGAGGGTTTGTTGGTGGATTCAGCCTGGGATAGTTGGAAAGGGGCTAGCCCTTCCCTATTCCAGCATTTTGGAGGAGTTAGGGGCCGTTATTTGGAGCAGATCATTCAGAGCCAGCATCCCTCCTTGAGGAATAACATAGTGCCTCAAGGGAGCCATTTTCAGGGGTCGGCCATTTTCGAAAAGCTTTATGGGCTTTTCTGGGTATTGGGAGTAGAGGCCATTCCCGAAGTTTCAGAATTTTCCGAGGTGGGGAGCAGCCCCAAATATTCGCTCATGCCGTGCCAGAAATACGACGGTAACGACGACACGGTGGCGATATGTTGGGGTCCACATATCACTAGTATAGCCCCTTATTATTGTTAGTGTAAACCCCTTATTGTTATTATTGTACCCTTGTAACCCCCATTTTGTTATTATTGTGCCCTTAAATTATTATTGTTAGGTCGGCTAGGATTACATTGTGGCCCACTAGAGTTACATTATGGCCCCATGGACTCATATATATAGAAAGGAGGTTTTGTGAATTGTATCATCAAAAATTGTTCATTTATGTAATGTATTGGGGTTGCCTGAGTGGCTCATTTCTAAGGCGTTGATATCTCACTTTCTTCTCTTTTTTGGGGTTGGTTACACAACATTTGGTATCAGAGCTTTGGATTCTAGGGTTTCGCTGCTCCAAACAGGTCATCGTGGAATTTTCGCTATAACTTTTTTTCTACGAAGTTTCAGAAGCTGAAATTTTTAGGGTGCGAAGAAAAAATCTTGAGGAAGCCTGTGTAAAAATGTCAGAGTTTGGTTCGCAATAATTTCGGAGATATCATCTGTGGAAGTCAAGTATTTTTTCAGGCTCCTAAACAGGTCATTGTGGAATTTGCGCTATAAATTTTTTTCTACGAAGGTTCAGAATCTGAAATTCATATGGTGCGAAGCTAAAATCCTGAGGACATTCATCAAAAAATTTCAGAGCTTGGTTCACAATATTTTTAGAGATATGATCTGTGGAAGGTAGTGCTTTTTCAGGCTCCTGAATTTCATCTTAAAGAGGTGATCGTGGGAAAAGTTCAATAACTCTCTCTCTGGAGATTGGATTGGAGTGCCGTCAAAATTGGTCACAATTACACGGCCTTTAGTTTATTGGCTATCAATTTTAGAGACAAAGGACAAAACAGTGACACGTGGCAAGTCGTACAAGTTCGCTCTACTGAACCAGTCTAGAATTAGGTCATTGTGGGAGATTGGACACAACTTTGTCTTGGAGAATTCACATTAGGTCAGACCTGTGGCATTTTAAAGAAGCTTCAGAGGGCTACTACAGGGCTGAATTTCAAATATCGAAGATTTTTAATTACAGAGATAATTCAATTTCAATATCGAGCTCCTCAAAGCTAGTAAAAGGTGTGTATTTTTTTTCCGAATTGCATAAGTCTTGTTTGAAGAATCAAGTTGAATTGATTCCAAGGGCATCTTGTAGAATAGATATCAATATTGGATTCTAAAATGGCCCCAAAAAATAATTCAACACCCATTAAGCCTTCAGAAGGCTCTACTATGACTCATGAAGATGAAGAATTGCAACATGATCTATCAAAATTACAAGAGAAAGTGCAACAAATTTCACTCTCGTAAAGAGCAACAAAAAATGAAATGGAAGTTTTGAAGAAAGGCGTGGAAGTGAAGATGGACGGTTTGAAGAAAGGCATGGAAGCTAAGATGGATGGCGTGGAAGCTAAGATGGATGACATGAAAGACAACATGGAAAACATGAAGAATGATCTAAAAGAATACATGGAAGGCTTGATGACAAGCTTAAAACTAGAAATGATTCCTAATGGCGGAAATATAGGAGAAGAACCTCATGATGAGAACAAAATAAATGTTAATCATGATTTCATAAACTCGAATGTTGGCGGGAAGAACCACCATATTCCAAAAATGGATATGAAGAAGTTTCATGGAAAGGATCCGGTAACATGGATACTACAGATGGAGCAATATTTTGATCTCCATAACGTGCAAAACACACAAAAGGTACGCATTGCAACTTTACATTTAGAACAAAATACATTTGTATGGTATAGATGGCTTTGCTCCCGTAAAAAAATTGTCACTTGGTCAATTTTTACGGAAGAAATGATAGCACATTATGAGGATACAAAGAGCAACACCTTCTTTAGCCAATTGATAAATCTCAAACAAAAGGGTTTGGTGGGGCAGCACATTGAGGACTTCCAAAAATTGAATATAAGGGTAACTGATATTCCAGAGGAACACAGGATTGATCTCTTCATAGGCACTTTAAAGGATAACATCCAACATGAAGTTCGCGTTTTGGAACCTGATTCATTGGAGAAGGCATTCGGGTTGGCAAGAAAAGTTGAATGTAAAATTATGGAGACAAGGAAGCCTACCACTCAATTCTATAAAGAAGGAAGTGTTGCTACACCTAGATTTCCACAACCTACAAGGTTGACACCACAACAATTGGAAGAAAAAAGGGCAAAAGGGCTTTGCTACAGTTGTGATAGCAAATACACTAAAGGTCATAAGTGTGCTGAGAAGAAATTATTTTACATAGATTGTGAAGAAGAAGAAGAAAATGGACAAGAAGAGGATATACACCAGGAACCACCCCTAGAAGAGGAAGAAATGAATCCGACCATATCGTGTAATGCACTGGCAGGAATTACCACTCCTCAAACTCTCAAGATAGAAGGACATATAAAGAAGAAAAGGGTAATAGTGTTGATTGATTCAGGTAGCACCCATAATTTTATTCATTATAAGGTAACCAAGGAATTAAATTGTTTCCTATACCCAGCACCAGAATGTCAAGTGATGGTTGCAAATGGAGGAACTATAAATTGCTCTGGAAAATGCCATAATATCAAGCTAACCATGGGGGAATATGTATTGACTAGTCCAATGCTTTCCATTCCTACGGGAGGTGTTGATGTTGTACTAGGAGTACAATGGTTACAATCTTTGGGGACGGTAACTTTTAATTTTCAAGAACTTTTCTTGAAATTTTTTTCAGAAGGAAAGGAAGTTGAATTACGAGGTATTGCAGGGAAGCCAGGAAGGATAATAAGCTCTAATGTCATGAAAAAGCTTCTAAAGAAAGAACAACGAAGCGTAATTGCACAATTATGCTCACTAGAAGTTCCAACATCAAAATCATCTATTTCTGCAGATCTCCAACAAGTCTTGGACAATCATTCCAAGGTGTTTGAAACTCCCAAAGGACTCCCACCTATTCGTGATCATGATCATGCTATTCATTTGATTCAGGAAGTGTTCCTCCAAACATCAGGCCTTATAGATATCCTTACTTCCAAAAGAGCGAAATTGAACGTATGATTGCAGAAATGTTAGAGGCGGGTATAATTCAACCCGGTCAAAGTTCTTTCTCTGCTCCTGTAGTATTGGTACACAAGAAGGATGGATCATGGTGAATGTGTCCGGATTATAGGGAGCTCAATAAGCTCACCATTAAAGACAAATTTCCCATTCCCATGATTGATGAATTATTGGATGAATTACATGGAGCAATTTATTTTACCAAGTTGGATCTTCATTCAGGATATCATCAAATTAGAATGAAGACTGAAGATATTCTGAAAACAACATTCGAACTCATGAGGGTCATTATGAATTTTTGGTCATGCCTTTTGGCCTTACCAATGCACCTTCTACATTTCAAGGGTTGATGAATTCCATTTTCAAACCCTTCCTTAGAAAATTTGTGCTAGTATTTTTTGATGATATACTAATCTACAGCAGGTCTTGGAAGGATCATGTTGAACATGTTGACAGGGTGCTCAAACTATTGCGGGAGAAACAATTATATGCAAAAGCATCCAAATGTTTCTTTGGAGTACAAGAGGTGGAATATCTGGGTCATATTATATCTCACGAGGGTGTTAAAGTAGACCCTAACAAAATTAAAGCCATTAAGGAATGGAAAGTCCCCACGACCATAAAGCAGTTGCGAGGATTTCTCGGATTAACAGGGTATTATCGCAAGTTTGTTAAGAATTATGGGAGAATAGCAGCACCTCTAACAACATTATTGAAGAAAGATGCATTTTCATGGACTCCTGAAGCAACTAAGGCCTTTGAACGTCTTAAAGAGGCAATGTGCCTAGCACCGGTCTTAGCTACACCGGACTTCACAAAAACCTTTATTGTGGAATGTGATGCCTCAGGAAATGGAATTGGTGCAGTTTTAATGCAGGAAGGAAGACCCATTGTTTTTGAAAGTCGTCCAATCAAAGGAAAGTATTTACAGAAACCTATTTATGAGAAGGAAATGTTAGCAATACTGCATGCACTAAAGAAATGGCGAACTTACCTAATGGGAAGACACTTCAAGGTAAAAGCTGATCATGATAGTCTTAAACACTTTTTGGAACAAAGACTATCTTCAGAAGAGCAGCAAAAATGGGTCACAAAGATGTTGGGTTATGACTTTGAAATAATCTACAAAAAGGGAAAGCTTAATGTTGTTGCAGATGCACTCTCAAAAAAGAATGAAGAGGTGGAAGCATTGCTTTGTGCCATTTCTATTATCCAACCAGATTGGATAACCGAAGCAAGAGATGAATGGAAGAAGGACAAAGATGTATGGACACTCATTCAAAAGTTGCAGCAAGATCCTAGTACATCTGATACATTCAGTTGGAAAAATGATTCCTTATGGTACAAAGATCGCTTATATCTTTGTAAGAATTCCCAACTAAAACAAAAGATTCTTCTGGAATTGCACACTTCTCCTTTAGGAGGACACCCAGGATTTTTAAAAACTTACCACAGGGTGAAGAAAGAATTTTTTTGGGATGGCCTTAAATCTGATATTCGAAAGTTTGTGGCGGAATGTTTGGTTTGCCAGCAGAATAAAATGGAAACAATTAAGACCCCAGGACTTCTACAACCTTTATCCATTCCAAGTCAACGTTGGGAGGATATTTCAATGGATTTTATCACAGGTTTACCTAAGTCCGAAGGAAAAAGTGTCATCATGGTGGTAGTTGATAAACTTACCAAGTATGCACACTTTTGTGCTTTATCTCATCCATTTAAAGCAAGTACGGTTGCTACTACATTTATGGACAGAATTCAAAAGCTACATGGAAGCCCAAGGGTTATTGTGAGCGGCAGAGATCCCATTTTTACTAGAAATTTTTGGACGGAGTTATTTTCTTGTTTGGGTACTCAATTAGCTCATAGCTCATCTTATCATCCTCAATCTGATGGTCAAACTGAGATCGTAAATAAATGTTTGGAAGGATATCTTCGTTGTTTTGTATCTGATAAACAAACACGATGGGTCAAGTGGTTACCTCTTGCTGAATGGTGGTATAACACTTCCTTCCATACTGCAGCAAAAATGACCCCATTTATGGCACTTTATGGATATCATCCACCATCCATCACATCATCTTTAAGGGAAAATTCGAAGGTTCAAGCGGTGGAAGATCACATCGAGCATCAGCAAGAAGTTCTCCAACTCTTAAAGGATAACCTGAATTTGGCACAAAATCGAATGAAACAACAGGAAGATCAACATCGTAGCGAGAGAAGTTTTGATGTAGGAGATTGGGTATTTTTACGGCTACAACCATACAAACAAATGTCCCTCAAGAAAGCAAAGAAGGATAATAAATTATCACCAAAGTACTATGGTCCTTACAAGGTGTTGCAAAAGATTGGTACTATGGCATACAAATTGGAGCTTCCTGCTTCTTCGCGAGTACATCCAGTTTTCCATGTTTCATGCTTAAAGAAGGTTATAGGTGAAAATCTTCCAGTTCAAACAGTATTGCCAGAACTTGATGGGGAGGGGAAAATCATATTGGAACCTGAAGCAGTCATGGAAAAAAGAACTCGACAACTACGGAATCGATCAATTTCAGAGTATCTCATCAAGTGGAAGAACTTACCCACTGAAGATTCTACATGGGAGGATGAGAATTTTATACAGAAGCACCCGGAGCTACTCAAGTGTTGAGGACAACATTTTTTTGAAGGAGAGGGGCATGTTAGGTCCTATATCACTAGTATAGCCCCTTATTATTGTTAGTGTAAACCCCTTATTGTTATTATTGTACCCTTGTAACCCCCATTTTGTTATTATTGTGCCCTTAAATTATTATTGTTAGGTCGGCTAGGATTACATTGTGGCCCACTAGGATTACATTATGGCCCCATGGACTCCTATATATAGAAAGGAGGTTTGTGAATTGTATCATCCAAGAATTGTTCATTTATGTAATGTATTGGAGGTTGCCCCCTTGAAGTGGCTCATTTCTAAGGCGTTTATATCTCTTTTCTTCTCTTTTTGGAGCTTGGATTTACACAACATGCGTACCCGATAGCTTTGGAGATCTTGTGATCCACGAGTTTTGTCTTTGACATTGATCGCTTGAGCACGCTTGCTGTTTAGCAAAGTCTGCACGTATTGTTCAGTACATCGGGTGTCTCCGTTTGGATATCCCAACCTCAGCCCCGGGGGACTTCGAGTGCCTGCTCGGGTGAGGAGTTTCATCCTTGTTTTGCTGGAGAGAGCTGCAGCAACCATAGGTGGAGCATTCACTCAGAGAGACAACGCAGTCAGTGAGAGGGAGGATGAAGTCTTGAGAGGAGGTGGTTCCGGATTGAGGGTTTGTTGGTGGATTCAGCCCGGGATAATTGGGAAGGGGCCAACCCTTCCCTGTTCCAGCATTTTGGAGGAGTTAGGGGTTGTTATTTGGAGTAGATCATTCAGAGCCAGCATCCCCTCTTGAGGAATAACGTAGTGCCTCAAGGGAGCCATTTTCGGGGGTCAGCCATTTTCGTAAAGCTTTCTGGGCTTTTCTGGGTATTGGGAGTAGAGGCCATTCCCGAAGTTTCAGAATTTTCCGAGGTGGGGAGCAGCCCCAAATATTCAGTTCATTCCAGCAGTAGCAGTGCCAATAGCTTTGGAGATAACACAGTCCTAAGGGAGTAGCCATTCCGAGTCATTTCCTAAGAGTCTTTCTACGCTTTTCTAGTGCAAGCCGAGGTGCCATCATTCCGATCACCTCTGTACTCATTTTAATTTCTCAGTGTTAATAAAATGGCTCAGCATTCTCCATATTGTTTGTTTTCCTTATGATTTGTCTCTAGTTGCTGCATGTCTTTGTTTATGTGCTTTGTATTGCTGTTTATTTCCATTTGGGATATTATAGTGGTATCAGAGCTCATAGACTTTGCTCAGCCTGTGGAGCAGATTATCTATGACACTAGCAGGAAAACCATACATCACCTATACGGGAAGAAAGTATAAAGAACAAGAGCGAAGGTTAGAGCTCACTTTCGGGAAAGGTGACAGCGTTCTAGTGGTGGACATAGAGGAGGAAGAACCAATGGCGAAGGAAGAAGATGCCGGGAAGGAGTTCGGGGAACTCCTCCTCAAATCAGTGCAGGATTTGTCGAGACGGATAGAAGAGATGGGGCAAAGATTCACGGCAGAATCTAGATAGCGCGAGACGCCAAGGGGTTTCCATGTTGGAGAGGGCTCAGGCACATCTCATCATTTATAGGAGCACCTCACAGCGCAGCAGATGGCATCACACACAACTCCCAGTTCCACGATGCCTACATTTTTTGCCACAGACATTGGGGTAGAGGCACAGCAGGAGCAGGAACCGGCACACATGGGAGATTACTTTGCGGAGTACCAGTCATACGGTCAGGAGTTTAGAGATGCCCTCACTTTCCATGATTTTGTTCAGCTCAAATGGGATAGCAAACCCTGTAACCATCATAGAGGGAACAGGCATTCACATGACGGGGACTTACAGTGCACGGTGGGCAGATTCCATTTACCGACATTTGATGGGTCATCCAAGTGTTTGGCAAAAGCTTGGGTGGAGAAGTGGATATATATTTCCAGCTTAATCATATGGCAGAGCTAGAGGCCATCTAGGTGGCAGCGCTGCACCTAGAGGGCGAGGCCCAGGATTGGTGGTTTCACGGGATGGTTACGCTGGGGCACTCGAGAGTGACAGCATATGCTGAGTTTACGCGGAGGTTGGTAGAGCGTTTTGATCAGAGGGATCCAGAGGAGCATTTTGTTGAGCTAACAAAGCTCAAACAGACCGGGAGGTCGGATACGTACATATCAGAATTTTTGAGGCTCTCTGTGATGGTACTTGATTTATCCACAGCTCGGATGATTTATATGTTCATAGATGGATTGGCAGAGCCTCTACGGGGGTTGGTCAGATCGACGAGGCCTGTGACACTCCATGATGCAGTCGAGAGGACTTGGGATTTGCAGGATGCACTGCGCAGGACTAGAGCTCCTTTTCCCCAGAGACCGACATTCCAGCCGAAGGGAAAGGACGAGAGGGTTCCACCTCCCAGGGGAAACCAAGGTAGAGGGCCTGGAGATGATGAGATCAGGAGAGATCTGAAGAGGAGGAGGTTATGCTTCACGTGCGAGGAGCCATGGGCACTAGGACACTGTTGTGCCGCAAGGAAGGCACACTACATCGAGGTCTTCTCCGATAGCAGCGGGGAAGAAGAGGAGTATGAGGAGATGGAGGCTGGAGGCAGCAGTACAGCGCAGAGAGGGGATCATTAGCCACCTCCACCACCAGGAGCAGGAGGTGCAGCTTTTGCACCCATTGGGGGAGCCCTTGCAACTTTTCGGGGAGTTCCCAAGTATTTGACGCAGCGTGTCCGAGGCACAGTACGGGGTCAGCGTGTCTCAGTGTTAGTAGACAGTGGGGTCACCCACAACTTCACTGATGCCCAGCTGGTAGAACGGAGGGGCATACCGACAGAGACCTTTGATGCATTTTCGGTACTGGTCCCAGGGGATCGGACTATGTAGTGTGCCAGGTATGTGTCAACCTTGGCAATGACCATGGGGACGTACGCCCTAACAGATCATTTTTTCGTGGTAGACATTCCAGATACCAATGTGATATTGGGGGTATAGTGGCTGATCACGCTGGGGAAGGTCATTACTGACTGGGAGACCTTGGAGATGGAGTGGACGGATAAGAAGACTGGGAGGCATGAGAAGATTCGGGGGATGCACACCTACCCACCATAGATGGTTTCAACACACCGGATGGAGGCAGATTTCCGGAAGGGGGACATAGATTGGGTAGTGGAGTTGCGTGTGTCGGAGGCAGGATCTACAGGGCAGGTCGTACACCTAGATATACAGTCCATTCTCGACATGTATGCTACGGTATTTGGGGAGATACCACCAGGGCAGCCACTAGATCGGGGGTTTGAGCACACTATTGAGCTGGAGCAGGGTATCCAGGCTGTCATCACTACACCCTATAGGCACCCTAAAGCCTATCGGGATGAGATTGAGAGGGCTATCCATGAGCTCTTAGCTCTTGGACACATCCGTCCTAGCACTAGCCCCTTTGCTTTTTCAGTAGTGATGGTGAAGAAGAAGGATGGCACGTTGAGGATGTGCATTGATTATAGGGCCCTGAACAAGAAGACCATGAAGAACGGGTACCCCATCCCACGGATTGATGAGTTGATGGATGAGCTGAGAGGGGCCAAGTTCTTCTCAAAGACTGATTTGAGATCCGAGTACCATCAGATTCGCGTGAGGGAGCAGGACATTCCCAAGACCGCTTTTTGGTGTCATTACGACCATTTTGAGTTTTTGGTGATGCCCTTTGGGCTAACCAATGCCCCGGCCACTTTTCAGTCATGCATGAATCACATCTTCCGCAGTCACTTGAGGAAGTGTGTGTTAGTGTTTTTTGACGACATTTTGATCTACAGTAGGACATGGGAGGAGCACCTCCAACATGTAGAAGCTGTATTGCGCATTTTGGAGGAGCATCAGTTTTATGCTAAGCTCTCCAAATGCGAGTTTGGGCTGACCGAGATGCTCTACTTGGGGCACATCATTGGGGTGGACGGAGTGAAGGTCCACGAGGAAAAGATCAGGGCCATCAGGGATTGGCCGGAGCCGAAGAATGTGACGGAACTTTGGGGATTTGTGGGGATCTGCACCTACTACCGAAATTTCGTTAAGGGATTTTCCCAACTTGCTGCACCCCTTACAGACCTCACCAAGAAGGGGGCATTCAGTGGCACGGATACAGCACAGAGATCTTTTGACAGGTTCAAGGAGGTGATGAGCAGCTGTCCGGTGTTAACATTGCCAGATTTTACACAGCCCTTTGTCTTGGAGTGTGATGCATCGGGGGAGGGGATCGACACAGTTTTGATGCAGGGAGGCCACCCCATAGCTTTCGAGAGTCGGAAGCTATTGCCACATGAGAGGTTGTATGCTATATACAACAAGGAGATGTTGGCCATCATGCATGCATTGGCCAAGTTTCGGTAGTATACGGTAGGAGCAGTTCGGGAACGAGGACGGATCTACTTGACCTCCGTTTAGATTCTTTTTAGAGCAGAAACAATTGCAGGAGAGGCAGCAGAAGTGGGTCAGCAAGATCCAGGCTTATGACTTTGACATCGAGTATGTCAAGGGGAAGAACAACGTTGTGGCGGATGCACTTTCACGCAGACCGATAGCATTGTCCTTGATGAGTTTGGACACGGACTGGAGGGCTCAACTGTTGGTAGAGTACTCCAAGGACTGTTTTGCCTGTGAGATTTTGGACGGGCAGGCGACAGATGACAGGTACAAAGTGATGGATGAGGTGATCTATTACAGGGACATGATCTTCTTGATTGAGGGCTCTTAGCTCAAGAAGAAGATATTGCACGCCTCACATGATTCACCATTATCAGGCCACCAGGGGTTTACCAAAACCTACAGGGTCATCAGGGAGAGCTTCTCTTGGAAGGGCCTCAAGGAGGACGTGCTCCAACATGTCAGGGAGTGCAAAGTTTGCCAGCATAACAAGGGGGAGATGAACCATCTGGCAGGATTATTGCAGTCTCTTCCCATACCTGAGGGGAAATGGGAGAGTATTTCGATTGACTTCATTATAGGGTTGCCCACGATGCAGGGCAAGGATTGCATACTTGTAGTCGTTGATCGACTGACTAAGTATGCTCATTTTTTCGCCATATCGGCACATTACATTGCTGCACAGGTAGCAGAGTTGTTCTTCAAGGACGTTTTCAGATTGCATGGTCTCCCGAAGACCATTGTCAGTGACAGGGACAACCTCTTCATGGGCGGGTTTTGGCAGGAGCTTTTCCGTTTGGTGGGCACTGAGTTGACACCGAGTACTAGTTACCACCCCCAGACGGATGGACAGACCGAGATAGTGAACAAGTGGCTGGAGAGCTACTTGCGTAACTATGTCAGCGGGCAACAGAAGGCATGGTTGAGATGGTTGCACTTGGGGGAGTACTGCTACAACAACACTCATCATATGTCCATTGGTATGTCTCCGTTTTATGCATTGTATGGATATCATGCTTTATCTTTTGTTGACATGATGTTTGGTGCTAGCAAGGCTCCTAGAGCCAAGGATTGGATCCAAGAGAGTCAGGATATACTTCGAGCTCTCAAGGATAACATGGCTACAACGCAGAACTAGCAGAAGTTGTACGCCGACAGGGGACGAGTTGAGAGGCAGTTTGAGGTAGGGGACTTGGTCTACCTACGCTTGCAGCCATATCGACAGTCCATGCTGAAGCAGAAGGGGGCTGAAAAGCTCAAGCCTCGCTTCTATGGAACTTATAGGGTGACACACAGAGTTGGACATGTTGCATATGAGTTGGAGCTGCCCAGGGGTAGCAAGATTCACAATGTTTTTCATGTGTCATGCCTGAAGAAGGCACTGGGACAGCAGGTGACTGCAACAGAGGAGCTTCTGCCCACAGATGATGAGGGGCATTTGGTGCTACAGCCGGAGGCCATTATTGATACTAGGGAAAGGCAGCTACGGAGCAGGACAGTCAGAGAGTACCTAGTGAGATGGAGGAATTTACCGGATGAGGATGCCACCTGGGAGAGTGAGAAGATTCTGCAGTATCCATCATTACAGTTGCTTGAGGACAAGCAACGTTTTGCCGAGGGAGACTGTAATATTCCCAATTAGCAATAGCTAATTGGAAATATTAATTTTGACTATTTTGCCTTTATAAAGTTAAATTATAAATAAAGTGGGTGAAGAGGACACTTAGCTCACACTAAGGATAAAAAGTATTTCCTAAAGTCACTTAAGAGACATGTCTATTTGGCAATGTGGGGCCTAGTGGTCAAGTGGCAGCGTGGGAAAAGGAGTAGCGTAGACAGCGTGGGGCCAAGCCAGCGCAGAGAGAGATGGATAGCGTGGCCCAAGGGGGTCAATGCAGAGATTGGTGGGGCCTAGGTGAGGGAAAGGCTCACCAAGCTTAGAAGGATGAAGGGTCTCCTCATTCTCATTCATTCTGATTATGCATCTTTGAGATTTGTCTTTGACATTGAGCACGCTTGTTGTTTAGTAAAGTCTGCACGTACTGTTCAGTACATCGGGTGTCTTCGTTTGGAGATCCCAACCTCAGCCCCGGGGGACTTCGAGTGCCTGCTCGGGTGAGGAGTTTCATCCTTGTTTTGCCGGAGAGAGCTGCAACAACCACAGGTGGAGCATTCACTCAGAGAGAGTGCAGTCAGTGAGAGGGAGGACAAAGTCTTGAGAGGAGGTGGTTCCGGATTGAGGGTTTGTTGGTGGATTCAGCCCGGGATAGTTGGAAAGGGGCCCGCCCTTCCCTATTCTAGCATTTTGGAGGAGTTAGGGGCCGTTATTTGGAGCAGAT
Source organism: Pinus albicaulis (assembly GCA_034641835.2). Lineage (NCBI taxonomy): Eukaryota > Viridiplantae > Streptophyta > Pinopsida > Pinales > Pinaceae > Pinus > Pinus albicaulis. The sequence continues at coordinate 108,915,730 of CM076575.1, forward strand.
CATTCAGAGCCAGCATCCCTCCTTGAGGAATAATGTAGTGCCTCAAGGGAGCCATTTTTGAGGGTCGGCCATTTTCAAAAAGCTTTATGGGCTTTTCTGGGCATTGGGAGTAGAGGCCATTCCCCAAGTTTCAGAATTTTCCGAGGTCGGGAGCAGCCCCAAATATTCAGTTCATTCCAGTAGCAGCAGCAGCACAGTAGAAAAACCGGCAGCTTTGGAGATAATGCAGTCTTGAGGGAGCATCAGTCTTTCTACGCTTGCCTAGTGCAAGGCGAGGTGCCATCATTCCGATCACCTCTGTACTCATTTCCATTTCTCAGTATTAATAAAATGGCTCAGCGTTCTCCATATAGTTTGTTTTCCTTATGATTTGTCTCTAGTTGTTGCATGTCTTTGTTTATGTGCTTTGTATTCCTGTTTATTTCCATTTGGGATATTACAGAGACCTTGCCTTTCAATGCCAGATTTAACTTGCTTAGAGATATGAAGTGTCCCATCGACAGAACTGTAGATCAATTTCAGTGGAGCCACTAAGGGCCAAGCTGCAGAGGTTAGTGAGGCCGAGTTTCTTAACTCGGTGCCAAGGGAGAATATAGATGGTTTAATCAAGCTCATTCCAGGATTGAGGCTGAATCCATAGCCAAATTTGGAGATCGATCACTGTAACTTGGAGGTCGTATCTCTCTTCCAAATACCGAGGGTTTCAAGTGTACTTGCTCCACACATTTTCCAGAATTCATTCATCAAAAGGGACTGAGTTAAACAGGGAGAGAGGCCGAGCCATTTTATGCTCCAACAGTGAATTTATGAGGCTGCATTATTGCATCATAAGGAGGGCCAATTACTTGTGGACTGATATTTTATTTCTGATTTAATGTCCCTGTAATCATTTTAAGGTGGATCAAACTATACTGCTGGACTGATATATTATTTCCTGGGTTACACCCTCCTTCAAAGATGTGTTGTTGGGCCTGTGCAAACCTCGAAAAAAGTGCCTTGAACTTCCTAAGTAGCTGGACATGTGGTTTCTGGTTCGTTGACCTTCCTGTCTGAAGTTTACAAGGAGAAAAAGGAGCTGAAAATACTTCAAGTAACAGCACTCATTTCTGATCTATCCTTGCTGTTAATCACTGATATTTTGTGAGAGGAATGTTACAGGTTCTATAATTTTGTTCCTTATTATAAGCCCAATCAATTGAAGTGTAATTTCTGAGTTTTATTTGGCAAAGCAAATGAATATTGATGGCTATCATATCATCACAGAATTCCTTGTTGGATTTTTCAAATATCAACAAAATGTTATCTTGAAATGTTTATTGGAGAAATATACATTCTGATTGTATATGTTTGTGTTATCAAAACAAGAAGCATTATACCTACAACATTACACACAAACTGTTTGACAAAATAACACCGAGACAGTTCTAAACCAAACTCAGAAAATCATTAGCAAAACAGAGAGAATTTTAATTGGGAACATTACATGTTGATTTGCTTATTATAACCCTTGCCTAAGTCCTTCACATTATGTTAATTTTAGATAACAATGGTATGTTATATGCTTAGCACAATTTACTTCAATGTTTGTAATATCCCAAATTGGGAACAATCAGTAATATAAAGCATACAAATACTAAAACTACAGCAAACAGAAAATAGCCATTAAAAACACCATGATACAGCCAAAAATATCTAAGCCATTTTATTAAATTTCTGATGGAAAGATGTACAAGAAGGTGCTTAGAAAGATGGCACCTTGGCCTGCACAAGACAGGCTGAAACACTCCTCAACCTTGCTCAGAAATCTTTGCTATGCTGCTGCTTTGCATGGCTCCTCATCTACGCAGTCCTGGCTGAAACTACTGCTGCTGGCTGGAAAGGCACTGCGTGTTGAGGCTGTTCTGCTGTTCAGAAAATTCCAAGAATTAGACACTAGACTCTCATCAATAAACCCAGAAAAATCTGTGAAGGGTTTCCAGAAATTCTGACCTCGGAAATTTACCTTCTTGGGCTTGGCACGCTGTTCTGCTGGGCTCTTTGGTTTTCTGGCTGAACTGCTGGAATAAGTGGCTGGAAAACTGCTTAAGAACTCTGCTAGGAAGTGGCTAACTCCCTCATCAAACTCCTGGCTGCAATCTGCTCCCTTCTCTTTCTCCCCCAAGTGCTGCTCCTCATTGAATCACGTATTCCTCTTGTACCTGCGTGGCCTTTGCTTTGTCCTGGAGGGCTGCGTATTGCCTGCATGTGTGATTGTGATCCTTCTTTCAAAACTGGGTGTGACTCCTCTCCTAAGCGGGCACTCGAAGTCCCCCGAGGATGAGGTTGAGTTCTCCGCTCGAAAATCTCTGTGCTAAATAACACTGTATACTCGGCTAAACAGCTCAAGCGTGCTTTCATTCTTGCAGACAGAAAATTCAGTAAATGATGAGTGAATGAGGAATGAGCTGCTCTCATCCTCTTTTACCTAGTCGAGCCCCCAACGTTCCCTTGGGCCCCACTGGACTGCGCTGCCACCTCTGCCCACCAATCATTGCGCAACTGCTATCCCCTTGCTGTCCCCACATTGTCCCTGCGCTGCCTACGCTGCTGTCTTCTGCGTGATGTTGAACCCTTGGGTCCCACTTGAGCTTTAATCTTTGCCTTAGTGACTTTAGGAAAGTGATCTAATTATAAATTTTATGTGTGGGTCACCCTTCCCCATTTTATTTTCTGTTAACATTAGAAAAGGCAAAATTTGACAAAATTAATATTCCAATTAGATGACTGCTAATTTGGAATATTACAGTCCTCCCCGCCAAAATGTTGCTTGTCCTCAAGGAATTGCAAAAATGGATGCTGCAGGACCTTCTCTCTCCTCCCAAGTGACATCCTCATCTGGAAGGTTTCGTCACCTGATCAGATATTCTTTCACTATCCTGCTCCTCAAATGCCTCTCCCGAGTGTCCAAGATGGCCTCTAGCTGTTGCACCAAGTGCCCCTGATCATCCGTAGGCAGAAGCTCCATAGTGGCTGTCACCTGTTGTCCCAAAGCCTTCTTTAGGCATGAGACATGGAAAATGTTGTGAATCCTGCTCCCGGTTGGCAGCGCCAGCTCATATGCTACCTCTCCAACCCGCCTGATCACTTTGTATGGTCCATAGAAGCGTGGCTTGAGCTTCTCAGCCCCTTTTTGCTTCAGCGTGGACTACTTGTACAGCTGAAGACGAAGGTATACCAAGTCATCCACCTCAGACTGCCTTTCCACGTGGCCCCTATCTGTGTAAAGCTTTTGTTGATTTTGAGCTGTGGCTAAGTTATCTTTCAGAGCCCGGAGTATGTCTTGGCTCTCTTGGATCCAGTCCTTGGCCCTGGGGGCCTTGCTAGCTCCAAAGGTCAAGGCATTATAGCCATACAAAGCATAGAATTGAGACATACCGATCGACATGTGGAATGTTGTGTTGTAGCAGTACTCTCCCAAGTGAAGTCAGCATAGCCAAGCCTTTTGCTGCCCCGTGACGTAGTTCCTCAAGTAGCCCTCCAGCTACTTGTTCACGATCTTGGTTTGCCCATCTGTCTGTGGGTGGTAGCTGGTGCTAGGTGTTAACTCTGTGCCCACCAAATGGAACAGCTCCTGCCAAAAGCCTCCCATGAACCGGTTGTTCCTGTCGTTGACTATGGTCTTTGGAAGACCATGAAGTCTGAAGATATCTCGAAAAAATAGCTCAACCACCTGTGAAGCAGTGTACCGAGCTGAAATGGCGAAGAAGTGAGCATACTTCGTCAACCGGTCAACCACTACAAAAAAGCAAATCTTTTCGCTGCACCATGGGCAATCCGGTGATGAAGTCCATGGAAATGCTCTCCCATTTCCCCTTCGCAATGGGAAGCTGTTGTAGCAAACCTACCGGATGATTTAGCTCCCCTTTTTTCCGTTGGCAAACTACACACTCTCGGACATGCTAGAGTACGTCCTCCTTGAGGCCCTTCCAAGAGAACCTCTCCCTGATGGCCTTGTATGTCTTGGTGAACCCATGGTGGCCTGAAAGTGGTGAGTCATGGGCTGCATGCAAAATCTTCTCCCTCAGTTGGGAGCAGCTTGTCAAAAAGATCCGGTCACGGTAGTAGATGACCTCATCCATCACCATGTACCGGTCATCAGTCACCTGCCCATCTAGGATCTCGCACGCAAATCGATCTTTGGAGTACTCCACCAACAGCTGGGCCCTCCAATCTACGTCAATGCTCATCAAGGACAACGTTGCAAGTCTTCGGGACAATGCATTTGCAACCACGTTGTTCTTTCCCTTGACATACTCGATGTTAAAATCATATGCTTGGATCTTGTTGACCCATTTTTGCTGCCTTTCCTGCAGTTGCTTTTGCTCAAGGAAGAATCTCAGGCTGTTGTGATCGGTCCTCTCCCGGAACCTGTTCCCCACAAGATACTGCCGAAACTTGGCTAACGCATGCATGATAGCCAACTTTTCTTTTTCATAGATGGGATACAACCTCTCATGTGGCAATAACTTCCGACTCTCGAAAGCTATGGGATGCCCTCCCTGCATCAATACTGTGCCTACCCCCTCTTCTGAAGCATCACACTCCAGCACAAAAGGTTGCGTGAAGTCAGGTAGTGCCAAAACCGTACAACTGCTTATCACCTCCTTGAGCCTGTCAAAGGCCCTTTGCGCAGTCTTTGTCCAGATGAAGGCCCCCTTTTTGGTGAGGTCTGTGAGGGGTGTTGCGAGCTGTGAAAACCCCTTGACAAACTTCCGGTAGTAGGTGCAAACCCCCACAAACCCTCGGAGTTTTGTCACATTCTTCGGTTCCGGCTAATCCCGAATGGCCCGGATCTTCTCCTCATGGACTCTCACTTCGTCCACCCCGATGATATGCCCCAAGTAGAGCATCTCTGTCAGCCCAATCTCACACTTGGATAACTTAGCATAGAAATGCTGCTCCTCCAAGATACGCAGTACAACCTCTATGTGCTGCAAATGCTCTTCCCAAGTGCGACTGTAAATGAGAATGTCGTCAAAGAACACCAGCAAAAATTTCCTGAACTGACCACGGATGATATGGTTCATTCAAGATTGGAATGTTGCCGGAGCGTTGGTCAGCCCAAAGGGCATCATCAAAAACTCAAAATGGCTGCAGTGACAACAGAATGCAGTCTTGGGGACATCTTGGTCCCTCACCCTGATCTCAGATCGATCTTGGAGAAGAACTGTGCTCCCCTCAACTCATCCATCAACTCATCGATCCTAGGGATAGGGTAACGGTTCTTCATAGTTTTCTTGTTCAGGTCCCTGTAATCTATGCACATCCCCAATGTGTCATCCTTCTTCTTCACCAGAACCACTGAAGAAGCAAATGGGGTTGTGTTGGGCTTCATATGTCCCAATGCCAAGAGCTCATATATAGCTCTCTCAATCTCATCCCTATAGGCCTTGGGGTGCCTGTAGGGAGTGGTGATCACAACCTGGATGCCTTGCTCCAACTCAATGGTGTGCTCAAATCCCCGATCTGGTGGCTGTCCTGGTGGAATGTCCCCAAAAACCATGGAGTAATGGTCGAGGATGGCCTGCACATCCGGGTGCATAGGCTGACCCGAGACACCTGACTCTGAAATCTTCAGCTCCACTGCCCACTCTATGTTTCCCTTCCAGAAATCTGCATCCATCCTATGCGCATAAACTGTCTGTGGAGGGTATGTGTGCATGCCCCTGAGCATCACGTGCTTACCACTCTTCTTGTCCGTCCATTCCATCTCTAGCGTATCCCAATCTGTAGTGACTTTCCCAAGTGTGATAAGCCACTGAATGCGCAACACTACGTTGGTGTCTGGAATATCGACCACGAAGAAGTGATCTATCAATGTATATGTTCCCATGGTCAATGTTAGTGCTGAAACATAATGCATGCACTAGATGGCCCTAGCCCCTGGAACCAACACAGAAAACCCATCAAAGTTTTCTGTCTGTATGCCTCTCCTTTGAACTAGCTGGGCATCAATGAAGTTGTGGGTGGCCTCGCTGTCCACCAATACTGATACACGCTACCCTTGAATTGTCCCTCGGACCCTCAGCGTGAGGTACTTGGGAACTCCCCCACAAGGATGCAAGGACCCCTCCTGTCGGTGCAAATGCTGACCCTCTTGCTATTGGGGGAGGTGGTGGTGGCTGATCCCCTCTTGGTGCCCCGGTGCCGGCATCTCCTCCCAACTCCTCATATGCCTCCTCTTCTCCCTCACTATCGGAGAAAACCTCAATGTAGTGTGCCTTCCCTCCGGCACATATGTGACCTGTTGTCCACGGCTCTTGACAAGTGAAGCGAAGCTTCCTCCATCTCAAATCTCTCTGAGTATCATCATCCAAAGGCCCTCGGCCCTGGGTCCCTTTCGGTGGTCAGACTCTCACGTCCTTCCCCTTTTGATGGAACGCTGGTCTATTGGGCAAGGGAGCCCTCATCCTTGGCAAAGTGTCCTGTAAATCTCTGGTTCTCCCTACTGCGTCCTGCAGCATAGTGGGCCGAGTGGACCTCACTAGCCCACGCAAGGGTTCAGCCAGTCCATCAATAAACATGCTGAAACAATCACTGAAAGCCTCAGAAACTCGAAAATGTAGGTTTCCGGGTTCCCCATCTGTCTGAGCTTGGTTAGCTCAACAAAATGTTCCTCCGGGTCTTTCCGATCAAATCTTTCTATCAACCTCCGGGTGAACTCATCATATGCTATCACTGCTGTGTGACCCAGCATAGCCATCCCATGGAACCACCAGTCATGTGCTTCTCCCTCAAGATGCAGCGCTGCAACTTTGATGGCCTTTACCTCTTCCATCTGGTTAAGCTGGAAATAAATGTCCAACTTCTCCACCCAAGCCTTTGCTGAACATTTCGATGACCCATGGAAAGTAGGCAAGAAAAGTCTACCTACGGTACGCTGCAGGTCAGTGCCCTGCGTGTACCCTCCTCCTCTAGTCTGACCTCGTGGTCTGCTATTGTTCTTCAACTGACTGAACTTGTTGAAGGTGAGGGCATCTCTGAACTCCGACCCATAATACTGATACTCAGCAAAGTATTCTCCGTAGTGAGCCACCTTTGGCTCTTGTGGCCCTCCTGCACCTGCTCCTGAAGCTAGGAATGTGGTCATTGTAGAGTGTGGTGGAGTGCGTGGCATTTGCCACTATGCAATGTTAGGCTCAGGTGGGTGATGGGAAGTGCTAGATCCCTCTCTGATCTGAAATTCCCTTGGAATTTCCCGCTGCTTGTTATCTCCGACAATATTGTGCCCCATCTCCTCTATCCTCTTCGTGAGCTCCTACATCGACTTCAGAAGGAGGCTAGCAAACTCCTTTCCATCCTTTCTTTCCTCTGCCATTGGTGCTTTTCCCTTCTCTTCTTCCTTCGGAACGCCGTCTACTTGATTTGGCGTGATTTCAAGTTCCTTTTCCTTGCTTCTATACTACTGCCTTCGGTATGTGATGTTCTGCCTATCCTCCAATGTCATAGACCGTGTGCTCCACAAGCTGAGCCAAGTCTATGAACTCTGATACCACTGTAATATCCCAAAATGGGAACAAATAGTAATATAAAGCATACAAAGACTAAAACTACAACAAACAGAAAATAGCCATTAAAAACACCATTATACAACCATAAACATCTGAGCCATTTTATTAAATTTATGATGGAAAGAGGTACAAGAAGGTGCTTAGAAAGGTGGCACCTTGGCCTGCATAAGACAGGCTGAAACACTCCTAACCCTGCTCAGAAGTCTCTGCTATGCTGCTGCTATGCGTGGCTCCTCCTCTATGTAGTCCTGGCTGAAATTGCTGCTGCTGGCTGGAATGACGCTGCGTGTTGAGGCTGTTTTTCTGCTCAGAAAATTTTGGGAATTAGACACCAGACTCTCCAAAAACTCTGACCCCAGAAATTTACCCTCTTGGGCTTGGCACGCTGTTCTGTTGGGCTCTCTGGTTTTGTGGCTAAACTGTTGGAATAAGTGGCTGGAAAACTGCTCAAGAACTCTCCTAGGAAGTGGCTAACTCCCTCATCAAACTCCCGGCTACAATCTGCCCCCTTCTCTTTCTCCCCCAAGTGCGGCTCCTCACTGAATTGCGTATTCCTCTTATACCTGCGTGGCCTTTGCGCTGTCCTGGAGGGACTGCTTATTGCCTGGATGTGTGGCTGTGATCCTTCTTTCAAAATTGGGTGTGACTCATCTCCTGAGCGGGCACTCGAAGTCCCCCGAGAATGAGGTTGAGATCTCCGCTCAGAAATCTCTGTGCTAAACAACACTGCAGACTTGGCTAAATAGCTCAAACATGCTTTCAGTCTTGCAGACAGAAAATTCAGTAGATGATGAATGAATGAGGAATGAGCTGCTCCCATCCTCTTTTACCTAGCTGAGCCCCCAACATTTCCTTGGGCCCCACTGGACTGCGCTGCCACCTTTGCCTACCAATCACTGCGCAGCTGCTATCCCCTTGCTGTCCCCACGTTGTCCCCATGCTGTCCCTGCGCTACCTACGCTGCTGACTCTTCTGCGCTGCCACTACGCTGTTGTCTTCTGCGTGATGCTGGCCCCTTAGGTCCCACTTCAGCTTTAATCTTTGCCTTAGTGACTTTAGGAAAGTGATCTAATTATAAAGTTTATTTGTGGGTCACCCTTACCCATTTTATTTTCTGTTAACATTAGAAAAGGTAAAATTTGACAAAATTAATATTCCTACTAGCTGATTGCTAATTTGGAATATTACAATGTTCCTTTAGCGGCCCAATGACAATTTCCAATTATTTCTAGTAGCAATCACATTAACTTAATCACATTGACAGTAAATGCAGATAGAATATAATACAAAATACAAAAGACAAGCCAAGACAAGAGAACACCGGATATGGCGGATGCCAGGGAAAACCCCAATGTGGGGAAAACCCTTTGATCATTTCTTCTTATTATTATTCAATAGTTTAGTAGAGAGAGAAAATACAAAAATCAGATTCACTTTGTCCAATACACAGTCAAATTAGCCCCGTCAAATTCTGCAATCAACTGCAGTCAAATCAGCCCTAACAAGAAAGTCAACACTGGTCAAAGCAACAATAAAATTTCCTCAAAACAGCTCAGTCTTCTCTAGTCAAACTTGGCCTGTTCAGAAGGTCAAAATCAGCCCAAAACAGTCCAGTCAAACTTGGTCAAGGGAGAAAGAAAACTGCTGTAATTTTCTGTAGTCAACCTGCAATTTGGTTTGCAGTCAAAGTGCTCAGAAGACCTCGGTTTCTGTGCCAAAACCTACGGCCTGCTGAGACAGAAATTTCCCCAAAACATTGAAGTCAAATGATGCCTGGAAGGTCTCAGTGAACGCTGGTTAACAGTCTGAAATTTCTGCAATTTCGGTTTTGTGATTTAGCCCATAAATTCTCGGTTTTTGTGCCCCGCTGCACGACCTGCAAAAATAAAAAATTTCCACCCAAAATCGAAGTCAAACTTGGTTTAGAACACCTTGGTCAATGCTGGTCAAACTGTCCCTGAACTCTAAAATTTTCAGCCTGCAATTCAGCTCTGAAATTTCGTCCTTCTTGCCACACATGTGAGAGAAAGAAGCTGCCCAATAGCTGTACGACCCAATCCGAAGAGGAGTGAATGATGTCCAAATAAGGTGAGAGTTCACTCTTATTTATACAATTCGTTGTGGGTGAAGAGACACGTCCATTGGGCTCTTTGAGTCTACATTAAGCTGAGGCCGACCTGAACAATTTGTACATGTGAGAGAATAAATTCAAAACTACACTTTTGCTTGTCCGAATGAGATGATCTTTAGATCAATCTTGGACCTCTCGAAAAGAGGAATCCAATGCAATCGTCATCTCCATCAAATGAGCTATCTCAAGCTGGAATTTGGCCCTACTTTCCAAATTTAACACTCCCTCTCAAGTTTCAACTAGGGAGAATTCCACCTGCCAATCCAACTGTTGTCACTGATCATCATGTACCATCTCTATCATCTCTGCTCCTCTGAACCATGAAGTAATAATGAAGAAGAATTAATTGAGAGTGAGTCACAAGATCTTGCCACTCTCCACTGACACAGTTCAGTCCAGATGCAGAACCTCAGTTGATTCCATATCAAGTTGTTGAACACGATGCATCCTAGTCATAGGGAGTACGACAGTACACGATGTGTCCATCGGTAGTGCTATGGTCCCTAACCACTTTCACCAACTCATTGGCTAGATGAGAGGTACTTCCCATGAGTCCCGAACTACATGGGTAAGATGTGTGCTGGTGCATCAGCAGGAGAAGGTGAACCACTCGTCTTGTTAATATGCCATAGGAGAAGGTGAACCACTCATCTTATGCATATGTCAATCGTAGGGGAAGGTGAACCACTCACCCTACATACACATATCACAACCACACGTAGGGAAAGCATAAACCACATCCTACACACATTCACCATCGAGAGTAGGGAAAGGATTAACCACGTCCTACATGCATGCCAACCAATCAATCGTAGGAAGGATCCTACTCGTGGGGAAAGGATGAACCACATCCCACCGACATGTCAATCATCAATCGTAGGGAATGAGCATCCTACATGTGGGGAAAGGGTGAGCCATGTCCCACTGACATGTCCACACGCAGATGCCTGAATGCATCTCTCATGGAGGTATCTACAGGAGAAGGTGAACCACTCATCCTGCTCATATGCCATAGGAGAAGGTGAACCACTCATCCTGCTCATATGCCATAGGAGAAGGTGAACCACTCATCCTATGCATATGTCATCAAAAGTAGGGGAAGGTGAACCACTCACCCTACACACATGTGTCCGCAATCATAGGGGAAGGTGAAGCACTCACCCTACACAGATGTCAACCATCATGGGGTATCACAAGGGAAGGTGAACCACTCACCCTGTACATAGCGCACCACTAGGGGAAGGTGAACCACTCACACTATGGTCGCTCATAGCTCCAAGAAGTACCCCAAGCCCCCAGGAGCTCCCAGAGCTCAGTGTCCAACTCATGCAGGACCGCCATAGGAGGGTCTTTCCACGACTCCAAGTCTCTCTCGGAAGGTTAAGAATTTGACCTTCCCTAATGGCCTCGTGAGAATGTCTACGACCTGCTCACCAGTCCTAATGTGATGGAGCCTTATTGCTCCCTGCTGTACCATATCCCGGATAAAGTGGTACCTGATATCAATATGCTTGGAGCGGTCGTGGAACATAGGATTCTCTGAAAGGCGAATCCCACTTTGGTTGTCGCAGTAGATCACGGTGGTATCTAACACATGCTCAAATAGCTCACTAAAGAGCTTCCTCAACCAAACAGCTTCACAACAGGCCATACTAGCAACAATGTATTCGACCTTGGCAATGCTTAAAGCAACCGATTTTTGCTTCCTGCTCATCCAAGATATTGAAGCAAACCCCAATGAGAAGCAACATATGTGCTCTTACGATCCACCGCACTACCAGCGCAGTCAGCATCTGTATATCCATGTAGCCTCAAATTCTCTATAGTGTATCTCAAACCATAATAGATTGTGCCTCAGAGATATCTTAAGAGATTCTTGGCAGCAATCTAATGTATGTGATGAGGCTCGACCATAAGTTGACTCAATGTATTCACAACGAAGCATATGTCGGGACGAGAGTTTACTAAGAACATCAGGCCCCCCACAAGTTGTCGATACACAGAAGGATTTCCCAAATCGTGTCCAACAACACTTCCACATAACTTCTTGAAGTTGAGTTCCATCGGAGTAGACGCAGACTTGCAATCCACGATCCCACACCTCTCGAGTAGCTTCACAATGTATTTTCCTTGAGAAAGGAAAATCTCTCCTGACTTTTGCTAGACCTTCAAGCCTAGGAAGTAGTGCATCAAACCTAGGTCCTTCATCTCGAATTCAGAAACCAACTCCCTCTTGCATTGATAAATGAGAGGGTCTGCACCTGTTAGAAACACATAAAGTCCCAGAATGAGAGGCCTATCCTTTTCAACCTTGAAGTATAGGTTCGGGTCAGCTTCTCTCCTTGTAAATCCTTGCTTCATAAGATAGCCATCAATCCTCTCATACCAAGCCCTAGGCCCTACGGGCTTGCTTCAACCCATAAAGGGCTTTCAGTTCATCCAAATTTTTGGTGAAAACTTCTTCGGGTGTCTTAAAGTCCAATGCTTGATGAGGGCATAGACGGTAGTGTTGGCAACTGCTCCCCATAAGAACTTCGGTAGGCCTTGGTCATGAAGCATAGCACGAGTAGCTTCTATGATTGTTCGATTATTCCTTTCGACAACTCCATTTTGCTTAGGAGTATATGCAGTAGTGGTCTCCCTTTTAATGTCGACTTCTCAACAATAGTCATTGAATTCATTTGATTCATATTCGGTCCCATTATCGGTCCTCAATATTTTGATCATCTTCCTTGTTTGATTTTCAACCAAGGCTTTGAAATAGCGGAATCATTTGAACACTTTGTCCTTCTTCTTCAAGAAATAGATCCATGTTTTGTGGGAGAAGACATCCACAAAAATTGCATTGTACAAGTATCGTTCCAATGATGTTATGTGCAACATACCAGATATATCAGAATGGACGAATTGAAGAATGTCGGTAGCTTGACTGCCACTTGAGGGGAATGGTCCCCTTGTATGTTTTCCAGCTACACAACCCTGAAAAACACCTTCACGATCTATGTTGATTTCAAGCATACCTGTGGCCATCTTCCTCACATTAGGTAAGGCTTTGTAATGAAGGTGAGCAAACCTATGGTGCCATTATTCAGATTGGAGAAGAGTGTTGCAAGTCATAGCTCCCAAAGGACTTCCTCCAACCTGATAGACATCAACCCTAAATCCAAGTGTAAATGCATCTTTCGGGTTCCTTTTCAAAATACGTACCTTCCCATCTACGAACACTACCTTGAAGCCTTTGTCTTCCGTCACAGAATGTAATATCCCGTTTCAAGGATATCTCTCAAACACAAGCAAACTCCAACCAGAGATGGACTGGGAGGGCGTTTACCAGATATTTTACCTCCGAAAAGAGGGTGAGATCTGGAGGCTACCTGGCCCTTTCCAGACTCTGTGTAAGAGTATGGGGAAAACACACCAAATGGTATAGTAACTGAAATGCTCAAAGAGAGAAATAACAGTAGTGCAAGCATACAATAACATATATCGATCATGTAACAAATACTCCAGAAATATAGAGAGAATGCTAAGCCATTTTATTATACTGAGAAATATAAGGGAGTACAATAGGTGATCAGAGTGATGGCACCTAGACTTGCTCAAGGCAAGTGAAGAAATACTCTCAGAATGACAAGGAAATGGTTGCTCTCTGATATGCGTCCAAGCTGCTGGAAAACTGCCGTGTAGCTGCCATTGCTAAAACAAAATGAGGATTTGGGGCTGCTCCCCTCTTTGGAATGAGCTGAAATTCTGGAATCTGCCTCTGCTCACCAAACCCAGAAAAACCTAGAAAGCATTTCTGAAATGGCCGACCCCCGAAAATCACCCCCTTGAGGATCTACGCTATCCTCCAAGGCTCTGCGCTGAGGCTGAATGGAAACCACCAAAATACGGCCACAAACTCTACCAAAATCCTCCAGTGGGCAAGGGCTGGCCCCTTGCTCAATCTCCAGGCTCGAATCCTCCAAAAGAAACCCAATCCGGAGCTCCCCAAGAATGGACTGCGTCCTCCCTCTCAAGACTGCGCAGTCTCTGAATGCAATGCTCCTCCACCAAAGCCAAACACCAATCCTCCTGCAAAATAATGATGGAACAACCTCACCTGAGCGGGCACTCGAAGTCCCTCAGGGTTGAGGGTGAGATCTCCGAACAGAGACACTCGGTGCTCTAAACAGTGCTGCAGATTAGCTAAACAACCAGCGTGCTCAAAAAGTCGAAATGACTAGCTCAATATCGTAAACATCGAATGACCAAAATGAGGAGGCTCTCCTCTCTCTTATAGCGTTAGCCTCTCTCAAACCCTAAGGCCCACCTCCTCCAACGTAGCCTCCCTTTGCCACGTGCTCAACCCAATCAGTGCAGTCCCTCCATGTGTCTACGTGGGTCCCCTCTCTACGTGGTCTCTTGGCCCCCCTTGGCTCACTTAAGTTACAACGTTGTGTCTACTAGGGAGTGCACTTTATTTTTAGAGTGAGTTATGTCCCCCTCTACTCACTTTTATTTATAATTTAATTATATAAGGCAAAATTGATCAAAATTACTATTTCCAATTAGCTGCTGCTAATTGGGAATATTACAATCCTCCCCGCCAAAAATTGCTTGTCCTCAAGCAATGCCTGAACAAGCCTCTTCTCTAGCTGATGCTCCCCACCAACACTGCAAAATGTGCCTGGGTCCCAGATGCGCCACTGAAACCTCCCTGACCTCTGCATCACCCTGATATGAAGGGATTTCTCAATGCCAGGATCCCAAACTGATCTCTCACGGTACCAGCCAACCAACAATCCTCCTGGATTCCATCGCCACCCTGGCCAATAGTCGCCCAAGTCCCATGGCTCGGACTGCGCACTGCCTCTGGCTATGACTGATGCTCTAAGAGGCGAAGACCATGACCCATGCTGCGCTGTATCTGTGACTGTGTAAGCTGTCCCATCAGCTGTGTACCAACTCATCACCTCTCTCCAATCCAAGTCCTGACTCAATCCCACGCTGATCTTGCTCTGCTGAAATTAGGATGGAGTGCTGAAGAAATGACGACCTGTGCCCCCCTGCTAGCTGGAATCTGTAACATCTGCTATGTCCAAGGGCCCCTGCTCCGCTATGCTCCCTACGAAGAATACCGTACCATCAAGAGGGTACCAACTCATGATCTCCCGCCAGTCCATCCTAGAAGAAGAATCCGATGTAGCAACAACAACTGCATATAGAACACGCCTGGAGTGTTGCTGCCAGCCCATAATCAACTCCCACTGCTCTGCCTTGTCTGCCAATGAAAGCTGCCCGTAGAAGGAAGCCCCTCTCTCTATAATGGGCCAAAGTGGGCAAGATATGCTGCAAGCTCCATTGATGTACTCTTGGAGAGTGCTACCCACTAAAAATACTGCAGCTCTGCTGACTGCGTGTACATCTATCTGCGCCTCATCCCTGTGTCGACCCAGAGATGGATGCTCCACCATATCCAACAACTCCTCCCACTCCTGATCAGGAATGTCATGCTCCCGCTGTCTATTGGCCCCCTGCAGAACAATCCCATCAACCTCCAACACCTCCAGAGGATATGGATCTGCAACTGCTGTCACCGTACTCGATGTTAGTGCATCTGACTGCCCCACTTCAATGGCTGACCCCAATGTTAGTCGCATATCCCTCATCAGCTCAATGTGGGCGCCCATCTGGCTCTCCCCCAAAGGAATATCGTGCCTGATGTGAATAGTGTCCTCCTCTGTCGACTCAGGCTCCATCACCTGCTGCTCTAGCTGAATCGTCACAAGTGACTCTTCACCTAGAGTATCTCCCGCAGAGTCCGTGACTGCTCACCCTGGACACTGGAATGCAGCTCCTGTCTACTGTCGCCATCTCTGCATGACTGCTCTCGCTCCCCAGGAGCGTCCTCAACTGATCCTATGGACTCATATGAAAAAGAGTCCTCACCCTGGCATACAGAAGGAATGCCCTCCTGTTCTACCTCCGCCACCTCATCTGCATTGAATATGCCATCCGCCCTCTCGATAAAGTGTCGATACAATTTCTGGAGCCTAGACACATACTGGGATGCTACCTCTGCTGTACCCAGTATCCTCTGCTCATGCATAATCTCGACATGCCTTGAGGGAAAAATGACGCATGTCTCCCTCATGACCCGCTCCCCAAGCGTAGGCTCAGCGATGACTGATGTGCCACCCCTGCAAAGGATCATCTCATCCCCTAACCTGTGGCTGTCAACTAGCGCCCCGACCTAGTGCCACTGCTGAGAAGTCTCTCCCCTAGTGTGCTGAGTGTCATCCAAATATCTTGGGTGAGCCTCGCGTACCCCGCTGCTCATGCCCAAGGTGCCAAAGGACAACGAAAAAATCGCCTGTGCCCGTGAGTGATGTAGAAGAGGGTCAGGTGCGTGAGTCCCCACAGATGCCGTCAAGTATCGCTCATCTGTCTCCCCATCGATCCTGGGTGAAATGCCCCCAAAGGTAAGCCCTGTGTCCCTGTCCGTGAGTCTCCCTGGAGGCAATGCTCTAAGACCCTGCTGTGCAGCACCATATGCCCTCGCATACCACCGATCATCCATGTACTCCTCGACATGCCACTGCACACTGAGGCATACCCCTGTATACTGTTGGATACCCCAAGCTACTGTTGTACCACCCTGTACCGTCTCGTGCCCTGACTGTGTCCAGGCATCGATCACTCCCCGCATGCTCTCAATGTGATGTAGGACACTCCTACTCCACAATGCAGTCCCACACACTATGGTACACCACCATGCAACTCCATGTCCACCGGTAGTCCACTGCTCAATGCTAGAGGCTCCCACACATCCCTGGATGTGATGACCTAGAGCTGTGCCTCTACATGTCGGACTACCCCCAATCGGTATCATCGTCTCCACCGTCGCATCACTATACCCGCCGACGAATGGATCATCACTCCAAACCCTCCTCGAGGGGTCCGAGAAGTGAATCTCTCTATGTGTCAGTAGTGTTACCACCACTGCTCGGCTCCGCTGCGTCCTCTGTGCCCCACACAAAGGTGAAGAATCCTTGGCCCCATACAAGGCGCCATCTGGTGGCCTGCCAATGCCACCTCCTCCGACAAGCTCCTGCCAAGGTATGTTGACCACCCTGTGATCCCGTGTATAAGTGTCATACCAAGACAACCTAGGGAGTCTGCCCATAAACTGGTTGGCCACTGGAGCTGACCGAAACTCCCCTAGCGAATGTGCAAGCTCTACCGCTAGGCCAACTGTACCCTCTAAGACATAGTCAACCGACCTGCCTGGGAAATGATAGGTGATCCTGCCCAGATTCCAGTGCCAATCTGGGGTTCTTGTATGCCCAACCCCTGGGAACTCCTGCTAAACTACACCTGGGTCCACCACTATCTCCATAACCCACTCCACCGAGTACCAACTCAAAATCTCTCGCCATCCAGCCTCGACAAGTGGATGCTGCACATTGTGCAACTCCGATTGTCTCATCCTGCTAACCAAGTCAACGTATGAGGTCTGACTAGGTGACTCCGTCTCTCTCTCTCCAATGGGAAGAGGTGTCCCAACAACGCTGCTAGTCCCGTCCATGCATGCCTAAAGGGGAATGATCTGACGCTCCAACTTGCCCTCTGGTTGTACCATCAGGGAATCCAGTCGTTCCCCAATGCGGGCCAACTTGGCCGCCGACTCGGCACAAGTCACTCTCATGCCCTCCAGCTCCTTGTCCTGCAACAAAATGGCCTCCCGTACTGACGTGGCCTTCCCTTTCAAAACTAGAAGGTCTACCCAAAGCCGATGATACCGCTGTCTACGACCATCATCCAATACCTCTGTATTTCCTAGTGCCTCATCGAAGGTGGATACATCTCCTGACACCACACCCATCTGTCGTGTGCTGCTACCACCCGAAGACTCGGACACGACTCCGGTCATCACCTCAATGGATGGCTCTACTGGGGTAGGCTCTACCTTCTCCACTACGATATCAACCGACACGGTCAAGGAGGTCTCCAATGAGGGTGAGTCCTGTGTCACACTAGGTGTATCCTCAAACTCCTTGCAATCATGTGTGCCCTCATCCTCCAAGTGCAAGGTAACCATTTTGATGGTTTCCCCCTCCGATACTCGGTCAAGCTGGAAAGAGGTATCCAACTTCTCCACCCAAGCTTTTTCCGAATGCTTGGATGACCCGTCAAATGTTGGTAAATGGAATCTGCCCACTGTGCGCTGCCAGCCCCCGTCATGTGAGTGCCTGCTCCCTCTGTGAAAGTTGCGGGGTCTGTTATCCCGCTGGAGAAGAACAAAATCTCTGAATGGAAGGGCATCCCTGAACTCCTGCCCATTTGCCTGATACTCGGCGAAATAATCACCCATGTGGCCAGGCTCTGGCTCCTGCTGTGCTCCTGCCCCTGTGTCTGCACCTAGGAAAGTGGGCATAGTGGAACGTGTGGGTGTATGTGATGCCATATGCTGAGTGGCATCATGCTCCGGTAAATGGTGGGATGTGCTTGATCCCTCGCCAATCTAGAAACCCCTTGGGGTTTCACGCTGTCTAGCTTCCACAACTATGAATCTCTACCCCATCACCTCAATCTGCCTCGACAGATCCTGTATTGATTTGAGGAGCATCTCCCCAAATCTCTTTGCATCATCATCACCAGCCATCGGCTCCTCCTGCTCTGTGTCTATCACAGGCTCCTCATGTTCTGTGTCTACCACAGGCTCCTCCTCTCCGTAGGTGTTCTCCAACCTATGCTCAATATCTCTGTACTTCCTACCTCTGTAGCAGATGTAGGGCTTGGATCATTACTACTTCCTACTTCCAATGAATGAAAGTCATCATTCTTGACTTCAGTTATCCTCATGAAGTAGGATTGGATAGGTTCTCCTCTATCCATCTTGATGTCCTTTAGCTTGTTCTTGAGAAAGAGGATTTGGTTTGCATTGTTGGCTTTGAACATCCCAACCAACTTGTCATACATTTCCTTAGATGTGCCCAAATCAGAAATGTAAGCAACCATGTGTTTTTCAATGGAGTCTCTAATGATCTTCTTAGCTTTGACCTCACCTTTCTTATACTTTGTCTTAGTAGCAGCCGGTGCATTTGAAGGAGGCTCCACCACATTTCCCTGCACATAATCCATGACATCATTTTCTTCCCAAGTCAAGTCCAAAGACATCTTCCATGCATGATAATCAGATTTATCATTGAGCTTATCCTTAGATTTGAAGTAAGATGAAGAAAAAGCCATTGAGGCTTTGTCTTTGTCCAACAGATCTTGGTGATTGCCTTTCTCTCTCTTGCTTGGGCTTTGTCTTCACCTGAGCTCTGATACTATGTTAATTTTAGATAACAATGATAGGTTCTATGCTTAACACAATTTACTTCAATGTTCCTTTAGCAACCCAATGACAATTTCCAATTATTTCTAGTAGCAATCACATTGACAGTAAATGCAGATATAACATAATACAAAATGCAGAAGACAAGCCAAGACAAGAGAACACTGGATTTGGCGGATACCAGGGAAAAACCCCAATGTCGGGAAAACCCTTTGATCAATTCTTCTTATTATTATTCAATAGTTCAGCAGAGAGAGAGTACAAAAATCAGATTCACTTGCCCAATACACAGTCAAATCAGCAATAAAATGTCCCCAAAACAGCTCGGTCTTCTCCAGTCAAACATGGCCTGATCAGAAGGTCAAAATCAGTGCAAAACAGTCCAATCAAACTCGGTCAAATGAGAGAGAAAACTGCTGTAATTTTCTGCAGTCAACCTGCAATTTGGTTTGCGGTCAAAGTGCTCAGAAAATCTCGGTTTCTGTGCCAAAATCTGCGGCCTTCTGAGACATAAATTTCCCCAAAAGATCAAAGTCAAATGATGGCTGGAAGGTCTCGGTCAACGTTGGTCAATAGTCTGAAATTTCTGCAATTTCGGTTCTGTGATTTAGCCCAGAAATTCTTGGTTTTTGTGCCCAGCTGTACGGCCTGCAAAAAATGATATTTTTCACCCAAAATCAAAGTCACTCTGTCCTTGAACTCTGAAATTTTCGGCCTGCAATTCAGCTCTGAAATTTGATCCCTCTTGCCTCACGTGTGAGAGAAAGAAGCTGCTCAATAGCTGTACGACCCAATCAGAAGAAGAGAGAGAAGAATGTGAGTGAATGATGTCCAAATGAGGTGAGAGGTCACTCTTATTTATACAATTCGTTGTGGGTGAAGAGACATGTCCATTGGGCTCCTTGAGCCTACATTAAGCTGAGGTCAACTTGAACAATTTGCACATGTGAGAGAATAAATTCAAAATTACACTTATGCTTGTCCAAATGAGATGATCTTTAGATTAATCTTGGATCTCTCGAAAAGAGGAATCCAATGCAATCATCATTTCCATCAAATGAGCTGTCCCAAGGTGGAATTTGGCCCTAGTTGCCAAATTTAACACACTATTAATATGAGACATGCAACCTATGAAGAGTGGAATGATCTTTATCCTATAGACCCACACTTTGTTCTAACCTTGGAACCCATCCAAATTCCAATAACCGGCAACTATCAACCAATATGCAACCTTTCCATTTATGATTAAAAATATAAATTAAGATACCGAACCATGATAGCCAATATCAATGTAAGTAATGATATTTGATGCATAAAGTCATCATGTTGATATTAACGAAGGTATTTCTTTCTTTATCCATATGCAAACACACATACAAACACAAGTGCATGCATACATTATAAGTGTTCTATATCAAAATTCCTAAACAAGTTTTCTATAAATGTGAGATTTGTAGAGTTTGATATTAGTTTGTAAATGGGCCCTCTCTTGGCTCCTACTGCTGACACCATAGGCTATTTAGCCACTCATCTTGTACATCTTTCTCCTAGATTGCCTCTCCATTCTTCGGAATTGACCTTCTAGGTTTTTTAGAGTAGATTGCTCTTTTACTTCCTGTTTCTTGCTTTTATCTAGGGGCTGCTTTAGCACTCCCACTTGGTGTAGATATCGTTGTACCTAACACAGTCCCACTGACCTACTTTTGTGTCCTTTGGACGTTAACACATTTATCTTATCTTATCTTATCCCTTATATATGAAACTGCACATTCTCCCATTTGTGGAATACATGTTTAGGAGTTCTAGAGGTTCTATTATTGAATTTCCTGTGTAAAATTCATTAATTGCACTTGTTGGTTTATGATTTCATCAATTAGGATTTCAATGTCACTCTTAATCTCTGTTTTTTATTCTTGTTTTATTCAAGTCCAACCAGTTATTGTTCATGTTAATCATGTTTTGTTGTGTTGTTATCTTCATACATGCTCATGCATCTCACCATTATAGAATTGTTGTGTCTTTGTAAAAGTTTTTAAATCGTTATTGATATTGTGCTCCATGGTTTATGTACAGTGAGCTTGAGCTTGAAAGACATGGGTTGAAGCTTCTAGCAAGGAATCCATCATCTTTTACTCCTACCTTGGATGGGCAATATCTCCTTTTGGGCCCTGATGCATCCTTCAACCACACTGAGATCTCTAAGTTTTCCCATCGAGATGCAATGACTTATCCAAGGTCTTAAAACTAGGTGCACTTTTTTGTTTATGCACTGTGCATTTAATATTTTCCTCATACATAACTTCTTTCACTATGTTGGTCCTTTATTGCAATTATACTTTTCAGTTTGCAATAGCATGCCTTTGGTGTTGTAATAGATTTGTTTTCACACCCTAGTATATAGGATTTTCATATAGAAGAATTCTAGCTCAAAATTGGACTAGTAAATTTTAAGAAGCGAAAGAAGATAACTATTGGAATTTTTTTGAAAATGCTTCATATATCACTCTAGAGAGCAAATATGTGCATTTAGAATCAAGATGGTTACAACATGTAGACAATGGGTGTGCCAGGAATATCTTGGCTTACATATGCTAAAAGGCTAGCGTAAGAGCCCAATTCCCACAAGGAGAGATTGAACATCACAAAAGAACACATTGAGTTTAAATCTCAGGGGCAAAGCCAACTTTGGTGTGACACTTCACAATTCCCCAAAGTAATGGAGTGAGCATCTGCATTGAACCTAAATTTACATCAATTATTCCATAAAAAACTAATTACAACCAAGTCAACATTGTGCCTATTACCTTCCAAACCTGTACTTTAAGTAGGAAAGCTCTAAAGCACAAGTGCAGCTCTAGGGGAACTAAGAGGGGCTACCTATCGTCACCACAATGACTTCCTCTCTCTCTAGGCCAGCTATCCTCTAGCACAAGGGGTTATCCTTATAAGATATATGATAAACATTAGCTTTAAGTGGATGGTGAGTTGCTAAGATTAATGCTAATCTGAGGGTTATTGAGTTAGTAAATACAAACAAAAAGGACTTAGAATGATATGGTAATGACGTAGTCAAGCCATATATTGATGTGCCATGATGAGTTCAAATGGATTTTTTAAAGTTATACGAGAGTGAGGGAGATCTCTAAAAGTAGATGCACTATCATAACCAATGTGTTGAAGCCAATATGTGATGTGCAACTCAAATATTGAAGGAAGAACCATAATATGAGATTATAAAGAAAAGGACCACATAAGAAAACCTTCAAAGAAATGGACAACTTAAGCAACAAGTCACATCTTCAATAACAATCTCATAGTATTAAATGAGGCATTAACATGTGCAAAAATCAAATATTTTATTGTAGCAGAAAGCTTCCCGAATTTCCAAGATTATATTGAGGGCAAAGGAGGATTGAGAACCTCACACTTAGTCCATTCTCATTGTGCAAAACTTCCCTCTATAGAGATCATTTCCAGCAATAAAAACACTAGCCACTCTAGCATAATACCATAATATCCCAAAGAAAAGAGAGATGACGGAAACCTCAAGATGTACTTGCTTATACGTTCACTTCCTCCTCATCCAGGCTTTAGAGGAGTTTTCCCTATCAATCTAACCATGACAACAAGTGGGGATGAGCTACTCTTTATATAGTGTAGCTCAACTTCCTTTGCGATAAAATATGGATATGTGGCTTCTAGATCCATAACATTTTCCAAGAAGAAATAATAAAATATTACATCCTCTTATATCCATAATTTGCTTCTATGAGAAATCATAAAAAATGCATAAGCAATAAAACGAATCTCCTCAAAAGGAGGATGTCCCTTAAATTTAGGAATCTTCAGCAATCTTTTAAAATGAGCTTGATGCTTCCTTTTGCCACTTGTCATTAGCCTAGGTTGAGTGCTCCTTGAAAGGTGAATTTGGATGCCAAATCAAAGGGTGCCCAATAAGGAGGTCAACCAACTCATATCAAAGTGGATCTCTCCTAGATTTGTGTGCAATTGTTGTTAGAGTAATGCCATATGGCAACACTCCTCAACCAAGCCAGCCAACTCCCTCAACTTGTGGATCACGTGTTGACATGTGTACATACGACATAGGATGGAGGTGGAACCTGAATACCCTTCTCCAATGTGTACCATCCAAATTTGGCCACAAGAATGATATAGCTCTTCTTCATTAATCAATGCCTATTTGACCATATCAAAGGATTTTACATGCCACTTATCCCTCTTTAGCCAGGGCTTTCCTCAATTAGGTTATTTTGATCCTTTGCCCTAGATATCCTTTGAAACCCTCTCTAGGAAGATGTGCCAAAGGTTGCTTGCTTTATGTTGTTTGGCCAAATCATGTCACCAAATATTCACTAAAGCACACAATGAGCTAAACGCTCCTTAGTATATGCCTTGAAAAGAGGATGATTTGGGGGCGTTTAAGGAAACACTTGTTTTTCCAAGTATTAAAACCCTACTAAAATGGCATAAGTATTTGCAAAAGATTCCTCATGTGTTATAGACGAATCATATAATACCCCTTGTTGCACCTCAGGTTCTTAGTAGTGTACTCTACATATTTTCACTAGATTTGATCATCATGATGAGCCAAATGTGTGATGATGGTTGTATCTATGTATTGTATTTAGCCACATTAAGATGGTTGATATAAAATTGTTGGTCTAGTGGGTAGCCTAGGCTCTTTTGGTGATCGGTCATGGTCAATCCTTATAGTCTCCATTTCAAGGTGCTTGGTTTTATTGCTATGACTGACTACCCATTAATGGCAGTAATTCCCCATCACGTCGAGCATTTATTCCTAGGTAGGTATGCGAGCATCTTGGGGTGGATCTACTAGGACACATGATCTATAGGAGCTCTTGGCCATGTGCTTAATTTATATGGTATGTAAAGGTGTTGGTCTTGATGTAAAGGTTTGTCATACCTATGGTTTAACACACCTGTTTTGTAACCCACATGGACCTCTTCTCTTATATATGTACCGCACTTTAGCCATGAGATGATGTTGCTCTTATTTATGCATTTTCACATCTCTCAAAGCTTTCTCATGGTTATCAAGGCATTGGTCACATTCTCCAAGGCATAGATGGATTATTTGTACACTCAGGGACATCCTTTACAGATGCCACATAGAGGATTCTTGAGCACTCTCCTTATTTGTCACTTTTGGATATTATTTCCACCCATTATGAGGGACGACCCATACGTGTGAGCACATTATGATGAGTTGTGGGGTTGTTTGGAGCATGTGATGACTTGGATGGGTCATGTTGCATAGTTTTTGTCAAAGTTCCAAAAGAAGCAGAAGTACTAGTTTTTTCAGCAGGATTAGATCATCTACCAACAGTTTTATGTGTCATTGTATACCCAATCTGCAAGTTGTGTAATGTAAATGATGCTAGTATGACGTTGAATGTATGTAACAACCTAGGTAAGCCTATTATTTTGATGAAAAATTTCATCCTAGGGGGTTTTTCGTCTCACTGACTCATTTGCGTTTCTAAAAATGGATGGCTGACAAATTTTTTCCCTCCAACCTCACCCCAAAGCTAGGGTGAAATTCTTCATCAGAGGCTTAGGTGAGTCCTAGTGTTCTAGTCGAGGCTTATGTAAAAGACATTTGGGAATAATTTAAGCTAGTTGGCTAAATTATTTTATTACAAATCACTTGGTCTACTAGATCATTTTGTGTCGCAGATTGGGTATTCCCCTTTTGAGGGTCTAAGCCAAACATGTATTCCCCCTTTGAGGGTTGATATTGTAAATCTTATGTAAAAAATATTTTAAATTTTAATGCATGATCCCTCATACTTAGACACCATGGTTAAAATATTAGAGGGTGGAAAAATCATTAAATCCCCTCATGTGTCAATTAATTAATTTTTCTGGCAAAATAAAATTAAATCCTAAGCCAAAAAGTTAATTAATTAGAGTCAAATTAAAATATCTTAGGAAAATCAATTCTACAAGTGGAAAAATTCGTGGGTCTCAAAAGAATTAATTTTTGAAGGTCCTACACCAAGGGAATATTGGATATTTCAAGAAAAATTGGACCCTTGGACCTTGGTGGTTAAGACAAAGTCAAATTTTTGAGAAAAATAGCTCAAAATAATTAATTTTGAGCTAATAAAAATGGAATTAAATGATAAATTCGAAAATTCCTCAAAAATAAAAATTCAACGTTTAAGATTAAAAGATCTTCAAGTATTTATCAAGGGACGAGATTATCTGACAAGGATCAAAGAAACTAGCGGTTATGTTTCCACTTGGAGGATTTATCTATAAATTAGAGAGTCATTTGAGTCTAGCAATCTGATTTCTGGCTAGGAAATTGCTGCTGCATGTAAACTATTGTCCCGTTGGGAACTATTTTTCTATTATAATAAAGACTTTGGGGTGCAATTCAAGGTGCTCCATGTTCATTGATTTGTGGTATATACTGACTGCGAGCTTTCCTATGTTGTGCTGAATAATGGTAAGATCCGTTTTTCCTTAGATGGAGATAAAATCATGCTACTAATAGTTTTGGGCCAATCTTAGGTGGTTTGATTTGCCATATGATTAACAGATTGTCTTGAGATAAATACATAGTGTTTGCATGTACTTCAGTTCTTGGCCTTCAAGTTCGCAAACTTGGGCAGGAGCCATTTTGCCTGGATCCCAAATATTTGTGTGGTGGATTAAATCTTCGCTAAGGCTATAGTGTGCATGGGCCTTCTAAAGTGTTTTTTTCAAAGAAAATAGCCATAATATATCTTTCTAAAAAAAATTAATTTTCAATATTTGTAAATCTAATTTGTAAATTATTTTTCTAACTTGGATTTTGGGGTTTGAAGATTTTGTATATATTTGAGGTTTGGATGTTTTATTTTCATTTTTGCAGGTTGAATCAAGAGAAGCTGAAGTAGAGCTAGATCTAGTCCCTCGAGGGTAAGATCTAGTATCTGGGAAATTTTGCAGGGCTACCCATTGAAGAATTTGAGCCGAATTTCAGATCTAGAAGAAAAATATTTTTTTTGAAGCAAGGGTTTTTTTTTCAGGCCTCTTGGGCCTAGATCTAGCCCCTCCAGGGCCATCGTCCCTGTGATCATCCTCTACGTCATTCCAGTGACCCTCTGCGTCAGCCTAGTGACCCTCTACGTCATCTTTTTCAGCCTCTTGGAGGCAGGCCATAGCCTCAAAGGGCCTCGACCCTCCCTTAACCCTCTTGCGTTGGCGGTTTTATGCCCTTTTTAGGCTGGCCATGGGCCTAGGAGTCCTCGACCCCCCTCATTTGCCCTAAATGGCTACCCTTTGGGCTAGCCGTGGCCCTTTAGGGCCCTAAGCTGCCCCAAACCCTAGCCGTCCAGCCTTTTGAGCCTTTCTCCCTCAAGCGTTGTCCCTTTTTGGTCTTCTTCCTCTTCATTTAGCCCTGATATGCCTTCCTATCCCGCTTAGCCCTCAACGCTAGCCCTATTAGGCCTAATTTGCCCTAATCTACCTTAGTTTTCCCTATATCCATCTCTAATATTTTCAAGACTAGTTCCTTGCTGGTTTTGCAGGAGAAAATTGCTCAAAATTTTTGTTGTCAGGTACAAGATCATTGGGGAAATTGTAATGACCCATACCTAATTGATAAATAGTATAATCGTTAAAATCATATGTGGATGATCCAATAAAATAATAATATAAATTAATTAAGGAAAATTAATTAATTTATAAACAAACATAAATTAATCACACCCATTTCTAAGTTATAAATAAAAACATTTAATTAAACCAAATTAATTAAGTATTAAACAAACATAATACAAATTGAGCTTCCATAAATTCATCTCCTCTACGTAAGTAGATGAGGACTCAACAAAGATATTTAATACACTTAATCCCAAAAACTTATCTAAAACATTAAATATACCCTTAAATGAAGATAAGGTCGCCTTAAATGGTGGTAGACCCTCATAAATATGATAAAAGATCTTCGAGAGTGAAAGGCGGTGGGGAGATGGTTATAAGGGGGAGGATGTGAAGGAGTAAGGGGACAGCTGGGAGAAGAAAATTTCTACATTCTGGCTAACAAGGGATTGAAGGATACACAGAGTTCTAAAAGGAGAGTTTCACCGTTCTGGGATTCTGGGCACGGGGGCAGAAGATCACTCTTCTGGGTCTAGGATTGCTCCTAGATCGGCTGGGAGGATTGTTGTTTTGGGTAATCTGTTCTGTTCACCACATCACCAGCATCAACATCATTGGGAGGAGAGCTATCCTCACAGTCCTCAAATTCATCAACAACATTCCAGGTATTTCTTTTAAGCACATATTTGTTTCTCCATTTAATATTACCGCAAATGTTCATTGAAATACAACACTGCTGAATATCTTTTCTCTGCAATTAAATTGAATCTGTGTGTGTGGAACCTTAATTCTGTGTATGTATTTCTTTTATTGGGGATTTTAGATAGCTCCAGGAAGGTAGATTACATGCTCAATGATACACTGGAAGAACTAAAAGAATATCTACATTCATAAAAATAATGCCAAAAGTTCCACCCAGTAGTACATACATCATTAAATTGACTTAGAAATATTCAAAACCCTTCTGGAATTAGATCGTAAAACAACCTTTTCCCTCTGTCTTTAATCAGCAATATTCTTAGTCAATGAGTGCACCATCTCAGTCCATGATTGTGTTTGGGGATCTTACATTTGGTATCAGAGAATTCGTTCAAAACCTTTTGACCTAGTAGGCCCTGAAACTTCTGCGAAACTGCAGTCTATAGCAGGAATAATTAGCAGCTGATTGTTGTGACATTGAAACATATCACAAAGTCAAAATCCTGAAACATATCTAGTTTCCACTGAACCAGAAACATGTTAGCCGTGCTGCGATAATATTTTAACGTAGCATGATATATGCTCTAAGATGTCAAAGAAAATTAGTGCCAGGCACAGGAAACAAAAAATCCATCAATGCATACTTATCAATGAAGATTATACAGTTAAGTGAGGTGGAACCAGTAAATGCATCTTATCAGGCACAGAATGCAGGTATTTCACTGATTAATCATTATATTTTTCAAATACTCGAGTATATACAGACCAATTACCTTCTGAATAACTTTATGAAAACAACAAGCAGCTGATTTTAGACCCTTTCGACACGGTCTCCACCTAAATATACTGCACCGAGTAAAAATAAAGCCTCTGGTTGTAGCTAAAAGAACAGAAACATGATTGTAGTGATTTCCAACCACCAGCTTTAACACAGATTAAAAGAGTTAAGATTCCCTTTTGTCGTGCACCTGGTCCTTCTCCCATTTCAGTTCAGGCAGGGGCAGTTTGGATTGTTGATGGGCTTCTTCAGATGGTTTGCGAGATTCCTCTGCATACATGTATAAGGATGATCCAAAAATATTATGTGCTCCGAAAACTAGTTTGAAGCTTCCTTGCAAAATGAAACAGCTTCAGGATGACTTCCACTTGGCATGTTGATGCGTAAAAATCTGTCCAAAACTCAATTGATTATCAAACAAAAGGAATAGTTGAACGGTAGCAATTACTAAATGGAGGTTTCCTCCAAGGCATGGAAAGGGGAGGCATATGAATGTTAAAGCATTATCAAGAATTAAAGAGCATAATTTCAAACAATGTTAACGTAATGCATGATAGTAACAGAGAAGATTGGCAGCCCTGTACGTCTCTAGAGCATGGATATGTAGCGATCCTGCGAATTTCAAAGCTAAGGAAACTTCACACAAAAACCCGAGATTGAGAAATATATGTAATCAATCCGCTAGAAAAGACACGAACGTTAAATTTAAAGAGTGGAGCTCCGTAAATGTCATACGAATAAAATCTCTGTTATGGATGTGAAAGTGACGTCTGGTTTTTTTTACATGATCTGCTGTCAAAGATTTCGAGGGCAAGGTGGAGCCACAAATGAAATCTCTGCTGAAGACGACACGGGATTTATTTTGTCGTATAAAACATCCGTTTAGTTAAACTTTCACATGACAGTTGTGTGATTGAGCCAACGCCCTTTTCGGACTAGAGCTTTAAGTTAGGTAAATTAAAAAAAATAAAATCGTATAAAAATTTGGTGGAAAATACAAACTACAATCCACATTATTCAAATGTTAAATCCGCAAATCCACTATTCGCATTTGAAATAATAGTAAGGTCGAAGGTTAAATTATATGCCGTATGTAAAAAAAAATAAAAATAAAAAAATAAAAATAATATATGCCCCACGTTTAAATAATAACATGGTTCGGGTAACTTAGGTTTAAATACGCTCAAAAATAAATTAGGTGTTAGTTTGTTGAACTCCATGTGATTCCATGATAGGGTGTTGACCCTGGTTCTACTGGGAGGGGTGGAGGTGTTGCCCATTGTTTATCCTCCAATACCTAGAGTCATGGGAGGACTGTGCGAGTCACGCTCCCCTAGACGTGTGATGATGACTGCCAGATGCCTACAAGCATATCAGGTCGATATAATCCACGTTGATATCCTTAAGGTCTATGAATGGATCAGTAAAACTGATGCCATGTCATATTCCTGTAGAGGACGGATCGGAAGGGAATGGAAGAGATTAGGAAGGACAGGGTGGTTATAGAATAGTCTGCAGAGGCGGTTGAGATGTGAAGTTACAAATAAATATAAAAAAAAAAGAAACATGCATATACAAACGAAATTCAATCTTAAAAATACAAACCTTCTCACTTGTGCCCTAATCTCTAAAAACATAATTATCAATATAAGTATATGAAGCCCTAACTTCGGGACGAAGTTTTCTTAAGGGAGGAAGTATGTAATGACCCATACCTAATTGATAAATAGTATAATCGTTAAAATTATATGTGGATGATCCAATAAAATAATAATATAAATTAATTAAGGAAAATTAATTAATTTATAAACAAACATAAAGTCATCACACCCATTTCTAACTTATAAATAAAAACATTTAATTAAACCAAATTAATTAAGTATTAAACAAACATAATACAAATTGAGCTTCCATAAAGTCATCTCCTCTACGTAAGTGGATAAAGACTCAACGAAGATATTTAATACACTTAATCCCAAAAACTTATCTCAACATTAAATATACCCTTAAATGAAGATAAGGTCGCCTTAAATGGTGGCAGACCCTCATAAATATGATAAAAGATCTTCGGGAGTGAAAGGCGGTGGGGAGATGGTTATAAGGGGGAGGATGTGAAGGAGTAAGGGGACGGTTGGGAGAAGAAAATTTCTACATTCTGGCTAACAAGGGATTGAAGGATACGCAGAGTTCTAAAAGAAGAGTTTCACCGTTAAGGATGCAGACACAGAGTGAGAAGATCACTCTTAAAGATGCAAGTTGCTCCTAGATCAGTGGGAGGATTGTTGTTTTGGCTAATAAATTGTTCACCCACATCACGGCATCAACATCATTGGGAGGAGAGCTATCCTCCTGATCCTCAGTCATCAACGAGCGTTCAGGTATTTCTTTTAAGCATAGATTTGTTTCTCCATTTAATTTTATAAATGTTCATTGAAATACAATACTTCTTGAATATCTTTCTACTCTGCAATTAAATTGAATGCGTGTGTGTGGAACCTTAGTGCATTGTATGTATTTCTTTTATTGGGATTTTAGATAGCTCCGGGGAAGGTAGATTACATGCTCAATGATACGGTAGAACTAAAAAGAATATCT
Source organism: Pinus albicaulis (assembly GCA_034641835.2). Lineage (NCBI taxonomy): Eukaryota > Viridiplantae > Streptophyta > Pinopsida > Pinales > Pinaceae > Pinus > Pinus albicaulis. Next base: position 108,946,443 of record CM076575.1, read on the forward strand.
ACATTCATAAAAATAATGCCAAAAGCTCCCACCCGGCGGTACTATTACTATTAAGTCTGACTTAGAAATTATCGCCGACCCATACCGGAATTAGGCGAGTAAAACAGCCTTTTCCCTGCGTCTTTGCTCATCAATATTCTCGGTCAGTAGTGCACCGTCTCGATCCATGAATTGTGTTTAGGGATCTTACAGGAAATTTTGGGCAACTTGGGAAAGTTCATCTTCAAGGCCTTGGGCCTAGGGTTTGCTCTTTAAACCCTCATTTTTCCTCTGTTTCATTACAACAGTGATAACAGTGATATAATAGCCCTAAAAGCACATTTAATTTGGTCAAAATCACTCAAAATTGCAAAATTTTAATTTTCCTAAATTTTGGCCACTTGGGCATCCAGGATCTAGCCTAGATGTAAATATTTGCTTGCTGGAATTTTCTGCATAAATCACTGAATCAGATTTGCAATTTTTTGAATCACACACCTAAACAGGGCTCAAAAATTTGGTTATTTTCAGTTTTGATAAAATTTTCCTATTTTTGGGCATATTGGGTATTTGTTTTAGCATCATTAGTTTGCTGATCTACTGATTTGTTTACTGCTGTTATAAGATATATCAAATCTGATCTAGCACTGAATACTACATCGTAAAGTGGCTTAAAACTCATATTTTACTTTGGCAAGTTGTTGGGCATTTCACTGATCATTGCTAGTCACTATTGGCTTGTTATCTATTGGATCTAGGGTGTTTTCCTTACTGCTGTTATAACAGTCACTTATAATATCTTGAAGAGGTCTGAAAATTGTAAATTTACGTTGGCTAAACATTGAGAAATTTTCTACTTCATAAGTTTGGTAATTTTCATGTTGAAGTGATTTCATTACTGCTGTCATAGAACTAATAAGTGCTGAAATGTTATTGTTGGTTTTTGGAACCTAACACTTGTTTATCTTGAGAATTTGTTAACTTGGCACTTAACACACTCAACATCGAAGTCCTTAAATCTCATTGATGGTGTAAGTTGTTTGAGCATTAAGATCTAATTGTTATCATTGTGATTGACATCTAATTGAAGCATTGTTAAGAAATCTTCGGGTAATTCCTCTAAGTTAAAGAGACTTTGATATCTTGATTATTGGTTATCATTCTAAGTGAGCATCTCAATATTGGTCATTGGCATATCTTAGGTAGTCTCATTGTTGAATTGGACATTTCTTCTAAGCACCTTGTGGAATATTGTTGAACATTGACACTTGTATCTTGTAGCACCTATTTTGTCTTAAGATTGTCACCTAATTATTGTTAGGTACTCTGCTATAAGATAACTCACACTAAGTACTTAAATAACATAAACAATCTTAACTCAAGTAATCTCACTCATCATCGTTGCATAAGCATTCTAGGATCTAGCTTGCATTAAGAAACTTACCTCCTAGCATAAGCTAGGTTGATAGACTCATAGGGAAACCCTTTTCCAATTAGCTTGAGGGATTCAACTTTTCTTAGTGGTTAACACAGTGACCTTGCAGTCCTCAAAGCCACAGTGTTTGCAGCACCAAAGACATTGGATGGTTGGAACACAGGAAGAGGTATTGTTAATCAGGCCATTGCCTGCTACCCGTTGGCTTCCATCCCACGACTTACTCTGAAGGTTGTTTCTCAAAACAATTAAGGGAGAGATTCTACTTAGACTAGGCATTTAATATAAAATTTACCAACATTCTTGCATCACACATAGATTCTAAGATTTGCACATCATATAGGTTAGTCAATCATTTAAGCAATGGGTGTCCATCCAGTTACTTGGCATTAATTTACATTAAGCAAGAGTTGTGATTCCATAAGACACTGACCTCATATTTAAAATCTAATCTAATCATAGATCTTTCTAAATTTAACCGAGTAGCTAGGCCACTCATCCGTGTCTCCCAAACAAGTTGGTTCCCAATTTGTTTTCCTTTACCTCATTCCATAGGGACTACTCCCCATAGCCTGTTGTTGGGAGACAACTAGAATAGAGTGGGCGGGGATCAGAGTGACAATCCCCGCCTTGAGCGGTTGTCTCGGTGTCTGTACAATCCGGGTGACAACAGGTCATATGAGTGACATCCTAGCATGAAGAAATGATATGACACTCATTTAAAACAATTTTGATGACATGGACAAGACTTACAAGTATGATTTGAAGACTTGCTACCCTATTTGGAGGAGTCATCTACTTGTGAGGGCCTTATTCACCTTTCTTGAACAGTTTTCCACTTCCTAAGGCTAGATCTTGGAGCAAAAGTGGACTAAGATGCTTGCTTACCATGTTTTGAGGCCTCTCCAAAGCATTTTGATGAAAATGTTGAGCCTCAAAGGTTAGTTTCTCCCCTTCTAAGGGTGATGTCACCTATTTTGTCAGGGTTTTGTTACTTGTGCACATGTGGCATCATTTACTTGTATTGTGACTTAGTCTTCTTTGTGGATGACAAGTCACTTTAATGGTTATTTCGTAACCTAATTTTGGTGAATAAAGAATGTGAAGGAGTTAGAAAGCTCATCTATAAATAAAGACTCTCCTCTCATTCTATAGGGTTTGAATTGTTGGAGATTGTCGTCATATGTCATTAAGAGAAGATCTTTTCTTGGAGTTTTGGTGTTAATTCTAGGAGGTCTGTCAATTCCGGGAGCTCTATCTTTCTTGGTTAATTTTCATTGTTCATTAAAGATAACATTGCGAATGTTCAAAACTTCTACAAGTTAGCAAGATCGATCCATTTTAAAGAAAAATTTGTCACTTGGAAGGAGGACGTCTAGAGTTTGTATCTCTTCCATTCTAATTTATTGTCTTGGCAAGTGCTTAGTTTTCTACGCTCCTTGAAAAAAGTTTTAGGTATTCTTTTCAATTTATTGTTGATCTTGTTGGTGAAGGCTTTCCCTTGAGGAAACCCTTCTTGTAGGGCCTTGGTTTTAATGACTTGTGTTGATTAGAAAAAGGAATATTTAGTGTCTAGGCTTTAGTCTCTCACTCTAATCCATAAGCATTAAATACATCATAGAGGGGCATTCTTCTGGACTCCATAATCCCGAAGTGGAGATAAAGCAATGAGTCTAACTCTTAACAACCAATCAAAAACCCTAAAAAGTCTAAATTATTTTCTTTCTTGTCTTATAAAAATAAAAATAAAAATAAAAAGGAATGATAAAAGATAAAATGAAACAAAAATATCTATCCGTTGTCTAGAAAATTTTAATGGTTTATTCATTTTCTATACATATTTGCCCAAGGGTTTGTGCTTAATTGTTGAATTCTAACCAATGTTCCACTGAGTTTCCGAGATGGGGAAACGCGAGAGCGAGGATACGCACAAGGGAGACGTATATAAGCAACCCCAAAATTTAGGGAATTTCGGGGAAGCGAGGGGACGTCAGAGCCATAAAAATTATAAAATTATTAAAAATTTAATATATAAAAATAAAAAAATAAAATCCCAACAATATGTTAATAACTAAATTAGTAGATAGTAAATCTTATTAATTATGAAATGCACATCTAAATATGATCATCATTTCGTATTAGACTCTTGTGAAGTAAAATTATCATTTGACATTTTTGCAATCATCAATGTAAATCTAAAAATAAATTACTAAATTGATTCTATCATTTGACATTATGCAATGTTCCATCTAAATTCATCATTTGGAAATTGACATTAATATTATGCAAGGTACATCTAAATTAAATTCATCATTTGACAATTGAAACTATGCAATGCACATCAAAAATTAAATTCATCATTTGACAATTGAAACTACGCAAAGAATCAAAAATTAAATTCATGATATGACAATGACATTTGAAGCCTAAAACAGCCATTGAAAACTGAACTAAAAATAAACATAGAAAGTAGTGAAATACAATTTTTTTTTTTTAATTGTTATTAGCAAAAAAATTCAGGGGACACGTCCCTCTTGCATCCCCCCTGCATCCCCTCGTCCCCCCCACAAGAGAGACGCATTTTGTCACCAGAAAAACGCCCCCCTAGAGTTTCCCCAAGTTTTCCAAAAAGGGGGACATGGGGAAAGTTTCCCTAGGAGTTTCCCCATCTCGGGAGTGCGGGGGAGCGGTGAAGCGCATCCCCCACCCTAGGGGATGCGTCCCCGTGGAACACTGATTCTAAGACTATGGAGGAAAAAACAGTCCCACATATTTGTGCTTAAATGTGTTTTAAACATTTTATGGGCCGACTTAAGATGTTTACCAATTCTGAATTGCAGTATTAAAAATCAGATTTGGTGAAACCCTAAAAGCTAGGGTTCAACCCAAAAAGGTGCATCCAAATCATACTATAGCTTATATTTCATTCTTAGACTGTTTACAAAGTTTATCTAAGACAATCTATTGGTGAATTTCATCTCCTAAGCATTAAATTGTGTTTATATTCCAATTTGGAGATTTTTGGTGAAACCCTAGGGGGATTGACCACCTCTTTTTATAAGTTTATGTCAATTGCATGGTTATTTATCATTTAGAATTGTAATTAATCATTGTTGGGCTGTTTTTATATGTTATATTTATAGTCCATGTTATTGCTAAGGTTCTACCTAGGGGAAAAGTCCTAACCTCACCCATGGGAAAGGCTAAGGATACAACAAGCCAGAGACTCACTGTCACCTTCGTAGCTTTACCCCTCACTTAAGGCTTTTGGAAATAACCACCCTACTATATGGGAGAATCCTTGAACTAATCCTAAGCTGAATTGTTGTTATAGGGGAAGGGTTTTGCATTGGATTAGTGCATTCAACTAACTTGCCTAAGGGGGTGCAAGTCTTGAAGTCTTTGACAACAAGAAATTGTTGAAAATGATAGTGCGAAATGGTTCCTTGATTTGTGCCTTAATCAAAGGGACCTCAATGAGTTCTTCCTTAGCATGCTTTAGTTCCTATAAGTTAGGAACCAATTCTTATAAGTTGGGAATCAATTCCTATAAGTTAGGAGGTAGTTCCTATAAGTTAGGACAAATTCCGATGATTTAGGATGAGTCCCTACAGATTAGGACGAGTATTGAAGCAGTTAACTAATGTGCAAAAGTGGAAGACCAAGTTCATTGTCTTTTAGTACGAGTTAACTTGGAAAAGGACATGTGAAAAGTCTCTAATTCTAGATCGAGACTTAGGATGACTTGCACGAGCCACTTCAACTCGGTTAACAACTCAATCAGTAGTTCAATTCCTAAAATATTGACTTGCTAAATTTAGCTATTCGAATTGCTTATAAGGAAGAGTGAAGGTACAATTGCAATCATTCTTCTTGAGCATAATAGGTATTGTGTGTGAGCTTGTAAGAGTGACAAGAACAAGAAGGAGCTTGTGTGTGAGATTTGATAGAGGAAGAATTGCCTTGGGAATGCGCTAGGAAATAGGGGCTAATTCCTAAGAAATAGGAGCAACTCATGCGCTAGGAAATAGGGGCTTATTTCCTAGGATTTGTGCAAGGATTTCAGAGATCATCCAGGCAAGGCAAGAAGGCATAGGCATCAGGGATCTTGCAAATTGTTTCAAGCTTAGTTCAAGCATGAAGATCATTGTATTCTCTATTGAAACAAAGTTGTATTGTAAGATATCTGTTGCTCATTCTGTTGTTTTTCCATGATCTCGGGTCTAGGTTAGAGTCTTAAAATCACTAACGCTACCAAACCAAGAATCTCAACCAGAACTACTTTCAACAACGGAAAATATAAAGTAGTAAATTACACATGCACAAATATATACAATTTTTGACAAAATTGTACAATAATGTACAACACCAATCTTCTTTATATTAAACCAAATCTGAATAATACAACAGTCTATGGTATACAAGTTACAATGACAAACTCGATGTCATATCTTGTCCTGCCAGTCCTTCGCTTCCATACTGCTCACTAGTCGCCCCTTAGTCCTTCAAAGGACAACACATCGAGACTCCAGGAGGGCTGCCACCTAACACTGTTGCAAGTCACTTTTGTAGCATGTACACATGTTGATCCAATCTTCTCTCTCGGTAGGCCTAATTCCCGAGCTCCAAACTGTTCCAGGCTAGCAGTCACTTTAGTCCATCAAAGTGCTGCACTTCGGCTCCAATCTTCACCGAACCTTCAGCTCCTCTTCGTCACTTCAAGATTGTTGAGTTTTCTTAAGTGTTGGGGTAGCATCGGTTGTGCTCTAGCTCCCAAAATTTCTGGTGGGACTAGAGTACATGAGATCTCCAAGACCCAGAAAGGGATTTGTGAAATTCCATCCAGTTTTGGAGATAATTAATTAATTAATATTTTTGATTAAGGACCCTAAGTCTAACTTACGAAAATTAAAATATTAAGGTAATTAATTCAAACATGTGATGGAAATGACTTAAGTCACACGGATCAAGCTTTATTTTAATCTTAACTATCGATTCAAGATTAGATCATGGCCGTTGGTTTCCCAACGAGAAAGTATAAAGGAAAGGCTTGTGGTCAGTTGGAGAACACACACACGGAGGCAGAGCATTGAGACTAAGTTGAAATTCTAGGGCAGGGTTTGCTACGAATTTTCAGAAGTGTTTTATCTGCAGAGAGGGGTAGTTTAGGCAAAGGGGATGGTATGATCCCAGTGTCTAGAATTAGCAAGAGGTAGAGAGCAGCTTCCAGAGGCAGCAGCAGCAGAGAGAGAAACAACAACAGAGAGAGCAGCAGCTGCGCAACACAGAGGCAACTTCAGTTACACAGGTGCTACGTAGTCCCTTCTGGGGCATTGCTAGGCAGCAGGGGACCCATCTGGGTTACGTAGAGACCCTTCAGGGGCAGCATAGGGTCTGCGTCACACATTCTTGGGTTACGCAACCCTCTCCAGGCCAATGCAGAGGCACATAGAAAGTGCGTGATTGCAGTGGGAGCATCCACAGTGATATAGCCACAATTGTGGGCCACAAAATATTTTTAAATTGACGTCTCTCTGCAAGGGCCGTGAAGGATCTCTGGAATTTAACGTTGGAGTTAGCGTTACTCATGGTTTGCTGTGCCAGCGTATTTCTGTTTCAGGACAAGTTCCTTACATTTCTGGGCGAGTTAATTTCTTGACAGAGAGATTTTGGCACAATAATTCCTTACTGAAAGACAAAGATCCACACTGCTAGGATAAAGACTGATTATTGGCAAACCTGAGCATCATTATCATTAATTTTGTATATGTTTAGAAAGACTGAATTCTGGGCGTATTTATCAGTGATTGGTAAGGCCTAAGCCTAAAATTTCTTTATCGACTATAGTCCGGTTGCACCACCATAGGCTTCTTCATGTGTTATAAGGCTGAATTGATGAGTGCTATTAGTGAAACAGATTCCTGAAGTTGGCTAAATATTTCCGAAAGACAGCATATGGTCTTTTTGTCATTATTCAAGGAGGATGAGTACTGGTTGTGGAGCTTGTATGTTAAAGGACTGGTGTCACCTATAGCAGATTGGAACTCCTTTATAACTGGAGCAGAGATTGCATTCATTGCCTAAGATCTGATATTCCTAGGAGAAACCACCATTGCTCAAGTTGCACGAGGCACTGATTTTCAAGCTGAAGAGACACCACTGTGTCACGCCAGGTTCCTCTAACCCGTTATATTTTAGTATAGTTGCACAATGATCTTGCTGTTTTCATCACAATAAAATTATGTAATAGACTTGGGTAAAATTTTGAGCCATTAAATGTGAGAACGCTGGAATTCATCTTGGAAGGCCTATTGTTCACTGTATACATCTGTTAGAAGCTAAAACATCTACAGTATTGCATAACTGAACTGTTTGATGAAAATTTCCGCATAAAACTTTATGACAAATTCAGAAATTTATTGAGAAAATTGAGGGTTTCTTAATAATGAACTTTACAGCATGCTGCCAACCATGTATTGTTAAAAAATCAGTTGCTACTTGTCCATGAGATCAGACTTATGTCGCTGATGTGAGAAGGCCTGAGTGAGCTAGTCATTATCGGGTACTATTGTTGTGTTTTTGTCATCATTGGTTGAACCATGGAGGGATTCCTAAACAGATTGATGAAAATAAAAATAGAAGTTGGTTCCTTAAACCACCATGCATTAGAAGACAAGAAAACAAAACCAAACAGCAGACCCTTTTCAAGAGGAATTTATGCCATCCTTCAAAAAGGACAGCCAAAAGATTTGCAGGAAGAATTGGAGATTGGTCACAAAATTTCTGCACTTGGGACAGATCTGAAATACATGAAGATGTCATGGAGAGTTTTGTACAAACTGGAAGAGCTTAATGAACTCATGTCTACAATAGACCAAGCAGAAGGGAAGAAGCTGATTTGGGCTCTAAAGCTTGCTATGCTTGCTTTTATACAGCCCAAATTCTTGGAGGAACCTTGTGAAGGGGTCACACTTCCAGTTGCAGCTTGCCTCTGTAACATCATGAAGTTGACCGCACCTATAGCTCCATACAATGATGATGTTATGAGGAGGATTATGAGATTGATTGTAGAGACTTTTCAGGATTTGGACAACAGCACAGGCTCTACCTTCGGGAAGAAACTTGAGATTCTATGGAGTATGTCCACATTCAAGACTTATGTCATCATGTTTGACCTTGAGTGTGATGAATTGATCCTGCAGATGTGCCAATGCTTCTTCAGCATTAGGAGACATCATCCTGATACTGTCATAGCACACATGCAGTCCATTTTGTCGTCATGTATGAGAGACCATGGGACCATTGGCCAGGAGTTGCAGACCCGGTTGTTGAGCATTTGGAGGAGAGAGCAGTTGGTCTCACTTGCTGCCTATGAGCTAGCCCAAGGGTTGGTTGAGCAGAATATTGGGCTATTCAGGAGACAGTTGACCAAGGAGGAGCTGCTCCAGTTTGGTGGGTTAGGCAGGAGAAATGAGCTGAGGAGGAAGGGACTTTGCTTCATTTGCAAAGAACCTTGGGGGCCTGATCACTCATGTTTGAGAGATACAAATGAGGTGGCAGAGGTAGAGTAGGTAGACGTTCCTTCTATATACCAGGATGAGGACTCTTCTTCAGATTAGTCCATAGATGCTTTTGGGGAGCGAGAACAGCCATGCAGAGATGATGATGATAGTAGACCAGAGCTGTGTTCTAGTGTGCAGGGTGAGCAGTCAGGGGACTGTATAGGAGATACTCTGCGTGATGAGTCCCTTGTGACGATTCAGCCAGGGCAGCATATGATGGAGCCTGAGTTAGCAGAGGAGGATACTATTCACATCAGGCATGATATTCCTTTGGGGGAGAGCCAGATGGGCGCCCACATTGAGCCGATGAGGGATATGCGGCTAACACTGGGGTCAGCCGTTGAGGTGGAGTACTCAGATGCACTGACATCGAGTACGGTGACAACAGTTGCAGATCCATATCCTCTGTAGGTGTTGGAGGTTGATGGGATTGTTCTGCAGGGGGCCAGTAGACAGCGAGAGCATGACATTCCTAATCAGGAGTGGGAGGAGCTGTTGTAGATGGGGGAGCATCCATTGTTGGGCCGACACATTGATGAGGTGCAGATAGATGTACATGTAGTCGGCAGAGCTACAATACTTTCAGTGAGTAGCACTCTCCAAGAGTACATCGATGAGGCTTGCAGCACATCTTGCCCACTTCGGCCCATTACAGAGAGAGGGGCTTTCTTCTACAGGCAGCTTTGGTTGGAAGATAGGGCAGAGCAGTGTGAGCTGGTTACGAGTTGGCGGCAACACTCCAAGCGTGTTCCATATGCAGTTGTTGCTACATTGGATTCTTCTTCCAGGATGGATTGGTGGGAGATCATGAGTTGGTACCCTCTTGATGGTACGATATTCTTCGTAGGGCGCACAGCGGAGCAGGGGCCCTTAGACATGACATATGATACAGATTCCAGTTGGCAGTGGGGCATAGATCGACATTTCTTCAGCATCCCATCCTTGTTTCAGGAGAGCAGGATCAACATTGGATTTAGTAAGGGGTTGGATTGGAGAGAGGTGATGAGTTGGTGTGCAGTCGGTGGGGCAGCATATGCAGTTACAGGTACAGCACAACAGGAGCCCGGCAGCATTGATGCTTGGTGGTGGTCTTCACCTCTTAAAGCATCAGTGATAGCCAGAGGCAGTGCGCAGCCTAAGCTGTGGGACTTGGGTGATGATTGGCCATGGTGGCGTTGGGATCCGGGAAGATTGTTTGTTGACTGGGACAGAGAGAGATCAGTTTGGGATCTCGACATTGAGGGGTCTGTTTCGAGAGGTTTGACACAGGTGCATAGCACCAAGAGGTTGGTATGGGATCCAAGCATTGGGTCTGAGATGCGGCGGGCCAACAGAGTGGCCCACATATTTCGATTGCTTGAGGGCAAGCAATCTTGGGGCGGAACTTCTGTAATATCCCAATTTTTGGCGACACCTATGACAGGGTCAGGTTGGTCTTCCAGAGTTAGGAGCAAACAGGTCACAGGTACAGATTGGTGTTATCAGCGGGCTCAGGGGATTTTCGGAGGAGTTTTGAGGAGTTTTCATGGTGTTCGGAGGCATTTGCTTGATATACTCCATCATCCAAGCAGTTTGGCTTTCGTTCCGATGCATTCTGATAACTTTCGGAAATTTGAGTTATTTATGGGCTTAACTCAGCTGATTATGCTCAAGGTGGCATTCCGAGAGGAATACATGATGGAACACCTTAGTGTAATAGCTCATTGGAACCGGGACAAGAATACCTACATGGTGGGGTAGTTAGACACAGATTTCAGTGACCGGAGGAGGCGTGGTAGCTGATTTACCCTTTTCTGCATTAAAAATGAATATTTTATAATATTTTAATAAAAGGGAAAAGTGCTCCATGAATAAAATAATAATAAAATAATGCTCTAGAAGGCTCCAAGGGATCTATAAAAGAAAGGGAGGAGGCCATTGGGAGATATCTTTGGAGTAGATCATTTTCTTGTGTATGGGAGGTTTGAGGACGTGGTTCTCTACTTCATGCCGTAGCCCCAGGATGGAAACCCTTGGGTGATTTGTGAGTATTGGACGGAAACCCAATACTCTTGAGGAGACTTCACTTAGGAGTTTCACAGAGCTTCAGAGTTTGGTGTGAGGATCATTCAGATCTTCAACTTGGGCTTCATCATTTTCAGTGGGTTCAGTGTCAGCTGTTGCTGGAGGGAGAGTGCAACAGTTCAGTTTGTGGCCAGCGCCGTTCAACAGCTTATCTTGGTGGCTAGTTTTCTATCTCAGCTCTTTCTGGGTCAGATCTATATGTAAACCCCTTTTATTATCTATAATAAAAGCTGAGATTTTTCTTTTGTTCTATATGGTATTGGATTGCAGTGTTTCCTGTCTTTTTATTTTACATGGCAATCTTCTGTTGAGTGAATGTTTATTTTACGGCAAATTGTGGTATTCAGTATTTTTCTGCATTTTTAGTTAAAATATCCCATCCGGGATATTACATAGTATCGAGACTACCTAAGTTAGAGTAACGAATTGAATAACACAATGCATTTTATCTCGTCGAGATATAATGAAATATCATCAAAAGACTTAACACATATACCGCCCTTATATGCGTATGCGTGGTAGAGCATTATTCAAGAAAAACAAATTATAATTTAGTACAAATTATATGTGAGTGGACAAATAAAATAATAAAATAATTTAATTAATTATAAAGTTAATTTAATTAAGTTAAAAACAAAAATAATACAATTAATCTTAAAATAATTAATCAAAGTCAATATCTTCATAAATACCTATAATATCTACATAAATGAGTAAAATATCTCCATAAATGCCTATAATATCCACATAAATGCCTAAAATATCTACATAGAGGTGAGGAGGTGGAGGAAAGTTATATAAGGAGTGGAATATGAAGGAGAGGGGGAGGCTTTGCTTTGCTAAATTTTGCATTATTGTCAAGAGGAAATATTGAGGGATATGAACTGTTCTGAAGGGGAGACTCATTGTTCTTGGAATTCTGGGCACGAGGGCAGAAAAGGCATCTTCTGTGTCTAGGATTGTTTCCTATATTGGTTGGGAGGAAACAATTGTTTCGGTAACCTGTCTGCTGCATTCACGAGGAGAACCACAGCCCAAGAAATCATTAGTTTCATTCCAGGGATTTTTCTATGTATAAAATAGTTACTTATGTAAGTTTAAATTTACTGCTGGTTCCATTTATTTGCATTTATGCTTAAATATATGTATAGGATAAATTCATATATAAAATGATGGTTTAGGGGCTCTACACGTAGTCCCTTCTGGGGTGGCGTTGGGCAGCACGGGACCCATCTGGGTTACGCAGAGACCCTTCATGGGCAGCGTAGGGTCTGCGACACCCATTCTGGGTTACGCAACCCTCTCCAGGCCAGCGCAAAGGCACACAGAGGCTGTCTAGGCTGATGCAGGGGCTTTAGGGGTAGCGCTGGGGTTTCTAGGGCCAGAATTTGGCTGAGTCTTGTAAATCTCGTTTGAGGGTGTGGATCAGTCAAGGTTTTGGCTTCAGAGCAGCAGGTTAGCTACAGATCTATCTTTTTCTTTGTCGGGTTAACCAGTGTGCTGCCCAGATTTGCTGTATTCAGAAAACTACTTAATAATATAAACCCTCCAGCAGCTAGAAGACCGGTTTTCCCGCATTGGGTTTTTCCAAGGACTATTGTCCAGAAAATCTTGCGTGTCACTTTGCCTATTGTGCATGTACGTTTCTGTTTTAGATCTAAATCAGTGAAAGGCTGTTATGTGTTTACTTTGATGTTAATATGAAGAGTTCAACATTAATAACTTGTTTAAGTAGGAGAAGTATAACCAAATCTAACAGTAGATTTTTGCATAAAGTAACTTTCAGAAATTTTCACAAAGATAGCTCGTCTAGGGCTACTTTGGGTGGCCAACACACTGCCCTCCACCAGATCAATGGCACCCAATACTACACTGCGAAATTTGTTCCTAATTGAAGTCTTGCCGACACCCAAGTCAACTCCAATACACGGCTTCCACAGGTTGCAATACTGATCCAAATCCGGTCACCATACTATGATCCAACACATACCAAATGCTGTTGTTCCGACTTGTTGCAATGCTGCAATTATGGGATTGGTTAGGGCACTAACCACAATCCCCAGCCACCTAACAAAATGGCCAAGAATTACTCCTTATTGCTGTGGTTGTCCTCCAAGTATACGCTGCCCTTCATGCTGCTCTTTTAGGGTAGATTTCAGCCCAAAACAAGGGTTTGTCTCCCTAAAAGGATTGCGACACCCTACAACACCTCAACTAGGGTTGTGCCAACCTCTTTGGACGACTGTCCACCATCTAAACAGTCCCCAAACAACCTCTTTGGCCCTGCCTTGGTTGCGGCCTACAAGAACAGGGCTGCGGCCCTTACTCCAGCAATTCTGCCCTTAAAACAAACCCCTGAAACAACTTGTATACCCTCGCTGTTCCTCCTTCTATTGTTGCGGCTAGGGAACAAAAAAGTCCTCCTCCAACGAGTCCTCCTCCTCAACGAGCTGCTCTCCTTGAGATTGCGTTGCACAAGATGAATTCTAAAATGACATAACCTCACCTCTTATTTATACAAAACAAGAGGGCTCCACGAATTATGAAGAGACATGACTTTTGGCAAATTTTACTTCAAGCCTACATGACTTGAATACCAAATAATTCACTATCAACTTAAAAAATTCATATCTCCACTTCTACAACTCGGAATTCGACGATTATTGAAGGGTTGGATTCTCCTTTCCGCCCTCTATCGTCTCATGCCATCACATGTAGAATTGTGCTTCTTGAAATGTCCAAAACACGATTTAGTGCAAAACCCCATACCTGGGTTCCAAGCCCACAAGTGACCCTTCTGGTGCTTTTCCCTCCAAACCCTGAACCCTAGGGCTTGGAGTACCTCCCAAGCTACTAAAAAATCAACACATTCTTCTATCAATAATATTCTCACGCAAGCAGAGGGTTTTCCCAGTTGGGTTCCCTAGAAAATTTGTGTTGTTCATCTGTGTGATTGTGAAATTTCCTTGAATTGTAGCAAATAGAAATTTATTCATCTAACTGATTAATTATGTAGTTTATTTGTTATGACAAATAATGAATAAATCACACTGCAATTCTTCACAATAAAATTACGCTACGGAAAATACACTGGAACTAAGAAAATAGATGCATGCACACAATAAATTGACACAATAATTTTTGGACAATAGTCCCCGGCAAAACGCCGAAGGGAAAATCGGTGCAACAAATGAGGGCTTATTTTATTACTATGCAACAACAAAATCTGAGTACATAAATCTGGATACCAAACTGGCAATCCTCCAACAAAATAATTTGGCCAAAATATTTGTGAGACAATTTGTCTCACTTGACAATTGATCCCACTTCAAGTCAAGCTGTGTCGGGGCCACTCGAATTATGCATCAGCCTTTGCGCAAGCCTTGCGTAGGCCCTACTCGCATTGCCTGAGGAGTTGCCCAGAATCTGTTGTTCTGCTCGACTCTACCTCTGGAGATGAGTCACTTGGCCTTCTGGAAATTTTCCCGGCCACTAGCACCTGAATTGACCTCCTCTTTAGCTGAATTGAACTACCCTCTAAAGCTTTTGCGCTATATTAGGGAAAATCTTCATAACTTTCATTTCGGGCATCCAAATTGAATTTCGGAAAAAGTGGCTAAAAGTGCATGGACTGTAGTTTTTTGGATACCATTTTCAGGGCTGAAGTTTGAATCAGTGACACGTGGCATTCCATACACGTTCGGTCTTCTGAACCAGTCTATAAGAAGGTCATCTTGGGAGATTTGGTCTAACTTTATCTTGAAGAATCCAATCTTAGTCTAACTAGTGGTGTTGGAAAGAGGACACAAAGGGCTACCATAGGACGAAATTTCAGACTTTGGGAGTGTTGACGAATGTAACTAGTATCAATCTTAATAATTGTATTTGAGTCATGATGTAATGTATTTGTCAAAAGAAAATAATATTTTTTTTAATAAAGATTGACTTGTTAAAGCATGAGTTTCATGCTTGTGTCAATGGTCAATAGGTCAAAAAAGCACCCATTGTGTGCTCTAGGGTTTGTGTCTAGTGTCAAAGTCAAAAAAATAGTGTAAAAGGCCCTTCATGGGCAAAGAAGAATATTGTTTTGTGTCAAAGAAACTCCTCCACCAAGTCGGCTCCCTCTCCTATATGTCAACCAACTCTCCACGATAATTCGGTTTCATAAAGAGAAACCATCATCTTGAAGAAGATTATAAGTGCTTTCGACATATTGAGGGGGACACACACATGAAGTTCAATCTGCAGTCTTAATTGAAAGGAAAAAAATGTTAAGGGCCTAGAAAAAAAGAGTTTATTCAAGCGAAGGAGAAGGAATCTGTGAAGCTAAGGAAACAAAGATCTTGATGTTATCTTGACACTTGTTGCAGAGGCTGAAGATGATAAATCAAATTGTAGAAATTGCAGGAAGTAGGAGACGAGATTCTATATGACTACTTAAGTCGAGGGCTGACTTGGTGGATGGAGGGAGTCTATGTCTTTGGTCAAAAGGTCACGAGTGTCTCAATTTGATTTGAATCTACTAGTGGAAGAGTTTGATTGGGTTTTCCTCTCCATAGGGGTTTCGCCCTGCGAGTGCGCCTACATCTTGTGTCCTTTTTTCTTATGTTTGTGATCTTCATTTGTTTTGGCATTTGTCTTGATGATGGAAAAAACACTAATATAGTGAAGAAGAACTAAATGATATTACAAGAACTTGTCAAGTTAAAAGAATCGTTAAAAGAACCCTAATCTAAATGCTGCCGTAGATTTCTCAACATGGTATAAGAGCTTGGTTCGCTTGTATAAGGGCAGGAAGGTCACTAAAGGCTTCAAGACATCAAGGAGAACTTACATCTCTAGGACCAAGCTCCTAGAAGAAGAATTTTGCAAGCCCTAATCACAATGACTAGGTCGAAGTCCTATGTATGAAGAGCAAGGGTTTTTAGAGAGCATATAAACCCTGTTTTAAAGGATCGAGGGACTAGTCCAATAGCCCATACAAGGCAAAATATCTTAACAAAAGGAACGTAGTTCTGAACATGATCTATGAGGTCTGAAATCACCCTTGAAGTGACCCGAATCCTTTGTGTTTCCTCAAAGATCCGAACCTCAGAATTCTGTGCACATGTATAGGTGACTGAACTCCATTTTAGAGCATTGACAAACCAACACAGTGTCTCATCTTAGACTAGATCATTTAAGGAGCTTCAAGTGTTTAAGAGGTCCGAATAAGTGAGAAAAATAGCTCTCCCAAAGCCGAGATCATTAAAGAAAATAACAAAGTCCTGGGTGTTAGCTCTGGAATCAACACTTGGGCTGTGTCAAGTGCCTAACTAGACACATCTTGACCTTGGGGGCTATTCATATAGTTTGATTGGGTTTTTGGAAAGTGGTTGGAACTCACACGCACTGAAAGGGGTTTTGAGCAGATAAGAATCTCTCACACATATGGGGGCACTGGTGCATGGTGTGGTAGCAAGGTTGGATTTGTAGCCTGATAGTTAGAAGAATGGAAGATAAACAGTGGATATGTAAAACAGAAGCCCACTGCTAAGAGGAAAGGGGGACACAAATTCTAGATCTGAAATGTATCGTGAAAGAATGCTTTAAAAGACTTACAAGAATTTCACTCTACATTTTAAGAATCCCATTACAAGGAATGCTTCCGACTAACCTGACCTCATGAATCAGAATTGCTTGATAGATCAAGACTGACAAAAACAGATTAACATCCATGCTAGATCAAAAGACTTACAAGAACATGAGACAAGATTTAATTCGACCCCAAGGAATGCTTATCAACAATCTTCAATTCATACTGAATCAGGAAATCTTCCAACAAGACTTACAAAAACAAATCAATATGTCTTGGAGGTTCACAAGACTGATAAAAACGTGAGATAGAACTTTTATGATAAATTTGGAAAATAGATAAGGTATGTAAAAATAAAAGGGAAAACAATACACACACCATACAGTTCGTGAGTCCTCAAGAGTGCATCTGGATATATTATATGCTCAAAAGAATACACTGCTCAGAATACATGAGAACAACAACAGGGCACTCGGCCACTGTGCAATCAACCAACGAACCCTTTCTTCATTGCTTTACATAGTATATATACCAAAAGGTGTTCTGTTAAAGGCTCCACAAAAAGTGCAAGTCTGTTTTAGAGACTTTATTACAATCCTCTACATATAGTAAAGCTTATCTTAAACATAACAGAAAAGTAGTCTGGAATACAATGTAGACAAAACATGATAGTATGGAGCTTGAAATGGCTGAGTTGAGGTGGCTGAGTGCTCGTTTTCTGGAAAAACTTCCTCCACAAAAAGTGCAAATGCCAACTAAAAAGGACACCTGGACCTTTATCCACAAAAGTGTAGGAGTAAACAACTGAAAATGACACTTAGAAGATAGCTTCACTGGATGACACTTGGCAAAAACCATTACCCCTGAGGCTGAATACACTTTATCACCACTTAGTGTCATTCCTCGAAACCAGAAACAAAAACTACTTTTTCATATTCTTATACAAATTTTGAAAATAATAGCTACTTTTCTGGAAAAGGTAGCTATTTCTGATAATTCTGTATATAAGTAAAAAATGATATGATTCTTCAGATTTTCATGGTTTTAGACATTAAATCATTAAAGATCTAGTATAGAAGCCAACATCCTAATAGCTTCTGCCTTAGTGACCTTGTTTGGCTTTCTTTTTTGTACTTGTTTTTTTTCTTTTTTCTTTTGTCTCTGAGTCTTCTACTTCCTTGGATCATTTTCTGGCCTTTTATCTATGTTTATTATCTCATCTCTGAGAGCAAGATTGGCTTTGAGTTTGCTTTCTAGCCTGAGCTTATTCTTTGGTCTAGTATGAGGCTTTTAAATATATGGATTAGGAATGTATGAAGGCCTCCTTCTTCCATGGATAACTCTGCTTGACTGCCCCTCTTCAAACTCTGTTTCAATAAACTTTGTTTCATTGCTCTCTTCCTCAAAAGATGAGTACGAGTGGATTATGGCTTTCTTCTTTTCCTTTGGCTGATGAATTGAGAGATGAATAAAACTGGGCTATAGTTGGTTCTTCTGCTGTGGTCTCTGAAACTTTACTTTTCCCCTTAGCTGATGTTTTGAGAGAGGAAAAGACTTGTGCCAATGTTGGTTCCTTTGGTGTTGGAGTGGCATTTTCTTCTTCATTCTCCAGTCTAGTCTCTAGAATAGGGCTTGGTGTTAAGGTTTCAGGAGTGACTTCCACTGAAGATACCCCTGTCAGAATAAGTTTTCTCTTGCGTTTATTCTTTGAAGAAGAAGCTATCTCTTCCTTGCCTTTAGATATAGCATTCTTGTCAGGTAGAGTAGTCTTTTGTTTAAGCTTGCTTGCGTGCTCCTGCCTGAAAGACCCCAAGGTCTGTGGCTCCTTAGGTAGTCTTCTAGTATAAACTTCCTTGGTTAGTTGTATTATGGGTATAGGAGTGGTGGTTTGAACTCTAGCTCTCATAGCTGAGTTCCTTGTCTGTCTGCTAGATGGTGATGAAGATTGACCAGCTTGTGAAGGGGTCAATGTAGGTACAGGACTTGACTGCTCCTCTTGGGTCTATTGTCTTAAAGGCCTTCCTACCCTTCTCCTTGAATTAACACTGCTGAAACCTTCATCTCTTAGGAAATTTTCCCATATGGTTCTCTTCTTCTACAGATGAGAAACCACCAACATTTTGATTAAACCCATGTGATAAAGATTGTGAAGAGAATAGTCTGGGGTTCTTTGTATTTTTTGAGACATTGTTAGCAGAGATTTATAGAGGAAAATGGTAGGTTCATAGGTTTAGAAACCGAAATGCGAGCTAGAAACCTCATCAGATACTGATGCATAGTAGAAAACCTGCCTTCACACGTAATATAACGCTGCATTGTGGTAATAACATCTTGCCACTCAGGCCTAAAATAAGAAATATGAACAGTAGGGGTCCAATCTATATTTTCATGCTCAGGCTTAAGATATGGATTTAAATTTGCTTTAAGTAAGGTTTTTCTTTTATACTAGGACTCACTTGTAGCTGATGTTTGGGTAGTCCTTGCTATGATAGTCTTTGTGATCCTGAAGGTCCAAGACTCCAACTTGAACTGCTCTCCATTGAATGACTCGACAAATGCCTGAGCAACTGCAACGTTTTTTCCTGAAAACTTCTTCAAGAACCGATACCATCCTGCTGCTTGGAACTGTGGCTTTGCACGGTGATCAACGAAACGAGTATTGGCCGGTTGTGAACGGTTTACCTTACCACCCTTACCCATTCCGTTAGCAGCTAACTCAACCGTTTATTCACACCTGTAAAACAAGGAACAACAACCCTCCACGAAGCCCTAACTGCTGGCACAAGGTAACAAACTGCTTGCTGGAGGATAAGAAACTGTTTGCTATAGCTTTCTCAGAGGTAAATGGAAACAGAGCTCTTCATGCCCTAAATCGCGGTGAGGCTAAGTGACACGAACTCAAATGATTTAGATTTTTGGTGCCAACTCATTCCACCGAACCTTTCAATCCAATGAATAATTAACTAATAGCTACTTGTACCTTAACCTTGATATATTTCATCTTTAATGAGTAAGATTGGATTTAACTAGCATTTGCAAATAAAATAACCAACCTCCTTTTAATGAATCCTCCAATTAAAAATAACCACATTTCAAAAGGGTAATACCTTTTCTTTTAGGAGACCTTCAATTATTCCAAGAGCAGTGTCTTTTCGCCTGAGTAATGCCTCTTTACCTCCTTATACAAATTCTGTAAGAAATAACTACTTTTTTGAAAAAGGCAGTTATTTCTGTGTTGCTTGTGAAACCGAATTTTCTGAAGAAAACAACTGCCTTTTAGAAAAGGTAGCTATTTTTGTGTTATTCCTAAAATAACTGATGACTCTGACATTATGTCCTTAGCCTTGGATAGAAGATATCATTGTGAATAAATAATACTTCTCAAGCTAAACCAATGACCTTAACTACTCAAAGCAGTTAAAAGACTTATTAAAAGAAAATTTATCCTAATAACTCTAAAGACTAAGACACAAAACAAACTATTGGACTCAAACTTTTTGGATTTTGTTTAAAAATGATAAAAACTTTGACACATTTTAACCCTCGAGGGCCTTTGAGCATAGGTTAGGAGACAAGAGAGGATCAAAGACACAACTTACAATGATGACCAAACTTTGAAAAATTGCAGTGCTAACAGTGGCTCCTATTGGGGATGAAGTCCTCCCTGTGAGGCGTCAAGGACCGTAGGTTCAGTGCCTTAAACTCTCTGGACTTTTGAATTTCAGAAGCTAATTACAAGAACTGACTTTTATTGACTGAACTCAAGACTGACTCTATTTACAGACACAAATACCATTGGGCATGGAGTTTTATTGAAACAACACTCCAGATATATACAATGGAAAGACTCACTGACTTATCAAGCAAATTTTTTTTTGAGAAAATGACCATTTACTGGACCTCCAGTCAATTGATCATCATCTAAATGCTTTAGCAGAAATGTGTTATTTTCCAGAATTTGAACAATTTTGAATGGCCCGAACCACAAGTTGTCAAACCTAACACGCTTTCCATGGTCTTCTCTTCTTACATCCCAACGCAATACCAAATCATTTTCTTGAAATACCTGTTGGTTTGCCCTTTTGTCAAAGACAACTTTTACTTTGGCTTTGTGTTTCTGTGCTTTGTCCATAAGGGATTTCCGGAGCTCTATAAGTTGCAACATCCTTTGAATGGGATTTGAATCATCAATCTCATCTTGTAAAAACTTCATAACAGGAAGGGCCAACTGTAATGCCATCACAACATCAGTACCATAAACAAGTTGAAAGTGAGAAACTCCAATTGATCTTTTGCTACTCACTCTATCTCCCCAAAGAGCATGAACTAACTGAGTATCCCAATTTCTTTTGTTTTTTGGCATCATCTTCTTTATGATTCTTACCAGGCTTTTGTTCGATGACTTAGCTAACCCATTACCTTGGGGGTAATAAGGTGTAGAATGAGTCAAATCAATGTTATATTTCTAACAGAAATTGTTCATCTTGGCAGATTTAATAGCCATTGCATTGTCAGTCACCAACTTTTGAGGGCAACCAAATCTAGAGATAATATTTTCCAACAAAAATTTAATTATTACCGTGTTAGTGGCATTTCTGGTTGGAATGGCTTCAATCCACTTGGTGAAATAGTCTGTGGCTATAAGAATCCACCTGTGTTGTCCTGACGATGGCAGATGAATCTCACCAATGAAGTCTAGCCCCCACTGCTGGAAAGGAGCGTCTGCTGAAATTGGAATGAGAGGTAGTGGAAGCAACTTCTGCTTGCCGAAAAACTTTTGACACTCAGTGCAAGCCCTGACTTTAGGAAAAACATCAGAGAAAAGAGTTGGCCAATAATAGCCAGCTCTTAGAACTTTATTTGCGGTAGCTTTCTAGTATAAATGTCCACCACACACCCTTGCATGTATCTCTGACATAACTTTCTGTGACTCAATTTCATCTACACATCTCAACAAAACTCCTACAGGGTCTTTCCAATAAAGATGTTTTTCCATTATGCAATACTTAATAGCCTTCAGTTTAAAAGCCCTTCTCTTTGATTTTTCCATTTCTGGAGGACAACTGAGATTTAATAAAAGGTACACTATGTCCTTATACCAATTGGAATAAAAGATTTTAGGATAATCATATATACCTTCTTAATCTGTTTCTTCAACTACCACCATGTTTAGATTTAGAGCTTTGCAATTTGATTCTACCATCAAGCGGGCTAAGCCCTATTCCTTTATCAACTTAGTAGGTCTGATTTCAATGTCAAATTCCAGAATCTTTGTTAACCATCTTCCCCTCCTGCCATCTGTGTCTGGCTGCAACAATACATCCTTGACAACAATATTTGGCACAAAAGAAATGACTTTTGAATGCAGAACATAAACTCGAAAAGACTTTAAAGCCTTCACCAATGCATATACCTGTTTTTCAATCAAGCTGTACTTTAGCTCAACATCTCTTAATGCATGACTGAAAAAAGAAATTGGTTGCTCCAAGCCTTCCTTGTTCTTTTGAAGTGAAACTGTTGCAATAGTTTCCTCAGAAGCATATGAAAAAGTCAGAAAATCCTTCTCAAAATCAGGGTTGATTAACACTTGGGCTTCAGTCAAGGAAGATTTGATTACTAAGAAAGAGTTTTTTGATTCATCTTGCCATCTGAACTCTGCATCTTTCTTCAACAAGACATTTATATGTTTAATTAGTTCTGCAAAGTTCGGAACAAAACACCTTAGAAAATTAATTTTACCCAAAAATGACTGTTACTCTTTCTTATTTATGGGTAAACCAATTTTCTGTATAGCTTCAACTCTCCCTGGGTTAATGCAAATACCATTTTCTGTTACTATGTGCCCCAATAGTTTTCCTTGAACAACAAAGCATGATTTCTTTGAGTTTAAAGACAAACCAATTTTTTTGCAGTTATCAAGCACTTGTTGCAAATGTTTTAAATAATTCTCATCAGATTTTGAAAACAATGTTATGTCATCCAAATAAATGACTACAAACCTATCCTTTTCCCCTGCAAAGGCAATGTCCATTTTCTGCTGAAATGTTGCACCTGCATTCATTAAACCGAAAGACATCTTATTGTACATAAAAGTTCCCCAGGGTGTAATGAAAGCTGTTTTCTCCTTATCTTGTTTGTCAACTGAGATTTGATTGTACCCTGAAAAACCATCTATCATTAACAACCTCTTTGAGCCTACAACCTTCTGCAAAATATGGTCCATTTTGGGTAAAGGATAGTTATCCTTTAGTGAACACCGGTTCAAATTGCGAAAATCAACACAAATTATAATCTTGCCATTCTTTTTTCGAACCGGGACTATATTAGCTACCCATTGGAAAATCTTAAAGGTAGAATTATTTTGGCTTCCCACATTTTTCTGATTTCCTTTTCAATGATAGGGAGCAGCATGGGATTAATATGTCTTATCTTCTGTGCTATAGGCTTTGCTTCTGTTTTAAGAGGAATTTTATGTTCCATTATACTTCTGTCATATGTTTTCAAATCACTGTAGGACGATGCAAAAATGTCTGCATATTGCTTCAAAAACTTGACATATTTAGCTATAGTTTATTGAGGAAGAAATTTATAAACTTTAACACATCTAGGCTGATTCTCTGTACCAATATTGTAGTCCACTGTACTCTCTTCATCTGTATTACTATCAGGCTTTAAAAAGACATCATTATTGTCAAACAACCTCTCTAAAGGAACCAAGCCTTTATGAATGAAGTTTGTTTTTAGATCAATCATGTCTTTTCCAGCTATAGTCTTTTTGAATGGCTCGTTGTTCTGACTTTCAACTGTGTCTTGCTCATTATCAATCTGGATGTCAGAAAATTCCTCTACACATTCCAAGAATTTTTGAATTTCTTTATTATCTTCAAATACCTGCCAGTATTTGATATTATCAAGGATGGAAGGTCTATTTTTAATCTGAATATGATATGTTGTTTTAACATCAAGAGGAACCTTAAAATTACTAGCATCTATGGCTAGTGAATCTGCCATTTCATTTTCTTCTCTGGAAACAAAATTCAAATTGAATGCTGAAAATAATGTTCAATTAAATCCCACACTTCATTTCTGTAATTCTTTAATTTTGAGTTTTTTACTTGATAATTATCTCTCACCCGCTATACCACCAACTTTGAATCACCAAAAACAATCATCTGTTCAGCTCCCAAATGTTTTGCTGCATTCATACCCAAAATAAGTGCTTCATACTCAGCAGTGTTATTAGTAGTGACAAATTGTAATTTGCATGATAAAGCCACTACCTGTTGAGTGGAAGAAATAAGAACTACACTAGCCCCTGATCCCTCTTTTGATGAGGCTCCATCAAAATACAATTTCCAGATTTGTCCTGCTTCTAAATTCTGCTCTTTTGTGACTTGCAAATGCTGTTTTTTACTGATTTTAGGCTGAAAATTGCTGTCATTAGCAACAAGGTGTAAAATGGATGACCCTAATTCCTCTCCTCTACATATATAGAATGATTTGAGGGATTTTACTGATCACTTATGATATAAGCCATTTGTGTTTCCCTATACAATCTCCTGAATTCTCCTCCAAAGATTGGGATAGTGGCGTATGTCATATCCATTTGAAGAGTGCCTCCCAATTTTTTGGACCAAGATCTGGAAAGAAGCATTCCAAATCTAGAAGGTATGCCTGCAACCACTATGTCCATCACTAGACTTTTCATGGGAAGCTGGGTAAGGGAAATTACCAAATCTTTAGAATCAAAAGTGTAAAGGTCATGGTATTTCTTAGTGATTTCCAGTCCTAGTTCATCCATCACTTTCTTAGGCATTCGATTGTGAGAGGCCCCAGAATCTAATAGGCAGTTATGCAACAATTTGTTATGAATATTGAGTGAAAAATAAAAAGGTGGAGAATTATCATCATTTTGATCTTGGACATGGCTACGCAAGTAGATGGTAGGATGCTCATCCTCTAGATTGATTGAAACAGGAGCAAGAGATGACTGTAACAAACTTTTAAATGGCTCTCTTTAGGCTGGATTTTTCAACAATTCAAGAAGCGGAACCAGAATCTTGATTTGATTCAATTTTGACTTGAAACTGAAATTAAGAGAAGTCAAATATTTATTTTCTGCAACAGTTTTAATGATTGGGGCAAGATTAGGAGATGGAGGAACATCATTAACTTTTGCCTTTTGTTTGACAACATATTTTTCAGAATCTTGTTTTTGCTGAGGCTGTTGGACAACCCCTTTTGACCTCAAACTATAATTTCTTCTCTAATTTTCATGTTGTTTTTTCTCATTTTGGACATGAATATGAGCATCTTCATCATTTGAAAATAGATTTATCCTAGACTGATCTTCATACTCTTGCAAATTCAAACAAGTTGATTGTGATGTCTTCCCAACAAGATTTATATCTTCATCCTCCTCCTCTTGTTTTTGCTGATTTTCTTCAACAAAATTATTCAGTGGAGGCTGAACATTTTGATCATTAGGATTTCTTCTTGGGCATTGTAAAATTTGTTGAGGCTGAAAGGGTCTCCTAAAAGGAGCCTGATTTCTATTTCCTTCATTTTGAATGGGCCTAATAGCAGGCCTATTTTCTAACTCCAGTTTTGTCATTTTGGAAGCAAGATCTTTAATCAAATTAGACATTTGATCAAGCTTTTCTTCAGTTGTGAAATTTTTAGAGGAAGAAGATGGTTTCTCCTCTTTCATTTTCTTTTTATCATTTTCTCCCTTTCCCTCTTCAATTTTTAGTTTATTTGAGGTCATAAGCTTGGACTGCACTCCAATAGCAACCTCCTGCATACCTACCAATGTTTGTGGCTTTTCAACTCTCAACCATAGTGCAAACTTGGAGTCTAAGGCATTGGCAAAGGTTATCATGGCTATGGTTTCAGGAGGTTTGACTTCTATAGGAATCTTTTGATAGACTTTATTGAATCTCTTTGTAAAGTCTGTCAATGACTCATCAGTCTTCTTCTTTAAAGCTCCAAAATCTGTAAGGTAATACAAGTAATCCTTTTGGTCACCCCATTGTTTTACAAACACTTAATCCAAAGCATCTATTCCTGTTATTGAATTTGGTGGCAAATTTTTGAACCACTTACGAGATTCTCCATCCAAGCTTAAAACAAAGAGTCTTGACTAGATTTCTTCATGTTCAATGTTTTGGTTATCAGCATAACTGTAAAAGGCAAGTGTTCTTCAACAGATACTCCTTCTCCCTCCCTTGTATATTTGGGCAAATATTTTAGATAATCCCCTCAAGGAAGAGAATGCAAAGGTTGAGAAAGAGCAAGTGGTGCATATCTTGCAGGAACAATCTGCTGCATCCTTGTAGGAGGAGGTTGAGCCATGACTTGTTGAGGTACAAATAGTGGAAGACTTGTTGATGCAGATGTTTGAGTGCTTGAGATTATAGTCTGTGGAGTTTGTATTTGTTTTGGAATAGCAGAAGATTGAAGTTCTTGGGCTGGTTCTTTAGGCTTTGGAGCTGAAAATAATGGATTTTCAAAGAAATGAACAACAACAAAACTTTATTTCAACCTCTCTAGGAGGCTACTGTTCACAACCCCTGCATTTGAGCTTCTTCAAAATGCTGACACCGACCAACCTTTCTTAGGAGAGGTATATGATGGCATGGATTCCATGGTTGAGAAAACTATGGAAATCATTTCACAGGAGTCTCCACAACTTTTGTTTGTAGATGGTCATTTTGCCGAGTTAATCAAGAAAATCAGTTTTGACAGGTGGAACAATTTCAACACTCCATTGCATACTTTAGCACATGCCTTGAACCCAAAATTTTATGATGAGGAACTTATTGCTCAAAGCAATGGGAAGAGAAAGGCACCCCATAAGGATAGAGAGGTGGCTAATGGGGTGAAAAAAGCCCTTATGAGAATTTTTCCAGCTCATCTACACAGGGAGGTGAAGGAAGAATTTGCTAGTTTTGCTGCAGGAATAGATGATTATTTAGATATATCATCTTTGGAGGAGTGAAGCACCATGAATCCAGTTAGGTGGTGGATTTTTCATGGAGAAAATGGTGTACATTTGCAAAACCTTGCCATTCGCGTCCTTTCACAAGTGGCAAGCTCTTCATCATCAGAAAGGAATTGGAGCACCTATGGTTTTATACATTCTGTGAAGCGCGACAGGTTGGGCTCACAGAAGACAGAGGATCTTGTTTATGTGCACTCCAACCTTCGGCTTGCATCTCATAGGGGTCCAAAATTTGGCAATGGTCCTTCTAGGGAGTGGGATGTGGATCCAGAAAATCCTAATTTGGATCTCTCTCTTGCTTCCTTGAATATTGAGGACCAGGATCATAGAAGTGGAATTGGCCAAACATCTTCTTCAGCTACACCATCCACTGTTGAGCATGCTTCTACTGCTATATTTGTTGAGGATTCTGATAATGAGTATTAGTATTTTGACTTTATTGTACTTGCAGCCTCATATATATAATAAAGGCTGATTTTGAGATTTTGATATATAATAAAGGCTGGTTTTGGATATTCCGATATTGCTATTTTCATTATGTGTTTGTTATCAATGATTATTCATGAGTAAATGTGTTGTAACTTGTAAATTTGTAATAGTTTACGCTTTGAATTTATGATTTATCATGTATGTTTTAAACTTGTATGATTTCACATAACATTTCATAAATGTCCTAAATTCTAATATATATATATATATATATATATATATATATATATATACTGCGTTTCCTCGTTTCCAAAATTTGGGGAGGTCGCGTTTCGTATCGCTTCCCGTTTCGGAAACTCGTTTCTGTTTCCCCGTTTCGTGCAACTTAGCTTTAGACATAGCATTCTTGTTAGGTAGAGTAGTCTTTTGTTTAAGCTTGCTTGCATGCTCCTGCCTGAAAGACCCTAAGGTCTGTGGCTCCTTAGGTAGTCTTCTAGTATAAACTTCCTTGGCTGGTTGTATTATGGGTATAGGAGTGGTGGTTTGAACTCTAGCTCTCCTAGCTGAGTTCCTTGTCTGTCTGCTAGATGGTGATGAAGATTGACCAGTTTGTGAAGGGGTCAATGTAGGTGCAGGACTTGATTGCTCCTCTTGGGTCTATTGTCTTAAAGGCCTTCCTACCCTTCTCCTTGAATTAACAACGCTGAAACCTTCATCTGCTAGGAACTTTTCCCATGTGTTTCTCTTCTTCTACAGATGATAAACCACCAACATTTTGATTAAACTCCTGTGATAAATATTGTGAAGAGAATAGTCTGGAGTTCTTTGTATTTTTTGAGACATTGTCAACAGAGATTTATAGAGGAAAAATGGTAGGTTCATAGGTTTAGAACCCGAAATGTGAGCTAGAAACCTCATCTGATACTGATCTACAGTAGAAAACTTGCCTTCACAGGTAATATAACGTTGCACTGTGGTAATAACATCTTGCCACTCAGGCCTAAAATAAGAAATGTGAACAGTAGGGGTCCAATCTATATTTTCATGCTCAGGCTTAAGATATGGATTTAAATTTGCTTTAAGCAAGGTTTTTCTTTTATACCAGGGCTCACCTATAGCTGATGTTTGGGTAGCCCTTGCTATGATAGTCTCTGTGACCCTGAAAGTTCGAGACCCTAGCGTGACCTGCTCTCCATTGAATGACTCAGAAAATGCTTGAGCAACTGCAAAGTTTTCTCCTGAAAAATTCTTCAAGAACCGATACCATCCTGCTGTTTGGAACTGTGGCTTTGCACAGTGATCAATGAACGAGTATTGGCCAGTTCCGAACGGTTTACCTTACCACCCTTACCCATTCCGTTAACAACGAACTCAACCGTTTATGCACACCTGTAAAACAAGGAACAACAACCCTCCACGAAGCCCTAACTGCTGGCACAAGGTAACAAACTGCTTGCTGGAGGATAAGAAACTGTTTGCTGTAGCTTTCTCGGAGGTAAATGGAAATAGAGCTGTGCATGCCCTAAATCATGGTGAGGCTAAGTGACACGAACTCAAATGATTTAAATTTTTGGTGCTAAATCATTCCACCGAACCTTTCAATCCAATGAATAATTAACTAATAGCTACTCGTACCTTAACCTTGATATATTTCACCTTTAATGAGTAACATTAGATTTAACTAGCCTTAGCGAATAAAATAACCAACCTCCTTTTAATGAATCCTCCAATTAGAAATAGCCACCTTTCAAAAGGGTAATACTTCTTGCTTTAGCAGACTTTCAATTATTCCAAGAGCAGTGTCTTTTCACCTGAGTAATGCCTCCTTACCTCCTTGTACAAATTCTGCAGGAAATAGTTACTTTTTTGAAATAGCTACCTGTTTGTGTCAAGATGTTGAAGATGTTCATAGTTGAAGATGACTTGACAACTATGATAATGATGATGATGGAAAAAGGGGGAGTTGTACGAATATGATAACATTAAAGATGAATAGATGATCTTGTTGCCATAGAAAGAATGATGTCCCTGAGGGAATGAAGCTTTGAAAGGTTGAAGTTTCTCCGATGTTATGACGCTATTGATCTCCCTAAGTTGAGAGGGAACTTGGATATAAAGAAAGGGTATATCTCCCCAGTTAAGAGGGAGGCATATTATGACAATTATAGTAAATACCTTGAAGAAAGAATGAGATCAAAGAATGAATGAAAGTACTACATATGGATATTCTTGATTGTGTTGAGAAGTGCTGAGGTTGAGTTTGGTGCTACTATAGGAGTTAAAGAAGAAAATTTCTAACAAAGATGTATTTGGATGATGATCTAAGCAACATCAGAATATTTGAGGACCTCGAAGGTTTGTGCTAAACATAAATATGTATTGAAAGTTCATTACTAATTGGGGTTGTGATTGTGCAGGATCTATCCATAAGAAGGTTGAAAGTTTTGAAGCATGCTTGGACTGATGGATATATCTGATTTAGTTTATAGGGAGATGAATCTTTTTAGGGCGACAAGACGCTTGGGAGGACATGTGGCTGACCTATGATGATGTTTAGATCTTGAAGCAGGTGTTATCTCTCCACCAGATCTCCGAGGCTGAGAAGAGACCAGCAAAGGTAACCACAGACCAATATTTTGCCAAGTAGCTAGCCCTACTAGGCAGGAGAGCGCTCTCTCCAATAAATCCCAATCAAGATGTCTGGATAAAAAGGATTTTAGGTTAGGTATAGTAGCACTAGGGTTTGGTTGATTGATTTTGAGGTGCTGGATGGTGAATAGGTCAGGGCAAATAAGGATCAGAATTGCAGAGATCTGATGGGGCAAGGTAGGTAAGCACTCTAACACATTAAGGTACCTTGATGGAGTGGTTTAGACTGCTAGGGTTTCTGAAAAGAGCATTGGAAACATGAATTCTTTTCAATTAGAAGAAAGATGAAACAAAACTGTAACTATTTCTCCAAAACAGAGCATCAACTAATGAATTATGTCTATCTGACTTAGGAATCAATTACATTCAAAGATGGCATGAATATGGATATCACAATACATTCAAACATTTGCAAACATGAGAAGAAACAATGTTAAAATACATTACCATAGGAATCCCATAAAAATAGTTGCAACTCAGTCTATTATTTCCTGCCAAAAAGTTTGATTACACTAGTGTTCAATGATCAAATTCTATAGCATCCAACCCTTGCAATGAGAAAGAAAATGAAAGATATAGACCAAAAACTACTTCTCCCACTCTTAGGGGTCGAATCCCTAACTTGTGGAGCTGATCCCAAAAGTGCTCAACTAGAATCCTAATGACTAGGGAGGTCAACAAACTCATCCCTATCATTCATGGAACTGATTCACTTTGACCCAAAATTACATGTTTACTTGATGTATCTACCTCTAGTAACTATATATGACATAATTACATTTACATTTTACAATTAAATCAATAAATCTCTTTGGAATCCATCAATCAACTGAGAAAACTGGAAAATTCTGAAAAAATCAGTCCACTTTAAAAAGCGCAGCGTGCTTGGGAAAAGCGCAACATGCCTAGTGAAAAGTGCAGCGTGGGCCTTCAAACTGAATTTTGAGTGACTTCCCGAAGTCCAAATTGGGCCCAAGATGGCTCATTGGAAAGCTCTTCTAGTCTAGTTGTCAAAAATGTGCTCAAGCTCTAAAATGGTTGAGTGAAGCTCCTCAAAAATTCAATCTCCCAAGACTAGTCAAAACGCGCAACAAGAGGCTCAAAAAGGAGGCAGAAAGGTGTTTTTTGAGTGGTTTTTGGCCATTTCCACCTGTCAAAATCTCTGTTTCTTGAGTGCCAATAGTCAAAAGTTGATGTAGACATCATTCTAAATCCAAATTTGTAGAGTTTTCGTCATTTGGAGGCCTCCAAAAAAAGCGCAGTGTGGCCCACGTTGCGCTTTTTGCAGGCTGACTGTGCAAAAGGTCTATCAAATTTCACAAAAATGCTCAAAAACTTCAAAACTTGCCCAAAACTCTTCAAAATTGGTGGATGAAGTGCTGATGAGGTGTCTCAAGCAACCAAAGAGGCATTAACAAGTAACTCAAGTTTGTCCTTCTCCTTTTGCTTGATTATGGTTTGTTTGAGTTCATCCTTCAATTGCCTGATCCTGATGTTGCAAATCTTGTTTCTAGTGGTGTATCTGTTAGCCATGTGTCTGAGCATCTTTTTATCCTTGTTGGCCTTATGGAGGAGCTTCTCAAGGTGGATGTTCACTCTGTCTAGCCACACTTCTTTGTCATCATTGATTTGTTTTGCTATTCTTTCGTCAAAACTGAGTTGCTCTGCCTCATTTTTCTCCTGCTCTAATGCTCTCTTAAGACCTCTTATTTTTGGTCTTTTCTTGGTGGTTTGAGTCTCCTCATGGTCAAACTCATCAAGTGCCATCACTGCTTTACCTTTGGTGTCTTACCTCTTGGCCTTCAGCAACTCTAATTCCAAGAGTACTTGTTTGTCTTTCAACTGTTTGTTTTCTTGTTCAAGGAAGGATATGACAAATTGTGGTTTGGCCATATTGTCCGACAACTCTTTGATTGTGGCATCTTTCTCTTTGATGATCAGATTTGAGGCTTCATGATCATCTTGGACATCCAATTCCACCAGGTCAAACTCTCTTTCTTCCTCATGAAGGTCTTCCTTCTCTTGAACAACTGCCTCTTGCTACTTTTGATTTCCCTGTTTTGTTGATGAAGAAGGCAAGGCCCCTTCCAAAATCCGTGGAGCAAACACTGGCCTAGGTCACCTCTGGTAGGTTTTGACCTCTTTAATCTCTTTCATTGTAGCCCTGCTAGATAACCTAGTCTTCTTGTGAGGAATTGATGCTGGTGGTGGAATAGGTCTAGCAGGTCTACTTGGTCTTGCAATGAAGACATTTGCCTCAATGAAGGTCTCCCATGCAATGTTCAGCTGATTGAGGTGGTGAAGGACAATGACTTTAAGTAGAGAGTGATGGAAGAGGTTGTTCATTTGAAGCTCATAATCTCTGTTTTGCACTATGTAGGCCATCTTATCAATTCTTCTGTATAAGTAGTAGGGAAGGTTGAGCAATTGCACCCTAGTGAAATGCATAAGAAACTTGATGTGATAGCTGTATAATCTGGAGAATCCGCCCTCACAAGTGAAGTATTTCATGATGATTTTCATCATGGGGGCAAACCTGTTCAACAACTGACCAAAAGTAAAGATCTTTTTGATGTTATCTTTGTAAGGTGCCTTGAGGTAAGGCTCATACAACTGGGCATCCAAATCCTTAGTCTTGAACCATTTTTCACCCACATTGGGTATCCTATTGCTGCTGCAATGATGTCAGTGGAAATGGTGAAAGTCACCCCTGCTATAGTCACATGGTCTTTTTGGAGGTTGCTGATGAAAACCCTGGTCAAAATAGGATGATTTTGGACTCTTTGTACCATCTCACAAAATTCAAAGCAACCTACATGCTGGAAACATTTGACAACTAAGGGTGATGCCATTAATTCCCTAGTGTTTGATGGCTCTAATCTCAGAATTCTCCCTCCTTTGTTATATGTTTTCTTCTCTTCTTCTATGGCATTTCTTTCCTCCATTATGCTCAGTTTTTCTTGAAAACCCTAGGGAAGAAGGGGAAGGGAAAGGGAGTAGGATTGTAGGGTTAGGGGATTGAGATGAGTGAGGGAAAATTTAGGGAAATGTGTAAAGGGATTAGGGAGCTTAGGGAAGTGATGGGAGGGTGAAATGTTTAGGGAAATAGGGTAGGAAATTTGTATTACAGGGAGGTATCTAGCTTCTTAGGAAAGCACAGCTAGGGTGGTAGGGTTTTAGGGAATAGGGCTTGGGAATGGGAACTGAGAGGATGTAATGGTAATGGGGAGTGAGTTAGGGTGTAGGGAGGTAAATGGGATCCAGGGGAAAGTAATTAAGCTTATAAACTATGACCTAGGGTTTCATTTGTTTAAAACATGTTATAGAGGGCAAGAGAGGGTATGCACCATAAAATTAACACCACAAGCTGAAAGGAGGGGCTATAGAGGTGCCACTTACATGGAAATAGATGTAGAAACCCTGAACTGAAGCTAAGAACCTCTGCAATGAAGATTTGGGGCCGTGGCTCCCTTTTGCAAAAAGCGCAGCCTACAGAGGAAAAGCGCAACGTCCCTCCTGCAAAAAGCGCAACGCCTTTAGAAAAAGCGCACCGAATGACCCAAAATTCAATTTTTTAAAGGAAAACTTGATTTTTTGCTTGGGGAACTTGGAGAGCTCGACGCTTGAGGATGCAAATGAATGACTTCTTGGTTTTTGGGAGCCTTTATACTTGGAGAAATGTCATTAATCAAACTTGGGACCGACATTTCCTTTTTGAAATTAACTTTACATTGCTTTGTTACATTTAATTTCTGATTTAGATCATTGAACTTCATCTTTTGATGGTTTAGGAACATGGATTGACTTTTTGGAACTTTGCTCTTTTGCTGATTGAACTTGGAGTGTGCAGCTACTTAAAACTCTGAGAACTTATTACAAATTAGGAACATAAAATAACATCTTGCTCTGAAATCAAATTTACAAGTCAAACTTACCTATGAAATTTCTTTATTGGCACTCCTTCATTTGCTGGACTTTATGCATGAAATGGTGATTTGATGACCTTGGAAACCCTACGACCTAATGGAGACTCTGACTGAATGAAAACATGATGAAAATTGCTGAAATAATGATGACAACTCGTGACTGATGGTACACTCAACAAAGTGGTGAAATGAGCCAACAAATAGTAAAATTTTGAAAGGAGTGAGATTAGATCTAAATCTGCACCAAGTGACCAAATTTTTTCATGATGACCTAATGGAATTACAAAAATTTCAAAATGGGACCCTAACATGACATGAAAAGATTTTATTTGATCACTGGTGGAAGGATGCAAAAATTGACACTAACAGCAGGGAGGGTGGTGTTAGTCTTGGAGCTCTGACCTTGGATACACACCTAGATCCCTGGGTTGGTATTAGAGTGAAAGCCTGATGGTACCTAGAGTGGTTGAAGCTTGGAACACACCTTAATCCCAACCAGATTAAATACCTTGGTCAAATATCTAATCTGTAGCACTGCGTGCGCTGTGACTCTTCGTAGAGCAGATCATTTCGAGATCTTTCATGTACCTCGTATGTATGTAATTATGAATACCTCCCTAGTTAAGAGGGAGTGTTGAAGAATGTAACTAGTATCGATCTTCATAATTGTATTTGAGTGATGATGTAATGTATTTTAAAAAAGAAAAGTTTTTTTTGTAAGAAAGATTGACTTATTAAAGCATGGGTTTCATGCTTGGTTCAATGGTCAATAGGTCAAAAAAGCACCCATTGTGTGCTCTAGGGTTTGTGTCTAGGGTCAAAGTAAAAAAGCATAATGTAAAAGACCCTTCATGGGCAAAAAATAAAGTTGTTTTGTGTCAAAGAAAATCCTTCACCAAGTCGGCTCCCTCTCCTATATGTCGGCCTACTCTCCACAATAAGTCGACTTCATAAAGAGAAACCATCATCCTGAAGAAGATTATAAGTATAAGTGCTTTTGACCTATTGAGGGGGGACACACTCATGAAGTATGATTTGCTGTCTTAATTGAAAAGAAAAAAATGTGAAGGGCCTAGAAAAGAAGAGTTTATTCAAGTGAAGGAGAAGGAATCTATCAAGCAAAGGAAACTGAGATCTTGATGTTATCTTGAAACAAGTTGCAGGGGCTGAAGATGATAAATCAAAGTGTAGAAATTGCAGGAAGGAGGAGACGAGATTCTAGATGACTACTTAAGTCGAGGGTTGACTTGGTGGATGGAGGGAGTCTATGTCTTTGGTCAAAAGGTCAAGAGTGTCTCAATTTGATTTGAATCTACTAGTGGAAGAGTTTGACTATGTTTTCCCCTCTATATGGGTTTTGCCATGGATGTGCGCCTACATCATGTGTCCTTTTTTCTTGTCTTTGCGATCTTCATTTGTTTTGGCATTTTTCTTGATGATGGAAAGAAAACTAATATAATGAAGAAGAACTAAATGATATCACAAGAACTTTTCAAGTTAAGAGAAATCGTTTAACGAACCCTAATCTAAATGCTCCCTAGATTTCTCAATAGAGAGGCTGAAATTACAAAGATACGATAGTTTCAAGATCGAGCTCCTACAAGCGAGAAAAAGTTGTGTATTTTTTTAAAAATTTTGCATAACATTTGTTTGAAAAATCAGTTTGAAGTGATTCAAAGGGCACAATGAAGCATAAATATCGTTGTTTCATTCCAAAATGCCTCGAAACAAAAAAATGAACACCCAGTAAGCAACTAGAAAGCTCTACTATGACACATGAAGAAGAGGAAGAAATGCAACCTGATATATCAAAATTACGAGACCAAGTGCAACAAATTTCGCTCTCGCAAAGAGTAACCAAAAATGAATTGGAAGCTAAGATGGATGGTTTAGAAGCAAAAATAAAATGCAACATGGAAGGTTTGAAGGATGGTTTAAAAGCAGTCGTGGGAGTTTTTAAACTAGATATGGACACGATGAATGTCAAGTTGGAAGGGTTGGAAAAGTTGCTGCAAGAAAGGATTCCTTGTGGTGACAAGTTAATCCATGAAAATCGTGATGAGGACAAAAGGAATATCAATTATGATTTTAGAGACTCCAACGTTGGGTTTAAGACCCACCACATTCCAAATATTGATAGGAGGAAGTCTGATGGCAAGGATCCAGTAACATGGATACTATAGATGGAAAAATTCTTTGATCTACATGATGTACCACACACACAAAAGGTACACATTGCATCTTTATATTTAGAACCAAATCAGTTTGTGTAGTATCGAAGACTTTGTTCTCGTAAATCAATTGTCACTTGGACAATTTTTACGGCGGAATTGG
This sequence comes from Pinus albicaulis, assembly GCA_034641835.2. NCBI lineage: Eukaryota > Viridiplantae > Streptophyta > Pinopsida > Pinales > Pinaceae > Pinus > Pinus albicaulis. The sequence goes on from CM076575.1 coordinate 108,982,399, forward strand.
TAGCACATTACGAGGATACAAAGAGCAATACCTTCTTTAGCCAATTGATAGATCTCAAACAAAAGGGTTTAATGGTGGAGCACATTGAGTACTTCCAAAGATTGAATATTAAGATACTTGATATTCCAGAGGAGCATATGATTGATGTCTTCAGAGGGACTTTAAAAGATAACATCCAACATGAGGTTTACCTTTGGGAGTTTAAGTCATTGGAAAATGCATTTAGGGTGGCAAGAAAAGTTGAAAGAAAATTTATGGCAACAAGGAAGTCCATTGACAACTATAAAGATGGAAGTGTTGCTGCTCATAGCCTCCCACAACCTACAAAATTGACACCACAACAACTGGAGGAAAAAAGAGCAAAAGGGATTTGTTACAATTGTGATAGCAAATACAGTAAAGGTCATAAGTGTGTTGAGAAGAAATTATTTTACACAGATTGTGAAGAGGAGGAAGTAAATGGACAAGAAACATCAAAACAAGAGGATATACACCAGGAACCAACCCCAGAGAAAGAAGAAATGAATCTGACCATATCTTGTAATGCATTGAAGGGAATTACCACTTCTCAAACACTCAAGATAGATGGATATATCAAGACGAAAAAGGTATTACTGCTAATTGATTTGGGTAGTACCCAAAATTTAGTCATTGTAAGTTAGACAAGGAATTAAATTGTTTTCTATATCCAACACCAGAATGTCAAGTGATGGTTGCAAATGGAGGAACTATAAAGTGCTCAGGGAAGTGCCATAATATCAAGCTAACCATGGAGGAATATGTATTGAATAGTCCAATCCTTTCCATTCCAATGGGTGGTGTTGATGTTGTATTAGGAGTCCAATGGTTACAATCTTTGGGGACGATAACTTTTAATTTTCAAGAACTTTTCTTGAAATTTTTCTGGGAAGGAAAGGGGTATCATAGGGAAGACAAGGAAGATAATAAGCTCTAATGGCATGGAAAAGCTTTTGAATAAAGAAGAATGAGGAGTAATTGCAAAATTATGCTCGCTCGATGTTCAAACATCGAAATCATCCATTTCCCCAGATCTCCAAAGAGACTTGGACAATCATTCCAAGGTATTTGAGACTCCCAAATGTCTCCCACCTATTCGTGATCATGATCATGCCATTCACTTGATTCCATGAAGTATTCCTCCAAACATCAGACCTTATAGATATCCCTATGCCCAAAAGAGTGAAATTGAATGTATGGTTGTAGAAATGCTAGAGGCGGGTATAATTCAACCTAGCCAAAGTTCCTTTTCTTCTCCAGTAGTATTGGTGCACAAGAAGGATGGATCATGGCGCATGTGTCCAGATTATAGAGAGCTCAATAAGCTCAATATTAAAGATAAATTTCCCATTCCTGTCATTTGATGAATTGTTGGATGAATTACATGCAACAATTTACTTCACCAAGCTGGATCTTCATTCCAAATATCATCAAATTAGATGAAGACTGAAGACATTCCTAAAATAACATTCAAAACTCATGAAGGTCATTATGAATTTTTGGTCATGCCTTTTGGCCTTACCAACGCACTTTCCACATTTCAAGGTTTGATGAATTCCACTTTCAAACCCATTCTTAGAAAATTTGTGTTAGTATTTTTTGATGATATACTAATCTACAAGAAGTCCTGGAAAAATCATATTTATTCAACATGTTGATAGGGTGCTTAAACTATTGGAGGAAAAACAATTGTATGCAAAACCCTCCAAATGTTTCTTTAGGGCACAGGAGGTGGAATATTTGGGTCATATTGTATCTCATGAGGGTGTTAAGGTAGAGCCTAACAAAATTAAAGCTATCATGGAATGGAAAATTGTTGGAAAAACTGAGAGGGGGGGTGAATCAGTCTTTCTTTTACAATTGTTACTTTTATGCTAGTTAAGATATCTTAGATAGAACACAAAAAGAATGATAACAAAATGAATACTTTTATTAACAAGAATTGACGAGGACTCCAATCCTCTTTACAGTGAATCAAGTACAAAAATAGATCAGGGCTCCAACCCTAGATGAAGAATCCAATCTTCAAACCACCAAGCTCCAACCTATACTTTTCCAAGCACCTACTTGGTATTCTTGAGGACTCCAACCCTCTTAGCTGGTTCAGGCTCCAACTTGGTCTTCTTGAGGACTACAATCCTCTAGGGCTCCAACCCGTTGCTTTAGATCTTCAATATGGATTCAACGGTTCTTCAAGGCTCCTGATATCTTCTGCAGCAAGCCTCGACAATATCTTCGCCTTCAACAATGCCCTCAATTGATCTCCAATACACTTAGCTCATCAATGACAACTTTACCAATTGTAGAAGGTGTCTCCAAGACTCTTCATGATACACAAGTAGACTTCTCCAAGGTTATTCCATAAAGGCTTCAGTCATGTTTTCTAACAAGCTTCTCAATACTTCTTTGTTCAATATTTTCCAACCTTCAAAACCTATTCTTTGTCCAAAATTGTCCAACCTTCAAAGCTTCTTCATTGTCCAATATTGTCCAACCTTCCAAGCTTCTTCATAGTCTAATACTATCCACTGTTCAAGGTTTGCAAAAAAGGTTTTCCAAGGAGTATCATTGTGCCAAGGTCTTGTTCAAGAGAAGACTACTGTATAATTTATTTGTTCCAAAGTATTGGGTTTGCTTTGCACAAAAGTATGAAATTTGTTCAGGTCCAAAGTTGTTCAAGAGATGGCTTCAAAAAAGAATCTTCAAATAATTCTCATTCACTACTTTAAGTTTTTAATTAGGGTCTGCAAGATTTCCCAAACAAGAGACTGCTCCAAAATGCTTAACTTGAAGTGTGCTTCACAAGTCCAAACAAACACAAGTTCATAACAACCATCTTGCACAAGTTCGAGCATTTACAAAAGTAATCACATGTACTTCGATGCGATCAAACATATATATGATGCGGTCCAATTTTATGTTCGAACAAAATATTAAATCCCAACTATTTGTAGTCTTTATTTGCTTCTGTGGCTTATAAGTTCTGTAAAAGGTTTCTATGTCATTGTTCTTTCAAAGTGCAGAGCTCTTATAATTGTAGGTTCCAATATATATCACCATGGTATTATCAAAACTTATATGTTTTGGAGCAAGGTTGCGGGGGAGTGTCTCCCCCCCTTCGAACCCGCTCCCGGAGCTGACTGCCTCGAACCTACTCACGAAGCGCGCACCCGGAGAAAATGCTTAGAGAGTGATATTAATGACAAAGACCCCTATACAGAGCTAGAGGTAATGACAAAAATACCTCTGGATATTAACGCTTAGAGGGTGATATTAATGACAAAGATCATGATTTTCCAACAAGACTAAAAAATTAGAGATTTCTTGTGGCAACAAGAGGCGCAAGCATTAGCTATAGGTAATAGATTTACTTGTCTTTTCTAGTTTCTAGTAGTTTTTATAACTGTTGACTCTTTCATATTTATTATGATATTTTTTGGAACAATATATGACAATTTAAGTTTGAAGTTTGAAGTTGGCAATTATAACTCATTGGTAATGAATTATGAATACAACGCTTTGTGAAAGTTGAAAGTTGTTTCATTTCATTTCACGAAGCATCATATTCATAATTGAAAGTTGTTTCATTTCATTTCATTTTATAAGATTTCATTTCATGTTAGATATTCATTTTTGTAATGGTTACACTTATCTTACAAGTACAACTTTGGTGATCAATGATGATAAATGTTATATATTGAATTTTGAAAGCTTAAAACTTTAAGATTGATTAATCATGAGACTCAATATGTTGTATGTTACTAATTTGTGGACGTGGTTGATGAAGATTATAACTTCTAGATGATTGATGTTATATGGTTCAATCTATGTTTTTATGCTTTTTTATATCTAATTCATCATTTTACATGTTTTTGTTGACATATATGCATCAAAATATAAAAAATATATATTATATAAAAATTCGCTCCTTGATTCACTCCCGAACCGAGAGCTTCTAAAAATGTCGCTCCTGCTCCCGCTCCTCGTTTTTGCTCCAACTCTCAAGTAACCTTGTTCTGGAGTTTGGGCATAGATCTTCAATTTCAATAGTAGGCTCTAGAAGAATTCCACCTGCAATTCTCGTTTATTGCAATTAACCTTCTTTCACGATTACAACCCCACACACTCTCAGCCCTCAATTGTGTTTGAATATCGTAGTAAAAAAACCAGTAGAATTGTTTCCTATCCCTTTCGTTGTCGACGTAAACCTCGACCCTCAACCTGCTTCGGAAGTGTTTGTGTAGCACTACTCGTTTACCAACAACGGAATGAACAAACATCAGATACAAGCAAAATATAGTAGAAACCCTTCTTGGACAGGTTTCGAGTTCAAAATTGCAGGCTCCTAGAGAATACGTTGCCTCTCACTTGTATAAATATTTTCTCGACGGTTCTTCTTTTATATTAGCTCTACCATCTGTTATTTCAGCGAGTTTATTTTCATATATTTATACCATTTGCCCAAGGTTTATGATGATTGACATATAATGGAACCGAGTTAATGAGAGAGGGCGACTTGAGTCGACTTTTAGGAAGATATTTACTATTATTTTTGGCTTTAAGTTTAGGGGATGAAAAATTATTTATTGGAAAAAGATTTTAATGACTTTTCAAGATGAGAATAGTTAGAAGTACGACTTTCCAGTATTAAGATTAGATATTTTTAAATAGTTAAAGGTAAAAGGGATTTATGAAATATTCTTAGGAAATGGTTATAGTAGATAGGATTAGGGTTTCTTCATTAAAAGAATATATATATAGTTAGGGTTTCCTAGGCCATTTTAGGATATCAATCTTTAGGGCTAGGGATTTATTATTAATATTAAGGGTATAGATAAAATAGAGTAATTATTATTAATGATTTATGTGGGTAGGTATTGGGGTTAGGGTTTTTTTATTATAGGAATATAAGGTTGAGAGTGAGGATTAGAGATAGGGTTAGGGTTTAGATCTTCATTATCTCTAATAAGGGCCAGGAGTACTTCAATAATGCTTGTGGTGCTGGTGGCTTATAGTTAGGTTTCCATTATATGGCTTCTTCACTAGGGTTTTGCTAAGATTAGGGCATAGACTAGGGTTTGTATTTTACCGAGGACATGCAACAACTAGTGTTTTCATCATCTAAGGTTCATGTATCATGCTTCAACAATCATATTGACCTCAATGACAACTTTATCCAACAAAATCCCCTACAACCCTAAAGCATCTTCGAGGATTTCTTAGGTTAACATTGTATTATTGCAAGTTGGTTAAGAATTATGGGAAAATAACAATAACTCTAACAACATCACTGAAGAAAGATGCATTTTTTTGGACTCTAGGAGTTGTGAAAATTCCTACACCCGGAATCCTACTACAACACTAATGAGAATTCTCCTATTTGCTAATTCCTTTCAACAAATTATTTACGGTTTTCTACTGTAAATATCGAAAACTCATACACTACAACCTTCACAAATTAACCGTGGAAAAATATAAGTGCAGAAACAAAATCTGAGCAATAATAAATCATAGACATATGACACCATTATTTTTGGACCAATGTCCCTGGAAAAACCCAATGCGGGAAAACCAGTGCAACAACTGAGGGTTTATATATTATGCAGTAATTTTTCTGAGTACAATTTGGATGCCTTGCTAGCTATCCTCATAGAGAATTTGACTGACAAAGAGCTAGTGAGATTACCTCACACACTGACACTGGAAGCCCAAACTGGCCAAACCCCGAAATGACAAGCCCTCTCATGCCTCTACGTCACTCTGCGTGGGGACTGCACCACTGCTGCTGAGTGGCTCTTATCCTGGCTGGATTTGACCCTCTGGCCTCTCCTGGTCTCACACCACGACTCTCCGGCACTAGATCTGATTGATCCTCAGCTGAAACACGAACTTCCTCAAGGTTACTGCACAACCTCTGCTGGCTCTGCGGAGTCTCTCCTACGCTGCTACGCTGCCTCTGCATACGACTCTTTGTCTCCTCTGTGGTGTATTCTTTGGATTAAGAAACTCTTCCAACCAGAAATTATCTCTGCCCTTCTCTGCAAAAATCTTCTCGATCGATTTTCTCCTTGAGCACTGCTCACTAAAGAATTTCGATCTCTAGAAGTTCTCTCCCAATGTATCTTCCAAATGATCCATCAAGTCCTTGTAATATTCTCGTCGAGGCTTCAACGATCGAGATTAAATCGTTAATCTACGACTAAGATTAACTTTTGACTTGATCTTTGTCTTCTGTAGAAGATTCACACTCTATTTTATTAATACCCTTTATTTATTTTAATTTTCTAAGTTTAGACTTAGGGTCCCATTAAAAATAATTAATTATTCTAATAAACACTCTGAGTGGAATTTTCAAAAACGATTTCTAGGTTCTTTGGAATACATGTGTAGCCTCCCTGCAAATTTTGAGACTTAGAGCACATCCAATGCTACCCAAAATCAACACTTCCTCTTAGCGAGGAATGTGCTTTAGCAATACAACCAACTGAAGTATTGCTTTGATTCTGCCATATCTCCCTTTGCGCTGCTGATGTCTGACACTGCTGCTCACCAACATTGTGTTGTTGCATCCATGCTCCTGCTAACTTTGCATACTGCTGCCAAGTGCCACTGCACTGCAACTCTATTGCTTACTGCAACTGAAAAACATCCAAAATCTGAACTAAGAGTTCATTTGGATGCATCTCGTACTAAAGATCTGACTGTTGCTAGTCTTTGCGCTATCCCTCTGAAGCCTCTGCGCTGCTCATGACTCTGCACTGTGCCTTCCTACACTGTTGTCAACTCTTCTTTGCGTTACTCAGACTCTAGCGCTCTCTAGTCACTGCACTGTCACTTTTGTACTCCTGTGCACCAACTGAAAACTTGTCCATCTTGCTACTTCTGATTTGAGCTCCTCTAGCAAGGTTATGATCCGAGAGATGGACTCCTCAAGGATCCTGCCCAATCTGCAGTTCTACTGAACTACAGCTCCGGATCACCCCAACCCTCCTTTGGCGATATCTGGGCAATAGTTGTGAATTCCTCCTCCTCTGTCTTCGCAGTTGTAGCCTGCAAATCATGCTTCTCATCTTTGTCCTTCTTCTTGAGAGGACACTGTGTAGTGTAATGTCCCATCTCGCCACATCGGAAGCACTTGATCTTGGAAAGGTCCTTCTTCCTCTTACGCCGCTCCTGCTGCCCCTTTGATGCAAGGGCTGCATTTTCCTCCACCTCTTTGGGGTTCGATCCACTGCTACTGCTGCCATCAAGTTTACACTTGAGTAGATCTCTCCTCATCTCTTCTTGCTGAAGAGCTGCTCACAGTGCTTCCTAGTCTGGTAACTTCTCTTTGCCCATGATGCTTTGGACAAAGACCTGATAGTCTTTAGAAACTGAATTGAGGGCCAATCTGACCATCTCTGTGGCCTGAGGAGCTGCTCCCACAACTGCTAGCTAATGTCGGTTCTCCTGAAATCTAGACAGGAATGGATCAATGCGCTCTCCCTTCTGTATCCTAGTAGTTTGCATCTGCTCCTCCAAAAACATCTTCCTCTGCTCAGAAGACCCTTGATATAGCGTGGCTAATGCATCCCACATTTCCTTGGCTACCCTTTGCCAGAATTGTGTGAAACAATATGATCCTCACTTCGTCGAGGATCAAACTTCTGGCTTTAGCTATGTTCTCCTTGAAGTCTCTTAATGGTGCGACATCTACCAGTTCAGCCTGTTCAGTGTCGATAAAGTGCTTGAGGTCACGTTCATCTAGAAGGAAGGAGATCCTTGCCTTCTAGATTACGTAGTTGGAGGCGCTGTCCAACCGATCCTGGTCACGCAACCCACTGGCTGCCATCTCACCCAATCACTATCGATCTGCTGCCTCTTAACACAGAACTCATGATGGTCATTATGAATTTTTAGTCATGCCTTTTGGCCTTACCAATGCACCTTCCACATTTCAAGGTTTAATGAATTCCACTTTCAAACCCATTCGTAGAAAATTTGTGTTAGTATTTTTTGATGATATACTAATCTACAACAAGTCTTGGAAAAATCATGTTCAACATGTTGACAGGGTGCTTAAACTATTGGAGGAGGAACAATTGTATGCAAAACCCTCCAAATGTTTCTTTAGGTCACAGGAGGTGGAATATTTGGGTCATATTGTATCTCATGAGGGTGTTAATGTAGAACCTAACAAAATTAAAGCTATCATGGAATGGAAAATTGTTGGAAATACTGAGAGGGGGGGTGAATCAGTATTTCTTTTACAATTGTTACTTTTATGCCAGATAAGATCTCTTAGATAGAACACTAAAAGAATGATAACAAAATGAATACTTTTATTTACAAGAATTGATGTGGACTCCAATCCTCTTTACAATGAATCAAGTATAAAAATAGATCAGGGCTCCAACCCTAGATGAAGAATCCAATGTTCAAACCACTAGGCTCCAACCTGTACTTTTTCAAGCACCTACTTGGTCTTCTTGAGGACTCCAATCTTCTAGGGCTCCAACCCTCTTCGCTGGTTTAGGCTCCAACCTGGTCTTGTTGAGGACTCCAATCCTGTAGGGCTCCATCCCTTTGCTTTAGATCTTCAATATGGATTCAATGGTTCTTCAAGTCTCCCAATATTTTCAGTAGCAAGCCTCGACAATATCTTCGCCTTCAACAATGCCCTTAATTTATCTCCAATAGACTTAGCTCATCAATGACAACTTTACCAATTGCTGAAGGTGTCTCCAAGACTCTTCATGATACCCAAGTAGACTTCTCCAAGGTTATTCTGTGAAGGCTTCAGTCATGTTTACTAACAAGCTTCTCAATACTTCTTTGTTCAATATTGTCCAACCTACAAAACCTATTCTCTGTCCAAAATTTTCCAACCTTCAAAGCTTCTTCATTGTCCAATATTGTCCAACCTTCAAAGCTTCTTCATAGTTTAATACTATTCCACTGTTCAAGGTTTGCAAAAAGAGTTTTCCAAGGAGTATCATTGTGCCAAGGTCTTGTTCAAGAGAAGACTACTGTATAATTTATTTGTTCCAAAGTATTGGGTTTCCTTTGCACAGAAGTATGAAATGTGTTCAGGTCCGAAGTTCTTCAAGAGATGGCTTCAAAAAAGAATCTTCAAATAATGCTTATTCACTGCTTCAAGTTTTTAATTAAGGCTTGCAAGATTTCCCAAACAAGGGACTGCTCCAAAATGCTTAACCTGAAGTGTGCTTCACAGGTCCAAACAAACACTAGTTCATAACAACCATCTTGCACAAGTTCAAGCCTTTGCAAAAGTAATCCCATGTATTTCGATGCGGTCAAACATATATATGATGCGGTCCAATTTTATGTTCAAACAAAATATCAAATTCCAATTATTTGTAGTCTTTATTTGCTTCTGTGGCTTATAAGTTCTGTAAAAGGTTTCTATGTTACTGTTCTTTCAAAACGCAGAGATATTATAGCTATAGGTTCCGATATATATCACCATCGTATTATCAAAACTTATATGTTCTGGAGTTTGGGCATAGATCTTCAATTTCAATAGTAGGCTCCAGAAAAATTCCACCTACAATTCTCGTTTTCTACAATTAAACTTCTTTCACGATTACAACCGCACAGACTCTTAGCCCTCAACTGTGTTAGAATATCGCAGTAAAAAACCGATAGAACTGTTTCCTATCCCTTTCGTTGCCGACAAAAACCTCGACCCTCGGCCTGCTTCGAAAGTGTTTGTGTACCACTGCTCGTTTACCAACGACGGAATGAACAAACAATCAGATACAAGCAAAATATAGTAGAAATCCTTCTTGGAGAGGTTTCTAGTTCAAAATCGCAGGCTCCTGGAGAATACGTTGCCTCACACTTGTATAAATCTTTGCTCGACGGTTCTTCTTTTATATTAGCTCTACCATTTGTTATTTCAACAAGTTTATTTTCATATATTTATACCATTTGCCCAAGGTTTATGATTGTTGACATATAATGGAACCGACTTAATGAGAGAGGGCGACTTGAGTTGACTTTTAGGAAGATATTTACTATTATTTTTAGCTTTAAGGTTAGGGGATGAAAAATTATTTATTGGAAAAAGATTTTAACGATTTTTCAATATGAGGATAGTTAGAAGTACGATTTTCCAGTATTAAGATTAGATATTTTTAAATAGTTAAAGGTAAAACAGATTTATGAAATATTCTTAGGAAATGTTTATAGTGGATAGGATTAGGGTTTCATCATTAAAAGAATATATATATATATATAGTTAGGGTTTCCTAGGCCATTTTAGGATATCAATCTTTAGGGCTAGGGTTTTATTATTAATATTAAGGGTATAAATAAAATAGAGTAATTATTATTAATGATATATGGGGGTAGGTATTGGGGTTAGGTTTTTTTTAATTATAGAAATATAAGATCGAGGGTAAGCATTAGAGATAGGGTTAGGGTTTAGATTTTCATTAGCTGTAATAAGTGCTAGGAGTACTTCAATAATGCTTGTGGTGCTGGTGGTTTATAGTTAGGGTTCCATTATATGGTTTATTCACTAGGGTTTTGCTAAGATTAGGGCATCAACTAGGGTTTGTATTTTATCGAGGACATGCATCAACTAGGATTTGCATCATCTAAGGTTCATGTATCATGCTTCAACAATCATATTGATGTCAGTGACAACTTTATCCAACAAAAAACCCTACAACCCTAAAGCATCTCCGAGGATTTCTTAGGTTAACATTGTATTATTGCAAGTTTGTTAAGAATTATGGGAAAATAAGAATACCTCTAACAACATCACTGAAGAAAGATGCATGTTTTTGGACTCTAGAAGTTGTGAAAATTCCTACACCCGGAATCCTACTACAACACTGATGAGAATTCTCCTATTTGTTAATTCCTTTCAACAAATTATTTATGGTTTCTACTGTAAATATCGAAAACTCATACACTACAACCTTCACAAATCAACCGTGGAAAAATGTAAGTGGGGAAACAAAATCTGAGCAACAATAAATCATAGAGACATGACACCGTTATTTTTGGATCAATGTCCTTGGAAAAACCCAATGCGGGAAAACTGGTGCAACAACTGAGGGTTTATATATTATGCAGTAATTTTTGTGAATACAATTTGGATGCCTTGCTGGCTATCCTCACAGAGAATCTGACTGACAAAGAGCTAGTGAGATTACCTCACACACTGACACGGGAAGCCCAAATTGGCTAAACCCTGAAATGACAAGCCCTCCTTTGCCTTTGCATCACTTTGTGTGGGGACTGCGTCATTGCTGCTGGGTGGCTCTTTTGCTGGCCGGATCTGACCCTCTGGCCTCTCTCGGTCTCACACCACGACTCTTCGGCACTGGATCTGATTGATCCTCAACTGAAACACAAACTTCCTCAAGGCTATTGCGCAACATCTGCTGGCTCTGCGGAGTCTCTGCTACGCTGCTACGCTGCCTCTGCGTACGGTTCTATGTCTCTTCTGCGGTGTATTCTTCGGATCAAGAAACTCTTCCAATCGGAAATTATCTCTGCTCTTCTCTGCAAAAATCTTCTCGATTGATTTTCTCCTTGAGCACTGCTCACTAAAGAATTTCGATCTCTAGATTTTCTCTCCCGATGTATCTTACAAATGATCCATCAAGTTCTTATAATATTCTATTCGGGGCTTCAACAACTGAGATTAAATCGTTAATCAATGACTAAGATTAACTTTTGACTTGATCTTCGTCTTCTGTAGAAGATTCACACTCTATTTTATTAATAGTAAATACCCTTCAATTATTTTAATTTCCTAAGTTTAGAATTAGGGTCCCATTAAAAATAATTAATTATTATAGTAAAGCACACCCTTAGTGGAATTTTCAAAAATGATTTTTGGGTTCTTTGGAATACATGTGTCTTAGTCTCTCTGCAAATTTTGAGACTTAGAGCACATCCGATGCTACCCAAAATTAATACTCCTTCTTAGCGAGGAATGTGCTCTAGTAATACAACCAGCTGTTGTACTGCTTTGATTTTGCCACATCTCTCTTTGTGCTGCTGATGTATGACACTGCTGCCCACCAACATTGCATTGTTGCATCCATGCTGCTGCTGGTGGATAACAGGGCCTAAAACTAAAAAGTAACATACGAGTCAGAATCTTATATCTCATTTTTTTGAGTCACACCAATCATGCAAATTTGAGCTGCAAGTTACCTGAATTATGCACAATTTGTTCGAAGGAGAAATTTGAGGGCTTGAAGAGTGATTTGAAGGCAGTTTTTCTTCATCTTGCACTGAGTTCAATGAGATTCTTCGTCGTTTATTCAATTTCTTTAGGTTGGTCAGTGTGATTGTCAACAATACTTTGCAGGCTCTGAAATAATAATGTGTTGCTGATAAGTTTATCTTTTGTTCCCAAGCTGTAGGATGGTGTCCAGGCTTTGTCATGATGGCCGTCTTTCAATTTTAAATTTCTTCTACTTTTCATAATTCTTGACTTCAGGATTGTTTACAGTTATTTTAGGAGTTGTCTTTAGCCGGGAAGGGTTATATGATTGTAATTCTAACAGTTCAGGACTAAAATGTTCTTTGTATTTCAAAATTGTTGTGGAATTTGTGAAAATTTGACGTTGATTCTTGTATCTTGGTAGTGTTCTGTTTCATTTCACACAATTTCCCCCAAAAAAATTATATTGTTTAGATTATACAGAATGTCTTACAGTAATTGATACTCATTATTGTTGCAACGGCAGGCTACAGTTTATATAATTTTTATTAATGCAAATATTTAGTAATATTTTTAGTCCACTAGGTTCATTACATGTAAAAGCTTAGTTGAAATGTTTTTATATAGAAGCTTTAAGAAAACATTTTGGTTTCTCATCATTCATGCCAAATAGATGACGAATCACTATTAAAATTGTCTTCTATAAAATTTTGTCGATTATTTTATTATTTAATATTAACAAAATTGTTCAAGTTTCGTAAGGAAGTACTCTGACTAGGAATTTTTAACTATTATGATACTTTTTTAGTTACATGTAGTGGCTTGTTCTCTTACACAGGTATGAGCAACAACTGGAAAAGTTTTGTAGCTTGATGGATTCTCTGCTTGATATTCCTCCACCTGAAATCAGGGCACAAAAATCAGTTTTTGGAAGGATGACAGATAAACTACAGAGATTAGAATTTTGGGCTGAATTAATGCAGAAATCAGTTTCATTGGGTCAAAAGGATATGACGTGAGTCTCTTCATTCTATGTTTTGATGTCTGTTAGCACACCTTTTCAGTATTCATGCAGGAAGGTCACAGGGGACTTGGCTAATATGATAATACATTGGTGTGCAAGTGCTTGAAACTCCTAGTCCCTATATGTTGCTCTAAACATAGGCCTATGCAAGTGTGGGTGTACCCATTTCCCAACAATGTGTTTTATGATTTTCGTGATCTTTGGGAATAATCCTTTAACAATAGTGTCATGAAGAGAGTAAATAGGTTTGTGTTTCTCTACTATTGGTTGAATCTCTTATTTATATCAAAACATTGCTTTTGACTTTGGCATTAACTTAGCTGAATAAATTCTTAGATTGGTACTTTATTAGGAGGCATTATTAAGCATGTGTATCTCAGGGAGTTTGCTAAGGTTTGAGGAGCTTCACCCATATTCTGACACTACTTTATTCTTGACAGAGATTTCATGGATTTGATTCTTGCTCCAGCATCAAAGGTTCTCAGTGGTTGGTTTGAGGTTGTTTGGTTGCTCATGTTATCCTTATGTTGGCTTGTTTATTTCTCAATGTTAAATTCTGTTTTAACATAAACAGTCATTCCAACAATGTTTGCAATACTAATATTAGAGCCATGGCCCATGAGTATCGCACTTATAGATTAATACATACCTTTTTAAATCGCTTCTTCCCAATTTGATAAAATTAATTGTTGGTAATGATTGGTGCACTAATAATTTTATCATTTTTTTTATCTCATATAATCTTTGTTTTTGTGTCCAATATAATCTTGTTCGATTGATGAAGTATAATGATTACAAGACACATTCAAACTACCAAATGAGATACAAGAATCAACTTCATCTATTTTTATTCGCAAATAAGAAGGGTATTTATAATTACACTAGTGAATCTTGTCCATTGATCTCATGAAAGATCAAATGTTCTCATGGAACATCTAGAAAGAGGAGGTGATGCAAGACTTGCTGTCATGAAAGTTTCTACATATTGATAAATTATAAACTATAATAACTAAGGTAGAGACTAAGAGAGGATGGTATATGATATGTGATATGATTCATTATGAAAGAAGTAGTAAATACACTATTCAAACATAGCAAACTTAACTCCCAAAAGGTTTGAGACACCTCTTCCATATTTGATAAAATTAATTGTTGGTGATGATTGGTGCACTTATAATGTTATCATGTTTCTATTGCATATAATCTCGTTTTTGTGCCTTGTTGCCTTACAATCTTGCAGGGCTTGTAGAGGGGTGCCCTACAAGACAAGCACTAGACGAAGTGACAACAACGAGGTGTGGTCCACTGTCACCACAACCACTACCCCCTGCTCTTTATGGACTTTCACCAATGGGAAGCTTCTTGTTATATAGTTCACCTATGAGAGAATATTCTAGGTTCAATGAATAAGGTGACAAAATGGCGTATAGAGGATGACTCTTCTTAGGGACAAGGCTCGATCAAGTTAACAGAGGCAACTCAAATCCTCTAGTAAGACCAAAGAAAGACACAATTGACCTAGGATTTGTTAGTTTTTGGTAGCAGCAGATAGGTGTTCTAGTCTCTATGGTGTCTATGAGGCTAAGGAACACTTGAGGATAATTATCTCCAAGATCCATAAATTATTTCTAAAGAAAATGCCTCAATCAGATTAATTGTAAAACCCCCAAAACCATCAATTCTAGAGAATCCTTCCACAAACCTTCGATAGTAACATGCTAAACCCATAAAACTATGCACTTCATGTGCATTCTTAGGTATCGACCACTCCCTGATTGCGTTTACCTTTTCAGGATCTATAGAGACCCCTTCACCAGATATGATATGACCTAAGTAACGAATTTCCATTTGAAAGAAAGAACATTTGGATAATTTTCCATAGAACTTGTGTTCTCTGAGGCAAGATAATACTATCCGAAGATGCTCTTCATGCTCCTTCTCATTCTTAGAGTAAATGAGAATATCGTCTAGGGAGACTTGCACAAATTGATCGAGATATTTGCGGAGAACGCTATTCATAAGGTTCATGAATATCGCAAGTGCATTGGTCAACCCAAATGGTACCACAATGAATTCATAATGCCAAAAACGAGTTTAGAATCCAGTCTTAGAAACATCACTTTCTTTAATCCTAAGCTGATGATAACTTGATCACAGATTGATCTTTGAAAACACTGCAGCTCCTTTCATTTGGTCAAAAAGGTCCTCAATGCAAGGCATTGGATACCTATTCTTTATAGTGGCCCGATTTAAATCTCGATAGTCCACACACAGTCATAATGAACCATATTTCTTCTTGAGAAAGATTACAGGAGTGCCTCAAGGTGAAATACTGGGTCGAATGTGCCATATATCTAATAGTTCTTTCAACTATATTTGTAATTCTTGCAGTTCAGGAGCTGTCATTCTGTAAGGTGTTTTAGATATTGGTTCTGTATCAGGTTTCAATTCTATTGTGAGGTCTAGCTCTCTTTTAGGAGGTAGTCCTGATAATTCCTTTGGAAAAACATCCGAAAATTCTGACAGAATCGGATATTGTTCTAAGGATAGTCCTTTATCTTTGCTTACTTCTTGAACTGCATATACCTGACAACCTTTTCTTAAGCACTGTTTCATATGCATTGCTGAGATGAAGCGATACTTTCCTCGTAATACCTTGGATTTGGATTGTCTCTCCCTCATCATTCGTGCAAAGTATTGTTTTCCCGAAACAGTCTACCCATGCTTGATGCGACTCTAACCAATCCATTCCTATCACCAGGTTTAAGTTCCTAGGGCTGTGACATACTTTTAGTTTGGTCGAACAGACTCCTAGATCAACTTTGCAATCCTCAACATTTAATTCTACTAGTTGAAGTTCTCCTGAAGCCATTTCTACCTGTCTGAAATCGTTTTGTTTGCAAGCTGCCAACTCAAATTTATTTAATGTATATGATGAAATAAAACTATCAGTAGCACCAGTGTCAAATAAGATTTTGAGTTTTATTCTCTTGATTGTACCTGAAGATTCCACTACGGTGGATTGATGTGCTGCTTGGTTGTTGTTGATGACAACATGGATTCTATGATTGCCTTGGGTATTTGATGATGGTCCTTTTCCTGCTCTCTGTGAGATCTCTGGACAATCACGCTGAAAATGAGGTCCTCCACACCTCCAACAGTAAACCTGGGTTGGCCCCCTTGATTCTGATTGTGAATTTCTAGACCAGGAGTTCTGTCCCTTGGTGCCACTTCCTCTCCCATTCCTTCCCCAATTACCAGTCCCTTAAGATTTCCAAGGACTGATGTTTGAGGATTTGGAAGCTATAATATTAATGGTCATGGGAGCTCCTGCTCCTACTCCTCTTGGGGTAAACCTGTTACCATAAGGAGGTGGTCTCAAGCTACTTCCTCGGAAGAAATTTCGGGGAGTCTTTCCTATAAATCCCTGCGGTGATGGTTCTGCTGGCCTGAAATCCCTTTCAATCCCTAGATGCTCTTCTGCATATCGTGCACATTCAATCGCCTTTGCTACTGCTGATGGCTTCCACATTCTTACCATGACCTTGATTCGAGGATTTAATCCATATATGAAACTCTCGGCTTGACGTTCATCTGTGTCTAGATAAGGAACATATTTTACAAGTTCCATAAACTTTATCTGGTATTCTTCCACGGTCTTACTACCCTGGATTAGAGTATGGAAGGTTCCGGCTTGCTGCTCTTAAAAGAAAGGTGGTAAGTATTTTGCACGGAATCGGTCTACAAACAACTCCCAAGGAGTGATGTTTGAAGTGAGATGTAGTTGTTTTTCTAGATTTCCCCACCAAATCAGAGCATTCCCCCTGAGTTGGAATATAGCGATCTTTGTTTTAGAGGTAGAAGAATACTCTCTTAGTGTGAAGCATCTTATCATCGCTTCTAACCATGCTTCGACATGTTCTCCAGCTCGTCCTGTTGAGAATTCCGAGCGTTTAATCTTTTGCAGTTCTCGGGAAATATCTTCCCTATGTGGCTTATAATCATAATCTTTAGGCTTTTGTGAATGTATTTCCTCTAGATGAGGTCGTTCTTCTTTGCTGCTGGCCCGCTGTGACCTTTTTAATGTTTCCAAAATGGATTCTAATGAGCGCATTACAGTAGTTAGATCAGGTGATGGAGCAACTGGTGCTGACGACAATCTAGGTGGTGGCGATGGTGACGGTGTTGGCGACGACGAAGCTGGAGGTGTTAGAGATGGTGATGCATCTCGCTGGCGTTGCCGCATTTGATATGTTCTTACCATCGTGGCTATTCTTAGAATACAGAATAAAATTTATGAGAATCGGGTAAATTTTTAGACTAACTAAATAGAATTTTCGTAAAATTGAGTTGACATACGGGTATAGTTCTTTTTCTATTTTATCTGCAGGCAGGTCTTATTGGTACCGAGGTCAAGGAGGGTGGCAACGCGACCTCCTTGTCCTATGCGGGGTTCTCGATAGATAATGATGTATTTCATAATATTTTTTTAAGTGAATCTGATCTTAAATATGGTTATAGAGGGGTTGTTTGGCCTTAATTCTTGACCTTTATTCACTTACTACTGTGTGTAAACTAACAACAGGGAAACATACCCTCTAAAGCAATTTATCAATGAATCATAAAAGATTGTCTCTTCATGCCTATTCGATACCACTAAATGTCAAAATATTAATCTATCAAAATAATTTTATAGTCAAGAAACCATACTATTCCTCGATAATAATTTTAAAATAAAATGTAAGAACTTTTCTTACTATCTCATAATCTTTTATATATATATATTACCATTTGTTTTTTTTAGTTTTTATTTATTTATTTAATTTTTTTTTTTGGACATTTCAATTTAAATAAAATTAATGGTCATTTTTAATTTAAATAAAAGTAATGGACATGAAATTTATTTAATGGATGGATATTTTAATTTAAATAAAATTAATGAAATTAATTTAATGGACATTTTAACTTAAATATCCACAAAGACTAAAATTTTTTAAACCTAACATTTAACATTTTATTTATTTATTTTTGTGTAGTGACCGACGAACAGTGAAGTCAACACGTTGCTGTGTTCACAACTCAAACCAGTGATTTGAATAATATATAAAAAAAATCGGGTTCACCACCATTAAAATCACCGTCATAGAATAGTGCTGGAATAGCGCAGTTGGTTAGAGTGGTTTGGCTGTGCGGCTATTTGAACCAAGAATCCGAGCTCTAATTCCACTGCCAGACGTGCGTGCAGGGGCTCCGGCTTTGGCTGCGGCTCTCTTCAACTTTATTGGGTCATGAAGGTTTCAGTTCGCTTGAACCGGGAGAGATTTACCAAGGATTTCTCAGACTATAGTTTCAGACTTAATCTCATACATATAGTGGCTGACTACGACAAAGAGCCCTATATCCCCTCTCTGCAAATACGATGCCATACCGACTTGCTAATAAATTTTCTTGAATGCATATTGCAATCTAAGCAATCTGCAATCTGCTAAGCAATCTACTGTTTTGAAGATTGTCTTGAATGCATTTTTCTCATACTATCTTGTTATCCTTGGAAGAGAAAACAGATATGCAGGCATTGATGTCTAAGCTTTAAATATGTTGACTCGACAGAGATCCCTGCGATTTCCTCAGTAGGCAGGGACGTCAGGCTTTTCACATGACCCTTGCTGAGAATTAATAACTGAGCAAGAACTGAAGGTTCTGGACCTAGACTTATGAGATAAGATGAGTAGTGGATTACGGATAGGTATAATGGATTTAATGAATCATTTGGTTGGGTATAGGACGCCCCCTTTGCTGGAGCAGTTGTCTTAGGAATTCATTTTGATGGGCATTTTAGTTGTGGAAGCTTTACTTGTAAAACCCCAAATAAAAGATCCATCACATCCAATTCTGATGCTGTAAAGAACAACTCATCCCTCTTTAGCTGAGGTTAATCTCAGTCACACGACTAGCACTGAGACCACAACATTTAAAATATATATAGTGAAATTAAAATTTCCTTTTTATTTTCCAATGGACATATTTCTTGCCCTTGCCTACTAGCTACAGGGTGAGTTGGTTGGTTACATAGAAAAAAAATGTTGAAATGATTCTCATAAGATATACCTTCGACACCAACACATCTTTCAATACTTGGCACCTCATATAAAACTTGGTGTCCAATAGAATTTGAAATTTGAACCTCGATCTCCCTGTAGAAAGTTCTCGCTACTTACATTTAGCCCTAGACCAATAGACAAATACATTTCAGTCTCATGTACCATTTCTGGTCCCATGAATACATTAATAAAAGATCATTTTGAATTGTATTCTCTTCAGATTCAATATCTTATTTCTTGCATGGACACAACATACAATTGTATCTGGCCTTTAGTTAAGGATATATAACCAAAATACAGATACCGTTGTTCATGGCCTTATACGTGAAAATACAGTGAACATATTGCAAAGCCGATTATTAAATATTTTCCTAAGTTTAACTTAGGAAAACTGGTTAATTTAATCAGATTAATTGAGTTAAATCGATTTTTCTCTAGAGACTTCGGAAAAGACACTTGATGGGGTCAAGATGATCTTAGCCATCAATTGTGATTAGATCATGGTTGTTGATTCCACAACGAGAGATTATAAGAGAAAAATGATGGGGCTATGGAGATCACTAAGGAGTGTGATTTGTAGTGACAACAAAGGGTGTAGAGTGAGACACCAGCAACGAGGTTTCAACGAAGAGTTTGGGAAAATATTTCCGGAGAAGATTTTCTCAGCGATTTCCAATTTCCAGTGATAGGAAGGAGATCGATTTCATCAGCATAAAAGGAGGCCGAAATTAGTAGTATGAATTGCCTGTGTACCAGTGCAAGTTGCAGAGGAGCTGGTTTCAGTAGCCAGCTGCAGGAGACATTACCTAGAGGCAGAGCGAGTGGGTCAAATTAGTTATTGAAGGTCGATTTGCTAGCAGATTAATTTTCCCATAGGTAGTGCGAATTTCTGGAGCAGCTAGTGCGAGTTGCACAGGGAGGACGATTTCATCTGCAGAGGGAGATTCTTGTGTTTGTAGATCGATTTGGTGAAGAGAATATTATTTGCGAAAGCTTTGCTAGTGAGAGGCAAGCAATTGTTGTATTTCTCAAATTGCTGAAGATTTAGTAATAATATAAACCCTTTGCAGAACTGGTTTTCCCCACATTTTGGTTATTCCAGGGACTATTGTCTAAAAATATTGGTGTCAATAACGTTGTGCGTGTGCATTATTTCTCAATTCTTGTATTTATTTGTGAAAATTACAGTGGTGAATTAATCATTATTTGCCAAATTAAATTTCCAAAGACAAATATGTGAAAATTTCTGAATGTTACTTTATGCATAAATTCTACTGTTAGATCTGGTTATACTTCTCCTACTTAAACAAGTTATTCAGATTAACATTGAAGTAAACACATAACAAACTTTCATTGATTCAGATAAAAAATAGAAATACATGCACACATAGACAAAGTGACACACAAGATTTTCTGGACAACTGTCCCCGAAAAAACCCAATGCGGGAAAACTGGTCTTCTAGCTGCTGGAGGGTTTATATTAGTAAGTAGATTCTGAATACAACAAATCTGGGCACCTTACTAGCTAACCCGACAGAAAAAAATTATATCTACAGCTAACCTGCTGTTCTGAGACCAAAACACTGACTGATCCACACCCTCAAATGGGATTTACAAGACTCAGCCAATTTCTGGCCCTAGAAACTCCAGCACTGCCCCTGAAACCCCGTCAGCCCTGTCAGCCTCTACATGCCTTTGTGCCAGCTTGGAGAGGTCCGCGTAACCCCATAATGGGTGATGCAGACCCTACGCCGCCCTAGAAGGGTCTCTGCGTAACCTTGGAGGGTCCCCTGCTACCCAACGATACCCTTTCTGGGCCTGCGTAGCTGAAGCTGCTCTCTGCGCTATGCAGTTGTTGCGTAACTACTGCTGCTACCTCTGCTTCTCTGCGTTGCCTCTTGTTGATTCTTAGAACTGGGATCAGACCATCCCCGTTGCCAATACTACCCCTCTCTGCAGCTGAAACACTTCCAAAAATTCTTAGCAAAGCCGCCCTATAATTTCAGCTTTGTCTTAGTGCTTGCCTCCATGTGTGTGTCCTCCAACTGACCCCAAGCCTTTCCTTTATACTTTCTCGTTGGGAAACCAACGACCGTGATCTAATTTTGAATTGATGGCTAAGATTAAAAGAAGGCTTGATCCGTGTGACTTGAGTCATTTCCATCACATGTTTTAATTAATTACCTTTAATTTGCTAATTTTCCTAAGTTAGATTTGGGGTCCTTAATTAAAAATATTAATCAATTAATCATCTCCCAAACTGGATGGAATTTCCCAAATCCCTTTCTGGGCCTTGGAGATCTCATGTACTCTAGTCCCTCCACAAATTTTGGGAGGTAGAGCACATCCTATGCTACCCAAACACTCAAAATCTCAACACTCCCTCTTAGCGAGGAATGTGCTCTAGCACAACTCTGCTTCACCCCAAGGCTCTGCATTGATCTCTGGTGTGGGTCTCTGTGCTGATGCTTGGCTTGTTGCCCTTCATCACTGCGCTGCTGCTGCCATTCTGTACCGCTGCCCATGACGCTGCCACCGCCACAACTATACTGCAACTCCCTCTCAATCTGCTACATCATGCTACCAACTGCTACACTGCAACTTCAGTTGCTGAGAGAAACAACTGAATCTCTTGCCCAATCTTTGACAGACAAGTCAGTTGGGCCTCATCATTGAAGCTCCATAGGCTGCTGCTTTGTGTTGTCATCTGGAGGATGATGCACAACTACAACTTTGAAATGCGTAAGCAGACTCCCTTTGCACTGCTGAAGTCACATCAGCCCCTGTGGTGAAATCTCCCATGCTGCTGCTGCGTTGCGCTATCCTCCTGAAGCCTCTACGTTGCTGCAGTTCTTCTCTGCGTAAGCAGCTCTGCACTGCATTGCCGAAGTCACATCAGGTCCTACGCTTCTGCTGCATCTGCACTATGTTGCTCCCTTCATCCTTCAGCTCTGCCTCTGCTTCATCCGTGATTCTCTGCACCAACAACACCACTTGTCCCGCTACTCTCTTAGGGCTCCCGTAGTTTGGATGTGATCCAAGAGATGAATTGCTCAAGGATCGCGCCCTACTCTGTAGCTGCTCTACAAATCCATGTCACTCTAGTTCCGTGGTTCATGAGCGCTCATGGCTACGTCATCTTCTGACTCATTGTCCGCCACAACAGCCTTGGAAGTAGAAGCTTCCTTGTACTTCTTGTTCTGAGGACAATTGCTGGCGAAATGTTCTAGTTCGCCACACTGGAAACACTTGATCTTGGATAGATCACGCTCTTCTTCCGTTGCTGCCTCTTTGATGCCAAGGCTGCATCTTCTTCCTCTTCCTTCTTCATCTTACTTGACCCTGTGTTGTATTGCCTCTTGGTGAATCGAAGGAGTTCTTACTGACAAAGGATTGCCCACATATTGTCCCAGTCGAGAAGGTCCTCTCTGCCCAAGGCACTTTGGACAAAGGTTTCCCACTCTTGTGTGGCCGCATTGAGTGCAGTCCTTACCATCACATCATCCTCCACCTTTGCTCCCATGGCAGACAACTGATCTCTGATCGCCTGTAGTCTGAAAAGGAAGGGCTCTATTTCTTCTCCCTTGATCATCATGAATGACTACAATTGATTCTCTAGAAGCATTCTCCTCTGGACGGACTTCCCTTCATATAGGGCTGTTAAGGCTTTCCATATCTCATGAGCTGTTTTCTTTTCAGCTATGTGTGGAAATATATGATCCTTAACCCCATCCATTATGAAACGTTTGGCATGTGGCGTAGCTTCCTCATGCTTCTTCAGGAGATCCACAGCGATCGGCGTGGCCAGGTCTTTTTCTGCATGGTCTCTTAGACCGTATGCCTCCATGACTACCAGGATTCTAGCTTTCCAGACTGCAAAGTTGGACAGGCCATCCAACCTATCTTGATCATGTAGTCCGTGAGGTGCCATCTGCTCAGATCTACTCTGGCGGAACATATCGTCCTCTCCCTGCTTCTCTACTGAAGCTCGGATCTAGGGTCCTTGGCAAAAAAGCACCCTTTGCTCCCTCTGACAATTGATTTCCTCTCTTGGAAATCCTCCAAATCAACAATGAAACAACTCTCTTTGATCCATTGATCCATCTTTAGATTTCTTTGGCTAGAAACCCTCTGAGAAGCTGATCTCCTCCTGCCCTTTGTCTCCCAGTGCTTAGGCTAAATTCTGAATCTTCCGAAATTTAGCCCCACCAGCAACTTCTGAAGTTTTGCAGCTCTTTTCCGGCACTTCTGAATCAACATGACTTTAGATCTGCGTCACCCTAGTTTGCCTTTGCGTGAGCAGACAGTCCCAACGCTATCTCTGCGCCGCCTCTGTGCAGTAAGTACGTGGGTCTACGTGGAGACTGCGTAGGACTGCATCACTTTGGCCTCTGCGTGGCTATGCTCCCTTTGTTGCTGCGCTGTCCCTTAAGATCTGGCTTTCTGTGGCTGCTGCTGCTCTCTCCGCTGCTTTTTGCAGCAGGATTCTTTAGTCTTCTGTTGGTGACCCTGCTACATCTGCAATCGCTCTGATACCGTGTGAAAATTTCTGAATGCTACTTTATGCAGAAATTCTTCTGTTAGATCTAGTTATACTTCTCCTACTTAAACAAGTTATTCAGATTAACATCGAAGTAAACACATAACAGACTTATACCGATTCAAATCTAAAACAGAAATACATGCACACATAAACAAAGTGACACACAAGATTTTATGGACAACTGTCTCTGGAAAAACCCAATGCGGGAAAGCCGGTCTTCTGGCTGCTGGAGGGTTTATATTATTAAGTAGTTTCTGAATACAGCAAATCTGGGCACCTTACTGGCTAACCCGACAGAAAAAAAGATAGATCTGCAGCTAACCTACTGTTCTAAGACCAAAATAATGACTGATCCACACCCTCAAACAAGATTTACAAGACTCAACCAATTTCTAGCCCTAGAAACTCCAGTGCTGCACATGAAGCCCCTGTGTCAACCCTGTCAGCCTCTGTGTGCCTCTGTGCTGGCCTGGAGAGGGTTGCATAACCCCATAATGGGTGACGCAGACCCTACGTTGCCCTAGAAGGGTTTCTGCGTAACCTTGGAGGGTCCTCTGCTGCCCAGCGCTGCCCTTTTTGGGCCTGTGTAGCACTTGCGTAGATGAAGCTGCTCTCCATGCTGCACAGTTGCTGCGTAACTGCTGTTGCTGCCTCAGCTTCTTTGCGTTGCCTCTGGTTGCTGCTCTCTGCCTCTTGCTGATTCTTGGCACTGGGATTAGACCATCCCCTTTGCCAATGCTACCCCTCTTTGCAGCCGAAACACTTATGAAAATTCTATGCAAACCCACCCTAGAATTTCAACTTAGTCTTAGTGCTCTGCCTCCGTGTGTGTGTCCTCTAATTGACCCCAAGCCTTTCTTTTATACTTTCTCGTTGGGAAACCAACGACCATGATCTAATCTTGAATCGATGGCTAAGATTAAAAGAAGGCTTGATCTATGTGACTTGAGTCATTTCCATCACATATTTTAATTAATTACCTTTAATATTTTAATTTTCCTAAGTTAGACTTAGGTTCCTTAATTAAAAAGATTAATTAATTAATTATCTCCCAAATTGGATGGAATTTCCCAAATTTCTTTCTGGGTCTTGGAGATCTCATGTACTCTAGTCCCTCCACAAATTTTTGTCGCTAGAGCACATCCAATGCTACCTAAACACTCAAGATCTCAACAAAATAATCTCCAATAGATAGAAGATTAAATTCGAGTTGCCGCAATTAAGGAAATTTCACAGGGCTTGAGGTATAGCAAGTCTAAAGGGATATCCTAGGATCAATAATCCTGGAAAAGGTTTCCAACAATGAACATTAGCAAGCCGATGTCATAAGAAACCTTAAAAAAAATTTCAAGTTGAAGCTTTGCAAAACTAGGGTTTTCCTAGGGAAAATCTATTTAGGTAAAGAGAATTAGGGCTTGGAATGGAGAGATTAGACACTAAAGGAGGTTGATTTTGAGGCAACCTATCCTTCCCTTAATTTTGAATCCTTCCATAAGCTCAAGTTTCCCTTCTAAGCTAATTCACACCATGCCCTAGCTTGGCTGCTTATCCTTAAGAGTGCCGAATTAGGAAAGAGCGAAAATCAGGTTTATGGATGAAATTATGTTTGATCACCAAATTGACATGGCCTAGTCCTTGAGATGATGGAGTTTATGATTCTCTAGCATAAAACCGTAACTATTATCTTTGCGAGGGATTAAGGTCACTTGGGAGAGCTATTACAAAAGCTCACCAAGGGAATTGCCATTCACATTTCATACATGAATAGTGCATATAATGATGATATCTAGATTCTATACAATTGATCTTCAACAATAAAAGTACAACAAAAAACCCTAGATTATCAATTAATTCCATACATTAGACAATAAGATCAAAAATTTATCAAATACAAAGCTCACTTACAAGACAAAATGCATGTACAATCTTTATTTGATCTAAGCTAACTTCTCCAATGTAAAGAAGATAACTCCAATAAACAAAGTTCTCCATAGAATCACATCTCTTCAAGATACAAGAAGGCGTAAATTCTCAAGGAGGTTGAATTATGTCACAAGTGATGATGAATAAAAAAGAATGATCCTCTCCTCTATTTATATGAGGACAAGATCTAATTAGCCTAAAATCCCCTAGAAAACAAGTTTCATTACAACACAACCTTGGGTTACAAGCCAACTCACTAGCTTCATCAATAAATGCCCTAATTATCCCACACATGTGAGTCACTAGCTCTCTAGGGCTAACATCATGCAAAGAAAGAGCTCCAAATGCCATGTCGGAGTGGTATGAGGTGTCTAAGATGATGTAGAAGCATGCAAAAATTAATATTTGAGGTTGGTCCTCAAATTTACCTCAATGGCTCCTCCGTGGTCCTGAGATCCAGCTAGGGCACCATAAAGTGGTCTCCATGGGTATCTAACTGCTTAAAGTGGCCTTCTCTGCTCTGGCGTTGAGGGCTTCTTAGGTGCAACTAGCTCTCCCTAGGCTTTGAAGGTGAGACCATCCTCATAGGGCCTTGAATCAACTGCCATCCATCAATTGGTGGTAAGGCCAGCTTGGGGGCATGTTGGGTCCAAGTGTGTCATCCTGAAGAATCATCAAATCTGATGC
Source organism: Pinus albicaulis (assembly GCA_034641835.2). Lineage (NCBI taxonomy): Eukaryota > Viridiplantae > Streptophyta > Pinopsida > Pinales > Pinaceae > Pinus > Pinus albicaulis. The sequence continues at coordinate 109,008,888 of CM076575.1, forward strand.
AAAGGCATCCGATGTCCTGGGAGAAGGAGGTGCCCCGGAACATGTGTCATATGTTATTACTACTAGGAGGCCTAGGAGTCTCATTATTCCACTGGTTTAGTCCCTCATCCAATATCGTGAGTTGTGCCACTATTAGTGACAACCATTCTTTGCAGTTCCTCCTCTTTGATTCTCCACATCTTCTTAGAATGAGAGGTTTGAGCCACTTCCATAGTCTCAAGATCCTGGAACAAGGTTCTCAACCAGTTTCAGTTTCACAAACAGGGAGATGAGCGTATGCAGACAAGAAGAAATAAGGGGACTGAAGCGACAAAGCCGACAATGGACAACTAGGACATGAAACACTCAGAGAATGAGTGCGGTGTTTCTGGCATTCTTGAGAGCACAAGTAGATTTTTGACTTTATAAGTAGGGATGACAGGGAACCAACATAGAAAGGAGTTAGGAGTGAGCATAATGCCTAAACTTGGCTCTAATACTATGTTTGAGGTAATTCCCAAGCGATTAATTCTATTAATGTGCAATTGGCTTTATAGATGGGAGTGACCTTTCGTTTCAATTTCTAATCAACTTTGCCTTCTCCTAATTTATTCTTTTACAATATTTGCAAGACAAAAATTCTAAAGGATTATATCGAATAAATACCAATAATCTCAACAAGATACCAATACAAGAAAACTTACCCAACAACATAGGGGATGGACTTTCTCCCCACCAATGATGGCAAAATTTTTTATCGACCAGATTAGCACCCTTATGAAAGTCCCAATAGTGGTGCCATGGGGGTATGCACACTTGGTAAATGTACCATTCTAACCTTAGCGCAATTTCCCTTTCACTTTAGGACAACTCCTTGAAGCCAGCGGAGGTATCCCAATCTATGGAAACAAACATGTAAAGTATATCCTTGTAATGCACAATATGGTTCACTTCAATAAAAACTCACCTCAATATATGATTACATAGAATAGCACCAAATGATAAGGTGCTTTAAGAATATTCAATAAGAAACTAGGGCGTAAACCACTATGGAGCTAATTAATGAGTGCTAGATCTGAGATAAAGACATGCTACACAAAAACTACTAACTCGTACTTTGATATAACTCAATAAATGTATGAACAAATTACCTCTTGATGCACATGGGTGAAATATGATGGCATAGACCAAGGGTGGAAGGTATACTTAAGTTATCTCTTGATAATACGTTTGAAATAGGACATCGTTGTTGTTTTCCACAAATTCCAGATCTGATTATGATGAAAAACACAGAAAATGCAGATTTGGAGTGTCAAGAGTGCTGAGAAGCACTTAATAACAATAAACCTTGGCTGCTCCTACTTGTGAAATGAATAGAACATGTAAAAAAAGCTGAATGATTATCAACTTAAGTCTAAATGATAAATAATCATGCAGTTAGCACAAATTTGTGAAAAGAGGTGGTGAATCTCCCTAAAGTTTCACCAAAAATCTCGAAGTTAAAATATAAACACAATTAAACACATAGGTGATGAATTTCATTGTTAGATTGTGTGAGATAAGTTTTAGAAACAATCTAAGAATGAAAAATAAGCTATGGGTTAGAATGCACCTTTTGGGGTTAAACCCTAGCTTTTAGGGTTTCACCAAATTTGAATTTTAACGTTGCAATTTACTTTATAGAATTGGTAAACATGTTAAATCAGCCTATAAAATGTTAGATAACACATTTAGGCATATATTTGTGGGGTAATGTTTGCCTCTTGTTACCACTCAATCTAGTAGGGGTCCTAGGAGGGGTTCCAAAGGGCCAACTACTAGACCAAGTGGCAACAATGGGACAAGGACCCACTGTCACCTCAGTTGATGTCCCCTGCTCTTTACAGAATTTCACTAGTGGGAGGAGTCCCGGTATACAAAAATCACAAGGAGGGATAAGTCAGTGATAGGATATATAGTGATTTCCAAGGTCCATTCAAAAGAGAGACTCAAATAAAGGCTTGCTTGCCCTTTAGGGCAAGGTAAGGGGATTTCTAAGAAAGGCTCAAGGGAGGCTTAGACCTAGGTAATGATGGATTAGTTTGATGGCTATGCCTAGACCAAAGCTTCCCAAGGAGAAGAAAATGATCTCTATTGAAGTTTTGTAAGATGATTTATCATATAAAGAATGGGACCATAAAGAGACCAAGGATACCCAAACAAGACCTAGGTTTTAGGGTGTAGTCTTTAACCAAGAATCTAGGTCAAGCATGGGTGAAGAAGAGATCAATAATAGGTGAAATTCCTTTGAGTTTCAAGCACAATAGATCCCTTAGAATGCCGCTAACCTAGAAAGACCAAGAACCAAATGATTTTGGAGCTAGTGATTGGTATCTCTGACAAATCGACCATGGGATTGGTTTCAATTTTGGAGGGCATGTAGGAGACACCCCAGTGCAGTTCCTCACCAACTCGCTGAGTAAGATGATGGCTCTAATGGAATTCATTGGACGCCCTAACTAGGCCGTCTAGGGTAAGGGCATAAAATTTGTAAAAAGGAGAAGAATTTAGGGTGATCATCAAGGATTGAGACCAGTGCCTAGCCAATTTTGTAGAATGGAGTCAAAGTAATTTTGATTTTAGGATTTTCGCTCTACCAAGGAGTCTTATTGCGACTTCGCTAGCCTTAGAGAGGTAGCTACAAGGTCACAACAAGGAATTTATACTTCGCTTTGCAAAATTTATGGAGTTTCAAGGTGACAGGTATCAACCCACCCTTAAGAATAATTTGATCTTCTTGCCAAGATGAGTAACATATGCAACGAGCCAAGATTACAAGTTTTCATGAATTTTGCATCAATAATTAGGGCACAAACATGATTAAAGCATAACGTTCCATACATTAGACATAAAACATGAAAATTTTCGCATAAGAGAGCACTTACATGACAAAATATTATATCCATCCATTAGATTTGCAACAATGAAGCTCCAAGATAAGATAGCAATTATCCATACATTGTTGATTTTTGGGTAGCATCGGATGTGCTCTAGCTCCGAAACTTTGTGGCGGGGCTAGAACACATAAAATCTCCAAGACCTAGAAATCGTTTGGAGAAATTCCACCCGGAGCTTAAGTTATTCAAATAATTAATTATTTTAATGGAGACCCCAAGTCTAACTTAGGGAAATTAAATAATTAAAGTTAATTAATTTAACATGTGGGTGAGAATGTTCTAAGTGACGAGGATCAAGTCTTTTATAATCTTAGCCGTCGATTAGAGATTAGATCACGGTTGTTGATTCGTCAACTGGAAAAGTATTAAAGGAAGGTTTGGGGTTAGTTGGAGAACACACAAAGAGTGGCAACACTTGAGCTAAGTTGAAATTTTGGGGTACGGTTTGCTGAGAATTTCAGAGTGGGCTTGCAGTGCAGTGAGGGGCAGTTCGGTAGCGGGATTTCGAATCCAAGGCCGAGAATACATTTGCAGAGAGGAAGATCTACCCATGAGAGACATTGCAACCCTTGAGAGGGTGACATAGACCTAGCTGGGCTCACGCAGAGCTGATGTAGTCCCAGAAGGGTGACGTAGTCCAAGAGGAGGTGATGCAGAGCCAGAGGCTGCAGTGCTAGGGTTTTTGTAGGGAAGATCGAGCTCAGATTCAACAGATAGCAGAGGGGTGACATAGCCACGAGGAAGGGTGATGCAGTCTCAGCGCAGAGCTTACTGGGGACTGCGTTGGCACCTGTGGGGTTCTTCATTCTAACGTTGGATCAACCATAATATCTGTCTCCGGATAGAGGTACTTTTCCTGAGGAAATTCTCTGTTGGGTGAGCCACATTGGCACCCTAGTTTGTATTCAGAAATTTGCTTAATAATAAAAACCCTCAAGAGCTGCTGCACCTGTTTTCCCGCATTGGGTTTTTTCGGGAACATTTGTCCTAAAAATTCTATGTCCTTTGTCTGCATGATTGCTTATTCTTCAGTACTTGATCTGTATAATTGTGTAGGCTGCAGTGTATTTACTTCGATGTTTTCATGAATAATTTAGAAAATAACTTGTAATTAGATAAACAAGTAGGAGAAGTAAATCAAATTTTCTGCAGTAGGATTTCTGTTTAGAAGATTCAGAAAATTTCACATGGTAACAGAGCATTTGCAGATCAGGAAGAGCTGATTTCATCGACAGAAGTTCGAAGAAAGTTTGTTGCAGGAAGGAAGTTGTCCTGAGTGAAAGCGCAGATCCAGAGAGAGGCAAGGAAGGGTGACGCAGTCACCTGTGGAGCTTACGCAGAGCCTGCGTCAGGCAGGAGAGGTGACGCTGTAGCTATGCAGTGCTTGCTGGGCCAGCGCAGAAATTTTTGAGCCTCCGGTTGCCGTGGCTGGAAGTGCAAATCGTTTTTCTTCAGTAGTTGCTGGTGGGGCATTTTTTATGTTGGTGCAAAACAATGTCTAGCAGGGCATGGAAAAGTAAGGGGAAACAGTTCCTTAGAAGACTTCTTGCCAAGAAGTCTAGATCCAGTGTTGATCAGCAGCAAAGCGTGATTGGAGAGGGCTGATTTGACATCAGTTGGTGGAGGATTTCCGGGAGGGAAATCGGTTTTCAAAGGGAGCGTGATTCCTTAGAGGGTTTCTAGCACCAAGAAACCCAGATCCGAGTTTTGCTAGGGCAACAACAAAAGGGGGAGAAGTGAATCAGTTTTTCATATTCAGTTGAGCAGAGATGGCTGCACATGGACTGAGGAATTATGACAAGTTGGATGGTGCATCCAACTTTGTCATCTTGAAGGCCCAGATCCCGACAGTTTTGGATGAGTATCGTATTAAAGATCATGCCTTGAATACCATGTTTGTTCCTATTGATGCTGACCCTCTCAAGAAGTACGAGGAACTTCAAGCGAAGGCTAAGTGCTTGATCATGGATGGAGTCAAGGATCATGTGGTCCCACACATTGTTGAGAAGAACACAGCACATGAGTTGTGGACTTCTTTGACCACATTGTATCAGGGAACTTCTTGTTCAAAGGAGGATGCTTCTTGAGAATCAGCTTCGACTATTCCAGATGCTGAAGGGAGAAGATATCGACCCCTTCCTCATTAGATTGAAGGCGATCCGTGATCAGCTGGTTGCCATGGGGGCCACACCTGATGAAGGTCTTATGGTGAGGACTATTTTGAATGCAGTTTCCAATGAGTGGGAGAACTTTGTCCAAGGCATTTTGGGCAGAGAAGCGCTTCCAAGTTGGGAAAACATGTGGGTCGCTATTCGACAAGAAGAGATTAGGAGGATGACCAAGGCGGGAATGAGCAGCGGAGGGATCAAGATCAAGAAGGAGGAGGAGGAAGATGCGGCTCTCGCATCTAAAGGACAACATGGGCAACAACAGAAGAAGAAGAAAGACCTTTCAAAGGTTAGATGCTTCAAGTGTGGTGAATTAGGACATTTCGCCACAACATGCCCTATGAAAAAGAAGGGCAAGGAAGAATCTGATTCGAAGGCTGCTGCAGCGAAGGATGATGATGGACTGATGACGATGTTGCCATGAGTGCTCATGTGCCTCGAGAAAAGAGGTGGGGCGACATTGATCTGTAGCTCTTTTGAGCTTCAGTGTGAGGGGCATGATCCTTGAGGTGCCCAAACTCTTGGATCACATACAAGCTACGAGGGCCCTTAATGACAATAGTTGGATGACTGGATTCGGTTGGTGTGAGGATGATGGAGCAACATTGATAGATCTAGAACACTGAAGACTGGAGTAGCGCAGAGCAGAGGTGGCAGCAACGTAGCAGCAGCGCAAAGGTTGATGGAATTCAACATCGCAGAGGCAGTGCTTACGCAATGCAGAGCAGCAGTGGCGCATAAGCACTAGAGGGACAACGCAGATTAGCAGCAGAGGGTGCTTCAAAATCGAGGTGCACCCAGACTGACTTGTATGTCAAGTTTTTTGGTGGATTTTCAGTTGCTTACGTCTCAACAATTGAGTTGTAGTGCAGCGGTTAGCAGTGGCAGTGCTATGGGCAGCATGATGCAACATTTGAGAGGAAGCTGCAGAAAAGACGAGATAGTGTCAGTGGCAGTGACATGGGCAACAATACAGAAGGCAGCAACGTAGTGGATAAGGAGCAGTAGCCGAGCATCAGCAGCGCAGAGGACTGATGCCATGGATCAGGGTGATGCTTTAGGTTGAATTGTTGCTAGAGCACATTCTTTGCTAAGAGGGAGTGTTGACTTTTGGGTAGCATCAGATGTGCTCTAGCTTCGAAACTTTGTGGAGGGGCTAGAACATATAAGATCTTTAAAACCCAGAAATTGTTTGGAGAAATTCCACCCGAAGCTTAAGTTATTCAAATAATTAATTATTTTAATGGAGACCCTAAGTCTAACTTAGGGAAATTAAATAATTAAACTGAATTAATTTAATATGTGGGTGAAAATGTTCTAAGTGACAAGGATCAAGTCTTTTATAATCTTAGTCATCGATTAGAGATTAGATCACGACTGTTGATTCGTCAACTGGAAAAGTATTAAAGGAAGGCTTGGGGTCAGTTGGAGAACGCAAACAGAGTGGCAACACTTGAGCTAAGTCGAAATTCTGGGGCGCGGTTTGCTGAGAATTTCGGAGTGAGCTTGCAGTGCAGTGAGGGGCAGTTTGGCAGCGAGATTTCGAATCAAAGGCTGAGAATACATTTGCAGAGAGGGAGATCTACCCAGGAGAGACAACATAGCCCATGAGAGGGTGACACAAACCCAACTGGGCTCACGTAGAGCTGACGCAGAGGCTGACAGAAGCCCAGAGGGGTGACGCAGTCCAAGAAGAGGTGACGCAAAGCCAGAGGCTGCAGCGCTCGGGTTTTTGTGGGGTAGATCGAGCTCAGATTCAGCAGATAGCAGAGGGGTGATGCAGTCTCAGCACAAAGCTTGCTGGGGACTGCGTATGCACCTATGGGGTTCTTCATTTTGATGGTGGATCAACCATAATATCTATCTCCGGATAGAGGTACTTCTACTGAGGAAATTCCTTGTTGGGTGAGCCACATTAACACCCTAGTTTGTATTCAGAAATCCACATAATAATAAAAACCCTCAAGAGCTGTTGCACTGGTTTTCCCGCATTGGGTTTTTCTGGGGACATTTGTCCGAAAAATTCTGTGTCCTTTGTCTGCATGATTTCTTATTCTTTAGTACTTGATTTGTATAATTGTATAGGCTGTAGTGTATTTACTTCGATGCTTTCATGAATAATTCAGAAAATAGCTTGTAAAGTTAAATAAACAAGTAGGAGAAGTAAATCAGATTTTCTATAGTAGGATTTCTGTTTAGAAGATTTAGAAATTTTCACAAACATCAAAATGCATCAATAAACCTCCAATTCGTCCATCAATAATAGGTCTGAGTTCTACAAATCCTAGTGAGCTCATGTTGGCTTTTGCCCACATGCTACATTTGTTTGTCTTGGCCATCTTTTGCATTTTGTGGTACATTTCCTCTTAAGGGTGGCCAAATTATGCCTTTTACTTCCTTTTTAGCTGCATCGACCTCTGGTGCATTGTTCGAAGACTGACCCAAAGTGTGGACAAGGGGAGCGACAGACTAACTCCTTGTGGATCGAATGGACAAATGTGGACCTAGATGGGAAATATGCAGAATAGGGCTATAATTGGAGGAGGGGAGTAATGTATGTGGTGCCGGGAGGTGGGATGAGACAACCAAATTCGAGATTTCCCATGTAGTGCCACTCCTAAATCTAGTAGCCAATAAAGGAGATTCCACAGGTCTAGGATACAAGTCTAACCACCAAATTGGACAAGGGTACAAGAGTACAAACCAAGCCCATTCTTTCCGCCGAATTCCCCCACTAATCCTTGTCCAGAAATGTCCATGATAAGTAAGCAAAAATACCTAACCACATAATGAAAGCCATACCTTCAGGGTTGGAAAGCCCACCTTCAAACATACGATAATGATAGATGGGCGAGGTTGCATGATGGCTGGCCTAGGTGGCAGAGATAATGGCACATGGAGATATCTGGTGGCTACAAGGGGCTACTGGCTGTCGACTGAAGGCAATCTATGAGATAAATTTCTCCTATGGGTGTCCCATGTAGTGCAAACCCTAAATCCAAATGGTCACTAACAGAGATCTCAGGAGACTAGGATACAAGGGACGAAATTGGGTGAAGGAGACAAGAGTACAAGCCTAACCCACTCTTTCTGCCAAATCCCCCCACCAATCCATGCCCAAAAGTGCCCATGAAAAGTAAGGAAAATTACTCAACTGTGCCAATGAAAAACCATACCTTTGGGGTTGGAAGGCCCACCTTCAAACATACATTCATGACAAGTGGTTGAGGGATCACATGGCTTGCACAGGTGGTGGAGAAATTGGCACATCGAGCTATTTGGTGGTTGCAAAGGGTTGCTGGCTGTCGGCTGGACACCATCTAGGAGAAAAAGTTTCTCCTATACAGACTACCCATAGGTGGTGGGTAACATCTAGCTCCAACTGGGACATGAGCTCTCGAAAAAGTGCACAAAGCTACTCGAACAGGAGGTCATGAGAACACCAACAATCTCTTAGTTATTGTAGAACTGTTTACGACCTTATTGGTTTCTTCATTATTAGTATCAAATATTTGGTTTTCCCTAAAAGGAGAATCAATTACTACCAACTTCCCTTCTTCATGCAAGGGAAAATAACAATTCTCCTTTCCAAGGGTATTGACGGGTATAATATATCATCATAAATACTGCCCGAGAGAAAGGGAAAACCCATCTTAGCCCCATCCTCTTTGTCAGTATCATAAATGGGAGCACAATCAAATTGAGGCCCAACAATTTCCCATTTCTCCTTTTCAATGCGGAAATAATCTCCAATGTCATCTTCCAAGGAGCTCATGGGATCATCTTCCTCAAGGTTCTCAAAAAAAGTCATTAGGAGTGATACCCTCGAGAAAGGTAAGGTCAACCTCAACCTCACTTTCCATAGACTCATCCTTCCCAACACATATGTTCTCAAAATCATCTTTATCATGTGGACTCAACGAGAACTCATCTTCCTACTCATCACCTAGATCCTCAAGGTTATCTTCATCTTGGTTCGTCGACAAGCGTGACTTCTCTTCTCTCCTTTTCTCTTGAAGAACAATAGCTAAGGTATTTGTTACATGATTTTGGTAAAATGTTTCTAGGAGAAGAGTAGTGGTAGGTTTTTCTTTATATTCACATTTCATCTTATGAAGCTTCACCTCTTCTTCGTGTAGATGGAAGTTTACTTCATTAGCATTACATTCCCTTACCAACCCCCTGCATGACCTGCTGTATTCATCCACCTTCTCTTGCATGATTTGGAGGCTTTCAAAATCATTTTATTCGTCATCTTCAGAGGAGATGTTGCCCACCTCATTGCTACAAGTATACACAAGTATTATAATTTGGGAGAAATGCCAAAAATACAATTGCCACAGGAGGTTTTTTGCACTTCTGGACAACTTGACTTCAAGATAGTTTTTTTAGGGGTTTGGAGAAGGTGTTTGCAGTGCTTGATGACTCCATTGCGTAGCAGAAATCCTAAGCTTTCCAATGGTACCTTCAGATCTTGATTTGGACCTCGGGAAGGTCTCCAAAAATTATTTTTCTCTAGCTCGCTACGCTTTCTCCAGGCACGCTATGCTTTCTCCAGTTTTTGAGTGATCAAATTTAAACTTTGATTCTTACCAAATGGGAAAGTATTTTTGAAAAATGGAGGAGGTTTTTGTTCACAACATGCCAAAGAACAAAAACCTCTCTCAATTTTGCAAAAAACCTTATGGTTAGAGAGATATTGACCTACGTTTGAGCCCCTTTTTGCAGAAATTTCTGAGTTTTTGGTAAAAATTGGAAATTTTGAAAACCAGTCATACTGGCAAAAGCATAGCGTGGGCCACGCGACGCTTTTGTTGGGGGGGTCCACTGGAGGAAAACTCAGCATTTTTGGATTTCTCTTGATGAGTACATCAATTCTAGTCAGCAATTGGGCCATGTCAACCACTTTTGGGGGGTCAAAATGCCCAAAAACATGCAAAAAATCACCTTTCTGCCCTATTTTTGGAGGCTTCGCTATGCTTTCTGAGTGTTGAAAAGTGTAACTAGGTCGGTCTACATGTTTTCCTATGTAATTATGTATTTATGAAAAGAAGAAGACAAACATAATAAAATGTATTTTTGGTGTACTTGCTTCATGGGTTTCATGAGCAAGATTTTATTAAGTAGATGGACTTCTTCTTGATGTCCATTAGGTTTGAGTTAAGTGTCAAAATATGCTCCAAGACCTTGTGGAAGAATCTCACAACAACCCTCTATGCAACGATGAAAGACAAGCCTTAAATGTTGTGAAGAATCGACTCTCCAACGCTGGAATAAACCTTATCTAGTCGGCCTAATTCACCATGGACAAGTCGGCTAATTAACGGACATCAACAACTATAAATACCCTGTTGATCTGCGCAGAAAAGGAACAGAATTGCGGATCTACCTCAAGAAGAATTGCGGACATCACTGCAGTAAATACGGAACCATCTCAGAAGGAATTGTGAGTTAAACTTCAAGAAGATTTGCGGATTTATCTGGGTTAAGAAGTATGCTGATATATCTCTGAGATCATAGTGTGGAAAATATAGCATTTAGTGTGGATATAGGGTAGTAAAAAGTGCAGTTCAGAATAGTAGGTGCAGGAAGAAGGTTATCGTAAAATACAGGAAGGATAGTCAACTACAGGATTACGGATAGTCGACTACAGGAGTGTGGATAGTCAACTACATGATTGTGAATATTCAAGAACAATTTGCGGATAGTCAAAGGTACAATATTGCTGCAAATAGATACAACATGATTTTGGATTAATGTAGGAAGAGTATAGTTCAGATGTCTTTGAGTTTTTGAGGAGCATAATTAAGAAGGTTAGTGCAAGAATAAGTTGGTGATATATTATTGTGAGGAGCTGTTAACTTGAAGATAGAACTAGCAGAAGTTGAAACAATAATCATAAGGTGAAGAGGAAGCCATTGTGAGGAAGGTCAATCTATGATTTACCTTTCTACTGTTCAAGCAATTCAACTACCAGCATATGCAAGGTGGAGATGAAGGTCTCTAGTGATGATGCAGAACTAAGTAATTAATTCAAGGTTAAAGAATCTGAATCAAGGTCTTGGAAGCATATCTAGGTCAAGGGTCTAAGTCTGGGTCATGGTACTTGTCATTTGAAGATCTATAAGAAGAATTCTCTGCAGGTTTTCCTCTCCAAGAGGGAGAGGTTTTTCCCCTGGCTCTAGGAGCCTAATTTTTATGTCTTGTGCATTTTGATAATTGACTTGATGAAAGATTAATTAAACTAAAAGAAGAAGAAGACATAAGTATCACAAATACGTTCATAATTAATTATCAAGAAGAGAATTTGTATTAACCTCCAGCCCTCCAAAATTCTCAACATGGTATCAGAGCTAAGGTGCTGAACACAAGTGCTGATTGTCAACAAAGACACTCAAGAAAGCGTAGATCACAGTTTGGGTTGAAAAGTTAAATCTGTTTGCAAAGAAGACTATCTAGCTACTTCAAACATCCTTTACCATCGAGGATCCAAGATCACCTAGATTGAAGAATTCTATCTGGGAAGAAGTTCCTAACCTCTTCGTTATCATCAAGAAAGCTACTGAAGGAGAAAGTCACTCTCTCAAGTAATTATCTATGACTTCATCTGAATCTATCCAAATGACTTATTGTTTAGAAAGCAAAAAAATTGTTGGGTTATCAAACTTTAATGCTTGGAAGAAAAGGACAGATCTGAAGCTAATTGAAAATGAAGTTATGGGCTTCATAGAAGGATCTACAATTTAACCTCCAAAAGAAGACATTCTAGCATATATCAAACACATGCAGGGAGACATAAAAACCTGAAAGATTCTTATAGAATCCATAAAAGACTCTCTCATTCACTATTTATTAAAGCTAGAATCCTCAAAATAAATATATGATAAGTTGATGGAACTCTTCTTGAAAGGTTCTACAAAGGAAATAATATCCCTAAGACAAAAACTATACAAATTGAGAATGTCAAAGAAAGGAATAACTCCATACCTGATGGAGATTTTCACAATACGAGAACAACCACTGAAGTTGGGAGAAGTAATGTCTGATAGAGAAATACTCACTATGGTACAAAATGTCTTACCGAAAGAATGGAGAGATTACTCTTCCAGCATAGATGGGAGAGAAGAAGCCATGCCATTCCAAAGTCTAGGTAAGTAGAAGAATCAAGATTGAAAGAAGGATCTAGAGAAGATAACCGAGCCTTTGCCACCATGTCCGAGAAGAAATGAAGATTCGGTAAATTTGGTCCTCAAAATAAGAAGAGAAATGTGGACAAAGCATGATGCTTTGGATTGTAATGATCTTGGGCATTATAAACGAGATTTTCCTAGATTTAGAAAGGACAAGAGGAAAAGGGAAGAAGCCCATATAAGAGAAGAACCTGATGAAAAGAAATCTAAGATAGAAGAAGCGACGGATCTCAACTATGATTAGGATCTTCTTCTCCTTTAAGTGATTTTTGTTGGTTGTAAAATAGTATGATAGGAAGCAATGTATATTATAGCATTATGATAAAAGCAAAATAGGAGCTCCTGGTATAGAAGCTCTGGGGAAATCCTCTTTGATAACTATGTTGATGGAAGTTAGTCATCAAGATCAAGGGTCATCATGGAAACAAATTTCTGAGATGTGATGACATATTGATGGAGCAGGCCAAGGGAATGAAGCTCTTGATTCTTAAGAAATTGCTACAAGATGACTGAAGGGAAAAAAATATGAGGTATGTATATATTTATATGCTGACATTGGATGCTGTGAAGTCATGTCATATGGTTGCAGGTAATATTTAGAAGTATGATCTATGAAGGAGGATTTCCGTATGCACTGACAGATGAAATCAACATAATATGTCCTCATAGAATATGAGGTGGTTGTACATAAACTAGAAAGTGGAAAATTTGTAAAATCTTGGGAATGAAACATGTGCAGAGAGGAAGAGATCATGAAATGCAACCATGTCAAGAGGCAGTTATCATCCGGAGGCCAAGAAGATGTGACTAGGAGATCTCCTGGAAAGATATGTAGACTCTGACGAAAGTTTGGTAAAGAAGAAGAACCTTGGCAAAAACATATCATTAGGAGATGTGTCAATCTGTATGAAGGATGTTGATGCCTACAAGAAGATGTCATGGTGAAAGATCATCACTAAGGTAACTTTTGTTCCAAAAGTTCATATGTATATGTTTATTTGGATGAATTTGTGTAGGGTTGCTAATCATGAGAAAGGAGGTATGATCCTTGGAGATGATTCGAAGGAAAGTAGGATGACATAATGGTGGACCAGATGAAAAATTCTGATGAATCACTTTCTGATAGTGGACATGACTCGTGACTAAAAGTGATGGATGCTCTGTGCCCTATGAAGCCAAAAGTTGAAGATTCCTCAATATCGAAAACCATGACATCGCGGGGAGGAATTCTTCATGAGTAGCTGGATTGCTGCTGCAGGACCATGGTCGATAAGGAGTCTGGTGGTAAGTTTCTTGCTTGGAAGAAACTTAAAGTATGTCCTTCCTGTGTTAAGAGGGAGTGACGTATGTGATTCTCTATTACATGTGTCATGCACTAGACTAGGACTAACAGCCGTAAGTCTTAGTGAAGGCCATGTGAAGAGAATGGATAGACACATCATTCTAGTCTTCACCTGGAAGACAGAATGGAGGATTGGGTAATCATTTGGCATTCGATACTCTTTGAAAATGAGATAGGGCATTCAAGATAAGAGTAGTCGTGGACCGATATTCTTTGAGGACTGGCTACCCAAGAGAAGAATAGTCCAAGAAGGTCATACTCTGGGAACACCTAGGTGGGGTATGTACCTTGGAGAGACAATGAGTATGGTGTCTATTAGTCGTGTGTTTCGCCAGCATTGTAGCCCATTGTCTCGTTGAGATATGGGCTGTTAGTCAAGGCCTTGCATTAGAACAATGCTGGTTGATATGATGCTATACAGATGCGATTACCAATTCAATTCTTCTTATGAGATTCTTCAGTTTGAAAGTAACCATGTACCTGTATGAATACCTCCCTAGTTAAGAGGGAGTGTTGAAAAGTGTAACTAGGTCGGTCTTCATGTTGACTATGTAATTATGTATTTATGAAAAGAAGACAAAGATAATAAAATATATTTTTGGTGTACTTGCTTCATGGGTTTCATGAGAAATATTTTATTAAGTAGATGGACTTCTTCTTGATGTCCATTAGCTTTGATTTTAGTGTCAAAATATGCTCCAAGACCTTGTGGAAGAAGCTCACAACAACCCTCTATGCAACGATGAAAGGAAAGCCTTAAATGTTGTGAAGAATAAACTCTCCAACGCTGGAATAAACCTTATCTAGTCGATCTAATTCACCATGGACAAGTCGGCTGGTAGGTCGGCTAATTAACGAACAACAACTATAAATACCTTGTTGATTTGCACAAAAAAGGAATAGAATTGCGGATCTACCTTAGGAAGAATTGCGGACATCACTGCAGTAAATACGGAACCATCTCAGAAGGAATTGCGAGTTAAACTTCAGGAAGATTTGCGGATTTATCTAGGTTAAGAAGTATGTGAATATATCTCTGAGACCACAGTGCGGAAAAGATAGCATTTAGTGCGGATATAGGGTAGTAAAAATTGCAGATCAGAATCGTAGGTGCAGGAAGAAGGTTATCGTAAAATACAGGAAGGATAATCAACTACAGGATTACGGATAGTCGACTACAGGTGTGCGGATAGTCAACTACATGATTGTGAATATTTAAGAAAAATTTGCAGATAGTCAAAGGTACAAAATTGCTGCGGATAGATACAACATGATTTCGGATTAATGCAGGAAGAGTATAGTTTAGACATCTCTGAGTTTTTAAGGAGCAGACTTAAGAAGGTTAGTGCAAGAATAAGTTGGTGATATATTATTGTGAAGAGTTGTTAATTTGAAGATAGAACTAGTAGAGGTTGAAAAAGTAATCATAAGGTGAAGAGGCAGCCATTGTGAGGGAAGGTAAATCTATGATTTACCTTCCTACTGTTCAAGCAATTCAACTACCGGCATATGCAAGGTGAAGATCAAGGTCTCTAGTGATGATGCAGAACTAAGTAATTTGGTGAAGAGAAGATTCAAGGTTGAAGAAGCTGAATCAAGGTCTTGGAAGCATATCTAGGTCAAGGGTCTAAGTCTGGGTCATGGTACTTGTCATTTGAAGATCTATAAGAAGAATTCTCTGCGGGTTTTCCTCTACAAGAGGGAGATGTTTTTGCCCTGGCTCTAGGAGCCTAATTTTTGTGTCTTGTGCATTTTGATAATTGACTTGATGAAAGTTTAACTAAACTAAAAGAAGAAGAAGACATATATATCACAAATATGGTCACAAGTAATTATCAAGAAGAGAATTTGTATTGACCTCCAGCCCTCCAAAATTCTCAACACTTAGTACTCTTGGGAGAATGAAGATTTGGAGGGCTAGAAGCCACCTTTTTGAGTGCTTGATGAGCCTATCATGTAGTAGACATCCAGAGCTTTCCATAGCATCTTTCAGATCAGGATTGGGACACCTAGAAGGCCTCCAAAAGTCAATTTTCCTTAGCTCGCTATGCTTTCTCCAAAAGGCAATTTTTACAGGCTGTTTGATCTAGTTTGACTTTTTACCTATGTAATTGATGAATGATGATGGCATGAGATGTAATTGAGCTGGTAAATAGTGAAATAGGGTAGATACATGCTTGTTAATGTAACTTTGGGCAAATTTATCTAGTTTCCAATGATGAGGTGAATTGGTTGACCTCCACTAGACATTAGGGTTTTGTTGAGCTTATCATGTAATCAGCTCCACAACTGATGGATTCGACCCCTGAGAGAGGGGAGATGTTATTATGGTCTATATCTATCATTTTCGGAGTCATTTGCCTGGTTGGACATGAGAGGATTGTAGTCTTTGTAGCTTGTACTTTCACTTTCATATTCAGAAATCAAAGGATGCAGTTGCAACTATTATCTAGGAATTCATGTGCAGTGAGTTTATGATCATGTATCTTCTTTGTTATAGTCTTTATTGAATGATAGATAGCTCCTCTTTCATATCTTGTATCTTCAGTGGCTTTCCTTATAGTTCATAGGCAAAATTCTATTGATTTAACTCTGTTTATATGGAAATGCCATTTTGTGTTTCATACTTCCAGTTTAATGAATTCATGAATGAACATGCTCATTAAATCCCTCTACTTTTTCAGACTCACCACCATACCTATAAAACCCTAAAGCTATCATAGAGCCACTTCTACCTTGCTCCTTTATATCTTTGCACCTGTAAACCCTTTGATACCTAGACCTAGCTACTTGGTTTCATCCCTGATCCAACATCAAACCCTAAATTTCTTAAAACCTACCTGAGCCTATCATATCTACCATAATATCTTTCATGTCACAGTCAATCCCTGGCTATGATCTCATTGAGAGAGCCCTCTCAGCCTGATAGGGCTAGCTACTAGGTCAAATTGGTTTGTAGTTACCTTTGTCAATATCCTTTTCAACCTTCGAAGAACTGGTGGAGTGCTAACAGTAGCCAAACACATCCATTGTAGGACAGTAATTGTAAATTGTATAGAGTATAAAATAATTGATGTAGGATGATTACAAATGAGAATAAGGGTCTGCTTATATACCTAGGTAGGTGCCCTTCCATGAACGCTCATGTCTTTAAGACATGTCTCTTCATTACTAACTAACTAACCATTAGTTAATTACTTATTACTTATTATTGTATTTATATTTATATTTATTATTTATTTTATATGAATTATATTCATAACAGAACACAAATTGAACTTCAAGGGACCAACCATGGCCTGACCAAAACAACAAGATACAAACACAATAATAGGACAGAAGACCTAAGATACCTAATATAGGGATTCACATGGTTTTTACATTGCTTTTGACTTGTGACATTAGACTTACAATAGTGGTGATAAATAGAAAAAAAATTCAATGTACCCTCGCTGACATGAGGGGTAACGGACACCAATGTGGAGTGGCCTAGAAAAGTGTGCATAGAATATCTCCACGCCTGCTAGTATTTCTTAAAATAATAAACAAGGGGATCTCCATCAAAGCTAGCCTCAAGTCACAACATGTCATCTACGTATAGTCATTGAGAAGGCCATATCAATGTAGGAATGGGTGTACATGAGGAGTGCTCTACTAAGGCAATACACACATAATGCCAAGATTCCATATCAATGCCAAACATGCACACCAATGGTTAGGGAGAGATCACCATAGTACAATGTGTAAAAGCTGAGTGCTTTCGATAATCATGAGCAAATATACCAAACATTACACTACAGCCATGAAAAGATCCATGTGATTTAGGGCATGTTATCACCAAATCAAGCATCTCATGAAAGTCATTAAAGAAACCCACTAAAAAGGCTTATCCTTCAAATATGAGAAGAGCACCTTTGCATGAACCATGATAAATCATCCAAAAAATTTAAGGGATGAGTCTCCTCCATCCAAATCAATCAACTGATATCACAATACTCCAAACTAATCACATGGGTGCAAGCAAAACTGTCATAATGGAAACAATCGCAATGAAAGTGTCCATCAACTATACATCCCTAGTCCATCAAATGCACCATCAGTGTCATCCTGCGAATCTTTCACATGTGTGATAAAAATCACAAGTGTACGACCTCGTACAACATGATGGGTAACATGTAGTATATCCAAGTCACCTAGGTCATGCCTGCGGGGGATTTTGTCATTAAGATGGATTTCTATGCTAAGTATTTTTTTGAGCTGAGAGATGGTCTTGTCATCCAACCTCTATACACACATACATTGGATGCATACTTTGAGGATACCCCTCGGTCAATTTTCGGTGGGCTTCAGCAGATTCAGGATTGAAGCAAACTTCTATCTCCTTCACTCTGATAGGATTTGTTAGCTGTGCCACTACAAGATTAGATATGGAGGAGCATCTTATTTTCTGATGCCCATCTACTACAAGATTAGAGGGAGATACTTTTGCCTATTTTGGGACTTAAGAAGTTCCCTTTCAATCTTCTTTCGCTAGCTTGACCAAAGATGGCTTACCCTCTTCATGATGAAAGCATTCAAACTCATACCCTAGTCTTTCCTTGTCCTTTCCAGTTGGAGGCCTCATGAATATCACGCCATGCTTCCTGATTGTCCCATTTGATTAGGATAACAAGTGGCAGGAAAAGATGCATGATACTTCAGATTCTGGAATGGTGTGACTTCACATTACCTCGTGAACCCTCCTCCTCGAGACCCACGAGGAGCTATTGCTCTAGGAAAAATGGTGTGCATTACCAGCTTAATAGATGGACAAACACTAGTTGGATTTAGAGTTGAGCCCATTCCTGCCTAGCGCACCACCTCTTAAGTTTCCTGAAGCAACCAATCTTCTATCAGGAGTTTCTTTCCTTTGGCCTTGGATATTAGGAGAGCCTGTCTTCCTCATTATTGTGCTCCCCAACCACTCCCTGGATAACGTCATCTGCCAATGCATTGACCCGTTCACTAATTTTGACGATTTGGTAAGTATCTTTCTGTGTGGTCCCCTTAGTTGTCCTCGACAGCCAACTCCAGCTCCAGCATGCCTTGACGTCCTGACATATGTTTAGCATTAAGGCTTGTTTTTACTTGTATCTTCTTTTGGCTATATATATCTAGCTCTTAGCTAGACTTAGTTCTTTATGTTTCAGTATTCAGCATTGATTTAGAAGTCCTTTCACTCTCCCACATCATATTTGCATTGGGTGTACCTTTTTAGTACTACCAACCTACTTTTGTGGTCATTTGTTGGACATTAATAAAATTACCTTATATTATCTATTAACCATAGTTATACTAATCTGTATGTGGGTCATCTCTAGATCTGAGCCAAAAATCCCAAGACAATGCATTTTTTTATTTTCTCTTTTGGTTCAAAGCCTTTTTTCATTAAGGGTGGCCATTATTTGGACATAATAAAATTATCTTATGTTATGTCCCTTGTATTTGTTATATGCATGCTTCTTTTTTTCTAGTCATAAAAGATTATGGATTCAGCTGGTGGAAGTTTAGTCTTAATATGATTGAAATAGCTGTATTGTATATATCATGTTGGGCATTCAATTTCTAATTTCAAAAGGAACTAAATTCATGCAGAAAACTAATCATCTTAGCCATTTATTTTGCAGTCAGAAGTCTTGAAGGCAACTCTTGCAACAGATGCAGTTATTGGGACTATGGTAATTGTCTTGTTTTCTTCTACTCATTATGCCAATTTTTTTGTTTATTATAAGGACAAGCAAAGGGGAAAGAATATTACCTTTCTTTTATATAAGTCTGCCCGGTTCATTTGTAAGTGCACAAAATATTGCTAAAATAAACAAATAACCTTGCATATATTAAATCATTCTCAATATAGGCTGGTCCTTCAATCTTGAGAGCATGTTGCCTAAACTTTCATCAATTTTTGCTAGGGAACGTGTGGCAGATAGTTTGTATGAGTCAAGTTAAGATCCATGCATTGGCACTTTTACTACTTAGCCCATTACTATACAAATCTTTGGTTTACAGATTCAATGACTACCTTCATTAATGTTAGAGTATAGATTCATATGAAGCACAAGTGCAAAGAGGGAATAGATGGTTATGATGGCTAGTGCGTAATGTGTATATAGTATATACTGAATGAGTTATGGGAGCATAATGCTGCAATCATGCATTTTTTATACAATGGATAGTCCTCTATCTTTAGTGATAGCTATATTGTTAAAGTTTTACATCCTTTGGTAGGAAAATAGTGTGCAGAAATTGTGTGAGTACCTAGACAATCACAAAATATGAAACGACATTGATAGGAGTTGTACTTTATCTATTGATGAGGTGTTGTCATGATCCATTGATTGGTTGTCAATGAAATCTAGATCTAGAAGTGGTCAATTTCGTGTATTATAAATTGATATCATGAGATCAATACACAATGTGAGTAGAAGATGGCTTAAATCTTTTTCCACCATATTTTGTCCTGCTTGTGCTTGTTTCATTTGTATCACTCTTGCTTGGTTTTACTTACAAGCTGAGGGCGTTGGATACCATCGAAAATGCACCCCAACTTGTGACTTTTACAATGTGATGACTCACTGGACCTCCTTATTCAATTTCAGGTAGGTCTCTTTTTTTGACAATTTTCACACTTGACTATGGAAAACACTTTATTGACTGAAAGTGTTTTCAAATCCAAGGTTACTTGGAAGCGGGAGCGCCATTTTTAGAAGCTCCCGGTCCAGAGTGTTTCGGGGAGCGTTTATATATATATTTTATATTTTGATGCATATATGTCAACAAAAACATGTAAAATGATGAATTAGACATAAAAAACATAAAAACATAGATTGAATCATATAACATCAATCATCTAGAAGTTATAATCTTCATCAACCACGCCCACAAGTTGGAAGCATACAACATATTGACTCTTGAGTCTTGCGAATCATCAATCTAAAGGTTTCAAGCTTTCAAAATTCAATATATAACATTTATCATCATTGATTTCAAATTTCAATATCTAACATTTATCATCATTGATTCATTGATTTCAAAATTCAATATACATTTATCATCATTGATTCATTGATTTCAAATTTCAATATATAACATTTATCATCATTGATATATAACATTTATAATCATTGATTCATTGATCACCATATAACTTTCATGAAGCATCATATTCATAATTCATAATGACTTGTAAACTTATAAATGCCAACTTCAAAGTTTCACATTTCAAATTCAAACTTCAAACTTAAATTGTCATTAAATATATGAAAGAGTCAAGTTTCAATTGTTCAACTGTCAACAGTTATAAAAGATAAAAACTACTAGAAAATAGAAAAGACTAGTAAACAACAAATCTATTTTATCTATTGGCTGCCCCTTGCCACGCCCACGAGAAATGTCTAATTTGTGTGAGCCACGAGGAAATGGTGGTCTTCTAGTACTTTCAGGAGTACCACGACCATGACTAGAAGGTGGAGGCTGAATCTGCAAAGGAACAATTGTTTGATATTGAGAACTGGCACTGGCACTGGCACTGGCACCTGCACCCGGACTGCTACCAGTAGATGGTGGGACTGGCCCTGTGTGTGGCGGTGCTGTTGATGCTTCATCATCATCCCTAAAAAGTTCTGCTTCCAATTCTTCCATATGTACCGTGCCGTCCTCCAAATTATCATCCTCTGGGTTGTTGTCCCAGACTCTGTATGATGGATCCTCATTTGCCCGATCACAGTAATGGCTCAACAACCTCAAGTTGTAATGCACATAAACCAAGCTTTCAGCTCGGTTTTCATTCAGCCTGTTTCTTCTCACATTATGTATGAAGCTGTAGGTGCTCCAACACCTCTCTGCAGAAGAAGTATTCACAACCTGTGAGAGAATTTTTTTTGCCAACTTTGCAAAAGTCCCATGCCGCCATATGCTTCCCACCATGTGAGAGCATCAAATCTGTCTCTGTCTTCCATTGCATGGAAAGAACCAAAGTTAGCAGTGCAACTTAAGTATTTGCCTAATTCAAGGTGCAATCTAGCACACTCCTCCCTGTCGGGTACCAACTTGTCTAATGCCTTCATGTACCCCTCTTGTACCTCTAGATCTGTGTGAGGTTTGATCCTAACCCCACCTCCAGGTATAGGTTGGCCCTACCAAGATGGAGACTAGTATTTTGGCATAAGGATATATGCCAAGGCATGTAGTGGAACATTGAGTTTATTCCACCGTGCACACACACAGTCATGAATCATAGCATACAAGTTGGGATTGTTATCCTTAACAACATCTTTTATTTGGCCCAACATGCTATCCATCTGCTCATAAACCTCCCCAATCACTGGTTTATCTGTATCTGCAAACCGAATCATGTGATAAATGGGCTTGGTGAAATTCAAAATTTCCCTCACACGTGCCCAAAACAAAGGGTCAAGGGCGGTCTCCTCCACATGTTCAAAACCTTGCCTGTCAACTATTGTCGCTGCCCTGTCCTTTAATACCTGCTAGTGTGGGCTTGATACCATTGCAGCCAATGACTCTCTTACCTTGAAAAGGCGCCTGAAGGTGAGGTAATAGCTAGCAAATCTAGTCTTTGCTATCTTCAACGACTCCAATTTGGAGTGAGTACGAAAAAGCCCATGGGTATTGCTATGATTTGTAATAAATTTTATCATTTTTTTACCTCTCTTGTACAAATCACCAAGCCATTTGAATTGAGGTTGTTTGTTTTTAATGATATCATGCATCAAAAGGTTCATTGTGTGAACCAAATACCCAGACCAAAATATGTTGGGGTATTTATCCTCAATGATTGCTCCTGCTGCCTTACAGTTAGCAGCATTATCAGTGATGACTTGTATGACATTGTATGGCCCAGTCTTTTCAATTATATCAAGTAATGGTTCTGTAATGTTAATGCCGGTTTTGAATTTGTCTGAATAATCATATGCTAACAGGAAGATTGTACCACTAACCGACACAACCAAAACACTTATCAATGGCTTTCCTTTTACATTGGTCCATCCATCAGAGACAATGGACACCCCATGCTCATTCCGCGAATTTGTCATTCTAGCCAAAGAATGGTTTATTTTAGCTTTTCATGATCAAGACCCACGGTTCTGGCCTTGTCATACCGAGGGCTCCTGTATCCTTTGGGGGCATCATTAATGGCAGAAACCATTTCATGCCAGTAAGGTGAGCGAAGAACATTGAATGGCACCCCATATGCATATAGAAACCGGTAAAATTTTGAATCCACATCATTCCTACACCCTTCGTCCAGGAAATCGGATATGGTTCTACACCTTAATCCAGGTGTGCCACTGCCTCCATAACCACTGGCATGGGTGGAAGTTGGACTTGTTTGTCCATGACGTGATGGGCCTGAATGAGAATCAATGAAACCCCTAGATCTTTTATATCTCTGTAGGGTAGCCTCCTCTTCCTTTCTATATTTCTCTCTCCGTGTTGCTGGCACACTAGTACAAATTTTGATTCCTATATTTTTTTCTCCATCCCCTGGCATTTTCCCACAAAGGTGCCTTCTCGCACGGGTGTATGACCCATGGTATTGTTTATTGCAATGGGGGCAAATAAATTTAATGGTTCCACCACCTTTCCCTCCTTCCTGTTTCTGAACATATTTCCACAAAGGTGTCCGAGTTTGGTCTTGTCTAGTTGGGGAATCTGTGTCCTCATGTTCTCCACTCCCCACATCCTCCTCAACATAATCCTCCTCCTCTTTAGGATTTTCTTCAAATCCACCATGACCCTCCTCTTCATCTTCCTCTTCTCTGATTTGCCTCTTTCTTCTACTCTCCAACACCATTATTACAAAGAAAGGAACCAACATGAGGAAAATCCCTAGCCATATAGCCATGATGTTTCATGTTTCATGTTTCAAGTTTCAAGTTTCTAGCCTGCAAAACAAATGGAGAAATGCCAAATGGGAATAGGAAATGCAACATAGGGAAAAAACAATTCAATTTTTAAGTTTTAAACACAATAAAATGTAACATTCAAGAAAAAAATCAAGTTTTCATTTTTAAACAAGTTACAAATTCATCCTAGAAAATACAAAATTAGATTAGAAGACCTACCTCTTTCTTGCAATCCTCCTGTTGCCTTGCAGCTTGCTCCTTGCTTTCTCCTTGTCACTTCTGCAGCTCCGCTCTCAAGCTCTCCTTCTTGCTTCTCTTGCTCCTCTCACTCTCTCACTCACTCAACTACAAACAATAAACAAAATGAGCCTCCCTCCCTCTTAAAAACAAAACAATTTTTTCAACAAAAAAAATTTCTCGCCGGTGGGAAACGTTTTTTTTGCCGGGGAGCGTTCGAGAGCGAACGCTCCCCGACCACTTCCGGCGTTTAAAAAACGCTCCCAAAGTGTTTTTTTAAGTGCCGGAAGCACTCAGGGAGCGTTCGCTCCTGAGCGCTTCTGGAAACGCTCTCGAAAAGGCAGGGAGCGTTTTTATAGGGTCGAAAACACGCTCTCGAAAACGCTCCCCTCAGGAAGCATTTTCGGGAGCGCATTTCCGAGCGCTCCCAAAACGCTCCCGAATGGAGCGCGTTTCGGGAGCGGGAACGAGGGGGGGGGGTGAAGCTTCCCCGCAACCCTGTTCAAATCTACCCTTTATACACAATTTAATGCTCAGATTCAATGATTTATCCTTCAATTTTTATAATTTTAATTCAAAAGACTAAAGGAACAAACAACACTTTGCTCTTTCACTACATGCTTTTGATTCCTAGTTGCAATTGATTATTATGCTTCTTTTTGATAATCGAGCATTATCCTTCATGAGCATGGGAATTTCATTGTGTGCTTCTTTTTGTTTACCACAGTAAAATTGAGTGCCAAAAGACTAGACATGGAACAACATAAGGATCCAAGGAATTATGCACAATTGTACACAATTACAAATGTCCTTAGATCCTTGTTACTGCAAAATCTTGCTCCCTGGTGCAAAGCCTTACCAGGAAAGGAACTTGTGCAACAAGATAAAGGTGTCATCATTGTCATCTCAGCAACTACCCCTCTTCTATTTTAGTGGTAATAACCAACCACCACAAGGGAGGCTTCTCGGCAGGACTTGGGGATTAAGTAACCCTAAAAGACTTAAAGCTAAGTACCCCCTAAAGGTCCTACAAACTAAACCCACCAACTTAACCTTGTAAAGGCTCGGGTAAGGTGGAGGTTTAGTGAAGAGCAAACAATAGGGTTCACAGGGCCTATGGGTCAATCCTAGGGCTGTCTAAACCAAGGTAGTCTCAAATTGAGTCTTGAAACACACCCAAAGCGTACAAGACACAAGGCCGCTATAGTTAGGGAAAAAATATGTAGTTCTGGACAGCAAATAATACCTTATAACAACAACAAAACTAATTATTCAATTTGCATGAAAAGAACATGAATTGCAAGATTAGAAAATTTGTAACCTAGGAAATAAAATTGGACAACTTTCCATGGTTTAGTTAGCCAATAAATGCAATTCAAATGTTGACGTCAGCCCTAATGAATTGTAGAAGATTGCATGAAAAACAATAAATATGCTTCTCTAATGCACTTTAAAATGATTCCACACCATAGGACATTCATCAAAGAGCATTATTAAACAAATACAACACGTTTTAGGTGAAAATTATCCCCAATGCCAAGGGCAACATCCATCAAGTAGGGTACAAAGCCAGCCTAGGGGTGTCCAGTGGGGTCTTGGGTTACAATCACTGTGGAAGCAATGTCCTAGTTCTGAAGATCAATGTCCAAGGTGCTGGAGGCAAAGGATCCCATGCTTTATGCGGCTAAAAGTTGAATCATCACATGGCCCAACATCCCTCAAAAAATGTGCAACGACCTGCTTGGAAGATCTTTGTAGTCATGCATGGGTTGGATGCATAGTATTAAAAACCAGCCGGTTTGAACCGGTAATTGGTCAAACTGGTTGGTCAGGAGCCTAGCCGGTCAAAACCGGTCAAAAAACTCGGTCAGGCACCCCATTTCGCTTTTTTTTTTTCCTGTCAAACTGGTCTAACTGATCGGTTTATTGATAAACCGGCCGGTTAGCTACCACGGCCACAAAAAGGACCCACAGAAGTTGATTTGGCCAGTAATGGGTGGTTTTGGAGGGAAAAGGGGGTTTTTTGCCCTCCAAAAACACCCTCCCCAATCCTTTAAAGGCAGGGGTACCCTCTCATTTGTCTCACACATCTCATTTTGAGCTTTTGTGAGTTTGATTGAGAGCTTGGATAGTTGAGTTTTTGCTGGAGTAGTGGAACAACATAGAGTTTGAGCTAAGTAGTAGCCATCATGCCTCCAAAAGGCAAGGATATTGCATGGGCTCATTGTGATATGATTGATGGAAAAATGATTTGCAAATATTGCCAAAAATCTATTGTAGGAGGGGGTATTTATAGGTTCCAACTTCCAACAACACTTGGTTGGGATAGGAGGCCATGTAAAGCCATTTGGAGCACCAAATGAAGTAATAGGGCATATTAGGGCAGAATACCTTCAGAAGTTTGAAACTCAAGTCACTGACCCAATAGAAAAGTTTGAGACTGGAGCAGTTGCAAAGTTTGGCAGTCGAGAGTCGGGAGACTCAAGTTCAACCAATTGAGTTTGAACTTTGATCATGATTAGAAGTTTCAACTTTCAAGTGATAATGTTGATCATTAATTAGAATTTAGTAATATCATATATGTATATTTGTAGTAGACTGTCACTGTACTATGTAGGCCAATGGTCTCAATGCTCATAGCTTGTAGCATTGTTTTTGGACTTTATGGGTCATTTGGAGCCTCATTGCTTATGTATTTTTTCGATGATATGTATTGCACTTGGTGCCATAATGCCATTTTGATATATTCACCTTTACATGGTATATAAATGAACAAAATTTGCATATTTTGTCTCTATTGGCTTGGAATCATGGTTGCAAATCTTAAAAATAGTTTTTTTATTTATTAAAAAATAATTATTTAATGTATTTTTTTAAAAACCGGTTCATTTAGACCTGACTAGTACCAGTTAGACCGGTTCCGGTCCAGTTATCGGTTCATTAGGTCCACCGGTTTGGTCACTGGTTCCGGTTTTTAATACTATGGTTGGATGTCCTCTTTGAAGTGTTGAAGAAGCATGCTTTGTCTTAAATTTGGCAACTAGGGCCAAACTCCATGTTGCACTGCTCATATGATGGAGATGATATTTTTGTTAGATTCCTCTTTCGGAGAGGTGCAAGATTGATCTAAAGATCATCTTGTTTGGATGAGCAGAAGTTGGATTTTGAATTTATTTTTCACATGTGCAATTTTTCAAGGTTGGCCAGAGTTGTAATGTAGGCTCACAAGCCCCGAAAGATGTGTCACACACCCTCAGTCGTGGATATAAAACGGACAAACGTGATGCTCATTTCATCATTCATTCATCTCACACATCTCTCTCATCTGATTGGTTCGTACAACCTTAGAAGCTTCGCTCTCCTCCACACGTGTGAAACAGGAAGCTCTAATTTTCGGAATGGTTTAGGGCTTTTCCAGACAACGTTGACTTTGGGTCAACTCCTGAGATTTGACTACATTTTTTGGGGCAGAATTTTGATTTGGAGAGGCTGCAGCTGGAGGCACAAAACTGAGGCAGAACGTTGACTTTGATTGTTGTTGACCACAATGTTGATCGCAGCTTTGATTGTTGTTTTAATTGCAGACTTTGACCACAGCGTTGACCAGATTTGTGGATCGTTTTGGGTTGTGTTTGACTTTTACTGAAGGCCGAGTTTGACCGAGGTTCATTGGAGGCTGATTTGTTGGTTTAACCAACATTGAATTTGTTGGCTAGGGCATCCTGTTAACTACTGTAAATTGTATTTTATCTCTCTCTATTGAATAAGAAGAATACTAAGAATATTTGTGTCTCTTGTCTTGGCTTGTCTTCTGTCAATTTATTTATGTTCTATTAGCATTTACTGTCAATGGTTATGTGATTGCATATTTGGAAATTGAATTGGGCTAATAAGAAATATTGAAGTAAACTGCTCTAAGCATAGAACATACCATGGTTAACTAAAATTAAGATGGTATTAGAGCTAAGGTGAAGACAAAGCCCAAGCAAGAGTGATTAAAGAAATCACCGAAGTTGAATAGACAAGGACCAGGATCAATGGCTTCCTCATCATACTTCAAATCTGATGACACGCAGTCTGATTATCATGCGTTTCACTCAACAAGACTTTGCTAGCTAGGGCACCTTGTTCGCTGCTGTAAATTATATTTTCTCTCTCTCTCTGTGCTGAATAAGAATAATTATAAGAATTCTTGTGTCCCTTGTCTTGGCTTGTCTTCTGTCGATTTATTTATGTGCTATCACCATTTAATGTCAATGGTTATATGATTGCAAATTGAATTGGGCTAATAAGAAATATTGAAGTAAACTTCTCTAAGCATAGAACATACCATGGCTAACTAATATTAACATGGTTTAAGAGCTAAGGTGAAGACAAAGCCCAAGCAAGGGTGAGAAGAGAAATCACTGAAAGTTGAATATACAAGGACCAAGGTCAATGGCTTCCTCATCATACTTCAAATCTGATGACAAGCTAAATGATAAGTCTGATTATCATGCTTGGAAAATGTCCTTGGATCTTACATTGGAGGAACAAGATGTTATGGATTATGTGCAGAGAAAGATCATTGAGCCTCCATCAAATGCACCGGCTGCCTCTAAAACAAAGTACAAGAAAGGGGAAGTCAAGGCGAAGAAGATCATCAGGGATTCTATTCATAAGCGCTTGGTTGCTTATATCTCCGAGTTGCACACATCTAAGGAGATGTATGATAAGTTGGTTAACATGTTTAGGGCTAGCAATGCTAATCAAATTCTCTTTTTGAAGAAGAAGTTGAAGGACATCAAGATGGACAAGGGAGAGTTCGTACAATCCTACTTCATGAGGATCACCGAAATCAAGAATGATCTCTTAGCTATTGGAGAGGCTATATTGATCGAGAGCTCACCCTCATTGCTCTTGGAGGTCTTCCCCGACCATGGTATGTATTTAATACTACTATTCTCAATAATAATATAATTCCTGATTTTGATGAATTGTTGACGAAATGCACTCAAGAGGAAACAAGGATGATGGAGAGAGACCATCCCTCTAATGGGAATGGAAGTGACCCTACTTCCTTCACCGCTCATGCAAAGAAGAGGAACAATGTTGGTTTGAGAAATCAAAATCATGGAAGAGTGGGTCCCAAAGGAAGGAAGGGAAGATGTTAAAATTGTAACAAGTTTGGTCACTATGCAAGAGATTGCCCCAATAAAAGGGACTCTCCCCGAGATGATGAATACAACAACAACAAAAACTTCATGGGGAATGATCGAAGGAACAACAGGTTCAAAGGAAAGAGGAAGGCTCCATCTGATCGAAATGGAAATGGAAATGGTCAATATTTCAAGAAGTCAAGGAGCTCGAGGTATGATGAATCCAATGTTGTTGATAAGAAAAATGAATATATTATTATATTTTCCCTCTCTGCTTCATCTACTCCAAACACCCTGGATAACTAGTTGATTGATAATGGTGCCTCAAGGCACTTCATTGGATATAAAGAGGCCCTCTCTGATTTGATTGAAAAGGATACTAATTTGGAGATTGTCCTTGCAGACAATGCCACTTATCCCGTGAAAGGGATAGGGACTATGACCCTTCATCTAAATCAAGGTCAAGTCCTCCGTTTGCAAGATGTGTTGTACATACCTGACTTGAGGAAGAATCTAGTGTCTATCTCAACAATGGAAGACAAAGGATTCAGGGTGGCATTCATCGATGGAAAGGTACGCATTTGGAAGAGGAACGTCAAAGAAGCATTCCTCTTGGTTTCAGGGTTGATACACTTTATCAGGTTGGAGGAAGTCCATTGGACACCATGACATGTAACGCAAATCTTCAATCCGAGCTATGGCATCGAAGGTTTGCACACCTTCATTTTAAAGCCCTTCCCGACACAAGGAAGGTGGTGATAGGTATGCCCGATTTCAAAGATGATCATGTAGGTGTATGCCAAGGTTGTGCCGAAGGAAAGCATACAAGGGGACCATTCCCCTCGAGTGTCACGAAGACATCTGATATTTTACAATCGATTTATTCTGATCTATCTGCTATGCGGCTCGTAACATTCTTGGGAGGATGTTTATATTATATCACTTTTATAGATGACTTCTCCTGCAAAAATTGGATATACTTTTTGAAGAAAAAGGATGAAGCATTCAAATGGTTCCGCACCTTCAAGGCCTTGGTTGAAAATCAAACAGGGAAGAAGATCAAAATTCTGAGGACCGATAATGGAATCGAATATGAGTCAAATGAATTCAATGACTATTGCAGGGAATTTGGCATTAAGAGGGAGACCACTACTGTGTATACTCCCGAACAAAATGGTGTTGCTGAAAGGAAGAATAGAACCATTTGGAAGCTGCTCGTGCCATGCTTTATGACCAAGGTCTTTCGAATTTTCTATGGGGAGAAGCTGCATACATCGTTGTGTATGTTCAAAACAGATGCCCACATTCTGCTTTGGACTCAAAAACTCCCGAAGAAGTCTTCTCTGGTAAGAAGCCTGATGTTTCTCATTTTAGAGTTTTTGGAAGTCCTGTATATTTTCATGTTTCGAAAGAAAAGAGAAGCAAGTTGGATGCTTTTGGAAAGAAGGAACGTTTGTGGGCTACAATGAAACCTCAAAGGCATATAGAATCTATGTGCCTGGTCAAAGAGAAGTGAAGATATGGCATGATCTCACCTTCGATGAAGATGCTGCCCTTAGGAGGGTTAGAAATCTTCCTATCTCAAAGGAAGACAAAGAAGAAGAAGAAGCAAGAAAACAGGAAGAACCGAAGGATGAACCGATGCCTGATGTTGAAGGTCCGATGGATCCTATAGATCCACCCTCTTCAAATAAAAGAAGACCCTCATGGCTTAGAGACATTCTCGAAGATGCCGAGAGACATATTGCTCCAAGGGGAACATTCTGTGAAAGTAAGAAGCCAAATAGGTATGAAGCATACCTAGTAGCCATGAGTACCATTGTACAATCTGAGCCTGGAAGGTTTGAAGAAGCCGTGAAGCACCAAGTTTGGAAGGATGGTATGAATGAGGAATATGAGTTGATCATGAAAAATGATGTCTGGGATGTGGTCCCTAGACCAAAGGACAAATTTGTTGTCACCTCAAAATGGTCCTACAAGATCAAGCATGGAGCCGATGGAAGTGCTGAAAAGTTCAAGGCAAGATTTGTTGCCCAAGGCTTCTCGCAGAAAGAAGGAATAGATTATGATGAAATATTTGCACCTGTTGCCCGCTACACCACCATCCGATCGGTCATTGCCCTTGCTACATCGCAAGGATGGAGTCTACATCAGATGGATGTGAAGACTGCCTTCTTACATGGCTCAATCAAGGAAGAGGTCTATGTGGAACAACCTCTGGGGTTCGAAATTCGAGACTGAGACACACATGTATGCAGGTTGAAGAAAGCCCTCTATGGGTTGAAGCTAGCTCCCAGGGCTTGGTATGAGAGGACCGATAACTACTTGATGAAGCTAGGCTTTACACGAAGTAATGCTGATCAAAACCTTTATTTTAAGGTTGATAATGACAAGGCTCTCATTGTGGTTCTCTATGTGGACGATCTCTTCCTGATAGGTGCTAGCCCTCTCATTCATCAATGTAAGAGGGAGCTAGCTTCCGAGTTCGAGATGGACCTAAGACCTGTGAAAGTTTCAAAACAGAAACACTACTGCAGTATCTAGATCTACTTCACCTACTTGTTTCATTAACATTAACAAGTTATTTTACTGAATTATTCAGAAAAACATTAAAGTAGACACTAACTGCTACCTACACATCTACAAATAATTTACTGAACAATACACAAATGTGACAAGATTACGCACGATTTTTTGGACAAATGTCCTCGGAAAAACCCAATGCGGGAAAACCAGTGCAACAACTCTAGAGAGTGTTTAATATTATGCCGAATCTGAATACGACATTCTGGGCACCATAAATGGTTGGCCCTACAGAGAAATTACACGACAGTTTGTACCTTTCACTCGGAGACAGAAGATATGGTTGTATCACACCCTCAAACGGGATTTACAGATCACGAGCCCCTTCTAGCCCACTGGAACCCTCAACGCTGCCTCTGCGTCAGCCCTCACTGGCCAACATCCCCACTGCGTCACCCTGACTGGTGCTGCGCTGCCCTGGCTGGGACTGCGTCACCCCGGCTGGTGATGCACTGCCCCTGCGCCACCTCGATTGGGACTGTGTAACGATCCATTCCCAAGTTATACACAAAATGATATTAGCGTGTGTACGATATAGGGATTTGATAGCTACACCTGCCTATATCGCACACATCGCACTAGTACACCTACCTACTAATATCAAGATTACATAAATTGGGAACTTAATATTAAGATTTTAGATTAATATTAAGTTCAACTAAGTATAAATTTTATGAAAAGAACTAATAAGAGAAAATGATATAATAAAGTTAACTCCTTAAGTTAAAAATGAGTATGCAAATATTAAAGATTAATATTAAAAATACTTAAATATAAAGTCCCATGCTCTATAATAAAACAACTATATAATCCCACCTCCATAAATATATTCATACCCCCATTAATATGGATCACCTCACCATAAAAAAATTTAATATCAACATTAAGATGGATAAGGCCTCGAAAGGTTAGAGGCAGTGGAGGAAGGTTGATTAAATTATATTCCTATCCAAATTTAATGAAAAGTATACCACCATAAATACATATAATATCACCATTAACAAGGATAAGACCTCGGGAAGTAAGAGGCGGTGGAGGGAGATTATTTAAGGGAGGAGATATGGAGGAGAAAGGAGGGATGTTTTGAGAGAAAAGAAACGAATTCTGCTTAAGTTAGATAAATTGTCTGGGAAGGAGTCTCTGGGTTCTTGGAAATCTGGGCACGGGGGCAGAGGAAACATCCTCTGGGCCTGGGATTGTTCCTGGATTGGCTAGGAGGATTTGATTGCCCCGGTAATCTGTTCACAACATCACAAGGAGAAACCACCATTAAGTAATCAGCTCTATTCCAGGTATTTTTCTATATATAGACTAGTTCGTTGTGAAATTTCACTGCTGATCTTCATTTAATCATATTACTGCTGAAATATATATATATATATATATATATATATATATGCTTAGATTTTACTCTGAAAAGGATGTCTTCGATTTATTCAGGGAAAGGATGATAGCTGTAGCAGGGTTTAAAACTGTTAGTCGAATTAACACTAAGTCTTCTAAGTCTACCTCTAGCAAAACTCACAAATAGAGTGGAAAAATTAGGAAACTGTTAAAGAGGGTTCTTACATTTTGTATCAGAGGGTGTTTCAAACCCTTTTTCGACTTTATAGGCCCATTAAATTTTGTTTCCACCGCAAACCTTAGTTGTATCAACTCTGCTCAATATACAATACTCAAAATATCTTACTGACATATTAGCAATGTATTCAGACTTTTAAAACTTAGTCATACAACAAGATAATAACCCCTCGCAACGATCATTACAAAAATATTAATAAATAAATTGGTTGCACAATGTATGAATACTCTGTCCAGCAAACCCGATCCTTCCTGCAACTCAATCCATTATTTTACAGCACTTTGACCTATAACCATGCAAAATAGCAGTGGCAGGCAAACTCTGATTACAATTATTTTGGAGGCAAATTATAGCTATAGCAATACAGTCTATACAAATACATCATTCTAGTACAACATACTCGCTCAATGTGCACATCTAAACTTGGATACAACCCTTACACATCTTCTTCAGAAATCTCACTGTGATGGCATTGAATCTCGGGTTCCTTGACCTTACAAACTCAGAGCAATTCCTAATTTAGAATCTCGGATCACCTACAAAATTTAAAACATACCTCAGATTCGACATACTAGGTCTCGGTCACTTTGCTCAATAATGACACTCATCAATCTTAGATCACTAAGACAGGATTCTGAGGTACCTTTAGAGGGGAAACTTATAGCCTTAGTATTTACAATGTGTCTGCAGTCTCGCAGAGACAGAACCTCACAGATCATATTCTTGATTTTGACCTCAGAGATAAATTGCAGAGTCAGTGAGCTTGTCTTAAGTATGAATGACAGTGTTGCATTTCTTCCCATAAGTTCGCATACCGTTCCATATAGAGAGGTTTGTATATCATTAGAAAGATGGATTTAAATATCAACGAATCATCACATACAAAATGCAGTGTTATAGAGCTTGCACATAACCACAGTGATACTCGAGTCTAACATGAAAGGATGTCACTAAGATCGCACACAACACTTAAGTGAAATGCTATAAAGAATAATGCCACACAGAGAAGATTTCATAGAGAGCCCAGATGATAAGCTACAACAAATTTGGTCGAAATTTTAGTCCTACCTCAATGTAGTAACCTCTGGTTTGCAAGAATTTGGAGAATTGTCACTACATGACTTGGAATAGATCAACACAAATTCTTCAGTATTTTCTTAAACATGATTTGTATATCACAGAGATGCTTGGATGACCACAGAGTTAAGAATCACGGCTAGATCTTCAATTCAGGCTACAAAACTGCAAAGAGGTACCATCACAGGTTGGACCTTTCTTGCATGAGAGTTCGGCCTTCTCTTACCATCCTTCTGTAGATTGCATTCTCACATCACACACAGTGTATACATAAATCTCGCAGTTTGTGTAACATCAAGTCGATGGCAACATATCAGTTATTAGCATCAATGCTATTTGTTCCTACAACAATGGCATAACGAGTACCTGTTTGGAGGGGACCGACAGAAGCGTATACATAAGGGTAATGCGATCCTTCTGTTCATACAATTGTTAATAGCCCGATAGTTGATCACCGAAGACACCAACATCGCACGGCGTGACTTGCCGATAATTGCCAGAGGTGTCGTATCCGGCTGGGGTTATGTGTCGTTGTTCGTGGTAACCTGTTAACGACGTGACTTTTCAAACGTTTCTACATACACTGGCAAATGTTTTATTTTATGGTTCGAAAATGGTATGGCATATATTAAGGTATGAAATGGTGGCATATATTCGGAGAGGATTAATTATATGCATATGGTTGTTAACCAATAGTTCAGAGTGCAATTTATTTAAATGGAGGAGCATATACATATTAAATGGTGTATTATATGGTTTTGAAATCGGGTTATTAAATGCATTTCAAAAAGGGTGACGAGGCTGTCAAGGTCAGTTTTTAAGTCTTTGAATTATCAATTTTTTTATTTTATTTTGAAATTCCCATATGTACACACATAGATCGTATCAACACAATATTTAAGTCTATACGAATCTATAGTCGAAAATATGTCGTATGGTTAAATAGATATATATAGTAGGGTTTCTTTTAAATAAATATATATATATATCATTTGGAGTTAATATATATAGCGTAGGGTCTAAATTTATAATACATACGACACTAAATCCTATCATCGGCAGATTTAGTAACTTAAGGAAATTATAATGAGTCTAGATTTAATAAAATTGTAATATATATAAATTGTAAAATAAAACATGGTTATGAAATCATATATGATACATTTCAAATATATATATATATATATATATATATATATATATATATATATATATCAGGTTAATTAAATTAAGGTGGTGCATAAGGTAAATTGCCGGTATTTACTTAAAATCTATATTTTAGCTCTTATTTTGTTAACAACTCTTTGAT
Source organism: Pinus albicaulis (assembly GCA_034641835.2). Lineage (NCBI taxonomy): Eukaryota > Viridiplantae > Streptophyta > Pinopsida > Pinales > Pinaceae > Pinus > Pinus albicaulis. The sequence goes on from CM076575.1 coordinate 109,044,334, forward strand.
CTACAAAAACCCCTGCATTTCACTCTAGAGTCGGTACGCATAAAATACCCTGCATAGGACAAGGAGGTCGCGTTGCCACCCTCCTTGACCTCGGTACCAGTAAGACTTGCCTGCAGGTAAAATAGCAAAAGAAATATACCCGTATGCCAGCTCAAATCTTACGAAAATTATTTTTTGTCAGTCTGAAAATTTACCCACTCATGAATTTATTATGTATTTCAGGAAAAATTACCATGTTTAACACGTACCAAAGGCGGCAGCGCCAGCGAAATGCGTCGCTGCCACCTCCACCTTCACCATCGCCATCACCACCATCAAGATCGCCGTCAGCACCTGTTGCTCCACCCGATCTCACTACTGTGATGAGCTCATTAGAAGCCATTTTGGAAACGTTAAAAGGGTCGCAATCGACCAGGAACAAGGAGGAATGACGTCATCCAGAGGAAAGACATTCAGAAAAGTCTAAGGATTATGATGATAAGCCTCATAAAGAAGATATTTCGCGGGAACTGCAAAAGATTAAACTCCCAGAATTCTCTGGAGGACGAGCTGGAGAACATGCCGAAGCATGGTTGGAAGGGATGATCAGATGCTTCGCATTAAGAGAATATTTTTCAACTTCTAAAACAAAGATCGCTGTATTCCAACTCAGGGGGAATGCTCTGATTTGGTGGGGGAATATGGAAAAACAACTGCATCTCACTTCAGATACCGTTCCTTGGAAGTTGTTCGTAGACCGATTCTGTGCGAAATACTTGCCACCTTTCTTTCAAGAGCAGCAAGCCGGAGCCTTCCATACTCTAACCCAAGGTGGTAAAACCGTGGAAGAATACGAGATAAAGTTCATGGAACTTGTGAAATATGTTCCTTATCTAGACACGGATGAACGTCAGGCCGAGCGTTTCGTATTTGGATTAAATCCTCAGATCAGAGCCATGGTAAGAATGTGGAAGCCACCGACGGTGGCAGAGGTGGTTGAATGTGCTCGTTATGCAGAAGAACATCTGGGGATAAAAAGGGATTTTAGGCCAGCTGAACCAATACCGCAGGCATTTACGGGAAGGACTCCCCGAAATTTCTTCCGAGGAAATAACTCGAGACCACCTCCTTATGGTCACAGGTTTACCCCAAGAGGAGCGGGGGCAGGAGCTCCCAGGACCATAAACGCAATAGCTTTCGAGTCCTCAAACATCAGTGCTTGGAGGTCTCGAGGGACTGGTAATCGAGGGAGGAATGGGAGAGGAAGCGGCACCAGGGGACAGAGTTCTTGGTCGGGAATTTCTCAGTCAAACACAAAAGGACCAACCCGAGTGGACTGTTGGAGGTGTGGAGGACCTTATCTTCGACGTGATTGTCCAGAGAACTCTCGACGAACAGGAAAAGAACCATCATCAGATGCCCAAAGCAATCATAGAATCCATGCTGTCGTCAACAACAACCAAGCAGCACATCAATCCACTGTAGTGGAATCTTCAGGTGCAATCAACGAAATAAAACTCAAAATCTTATTTGACACTAGAGCTACTGATAGTTTTATTTTATCTTATGCATTGAATAAATGTGGGTTGGCAGTTTACAAACAGGATGATTTTAGACAGGTAGAAATGGCTTCGGGAGACTTTCAATCGGTAGAATTAAGTGTTGAGGATTGCAAAGTTGATTTAGGAGTCTGTTCGACCAAACTAAAAGTATATGTCACGGCCCTAGGTACTTACGACCTGGTGATAGGAATGGATTGGTTAGAGTCTCATCGAGCATGGGTAGATTGTTCCGGGAAAACAATACTTTGCATGAATGATGAGGGCGAAACAATCCAAATTCAGGGTATTAAGAGAAAAGTATCATTCCGTTTCATCTCAGCTATGCAAATGAAGCGGTGCTTAAGGAAGGGTTGTCAAGTGTATGCAGTTCAAGAAGTAAGCAAAGAAAAAGGGTCTTCCTTAGATCAGTATCTGATTCTGTCAGAATTTCCAGATGTTTTTCCAAAGGAATTACCAGGACTGCCTCCTAAGAGAGAGCTAGACCTCACCATTGAATTGAAACCTGGTACGGAACCTATATCTAAAACACCTTACAGAATGACCGCCCCGGAAATTCAAGAATTACAAATACAGCTGAAAGAACTGTTAGATGTAGGACACATTCGACCTAGTGTTTCACCTTGGGGTGCTCCTGTAATCTTTGTCAAGAAGAAAGATGGTTCATTACGACTGTGTGTGGACTATCGAGATTTAAACCAGGCCACGGTAAAGAATAGGTATCCAATGCCTCGCATTGACGACCTTTTTGATCAAATGAAAGGAGCTACAATGATTTCAAAGATCGATCTACGATCAGGTTATCATCAACTCAGGATTAGCCAGAGTGATGTTTCTAAGACTGCATTCTGAACTCGTTTCGGGCATTATGAATTCATTGTGGTGCCATTTGAGTTGACCAATGCACCTGCAGTCTTTATGAACCTTATGAATAGCGTTCTCCGCAAATATCTCGACAAATTTGTACAAGTTTTCCTAGACGATATTCTCATTTATTCTAAGAATGAGAAGGAGCATGAAGAGCATTTTCGGATAGTGTTATTTTGTCTCAGAGAACACAAGTTATATGGAAAATTATCCAAATGCGTTTTCTTTCAAAGGAAATCCATTACTTAGGTCATATCATATCAGGCGAAGGAATCTCTGTAGATCCTGAAAAGGTAAACACAATCAGGGAGTGGCCGATACCTAAGAATGCACATGAAGTGCTTAGTTTTATGGGTTTAGCAGGTTACTACCGAAGGTTTGTGGAGGGATTTTCCAAAATTGCAAAGCCGATCACAAACCTCCATCGCAAAGGTGTTAAGTATGAGTGGACTGAGGAATGTGATAAAACTTTTTCTGAACTTAAACGATTATTGACTAGTGCACCGATTTTGCGAGTACTAGATATGGATAAAGATTTTACTGTGTGTACCGACGCATCTAAGAAAGGGTTAGGCGCAGTATTAATGCAAGAAGGAGGCATAATAGCATACGCTTCGAGAAAATTAAAAACCCATGAAGAACTTTATGCTACGCATGATTTGGAGTTAGCCGCGGTGGTCTTAGCTTTAAAGATGTGGAGACATTACTTGGTAGGGAGAAACTTTGTACTTAAAAGTGACCACCAAAGTTTGCAGTATTTATTCACCCAGAGAGACTTGAATGCAAGACAAAGACAATGGAGTGAACTCCTAAGCAAATACAATTTTGCGATTTCATATATCAAAGGGAAAGAGAATGTTGTAGCAGATGCATTAAGTAGAAGACTTCAAATATTCTCCCTCGTACCTATCAGGGTGAACTTGAGAGATCAAGTACTTGCGCATCTTGTAAGAGATAATTGGTACTTAAAAGTAAGGTCGGGGCTCGAAAGCAACCATTCGAAGGAACCTAAGTTCGAAGAATATGATTTGGAAGAGGACGAAATTCTACGATTTCACGGAAGGATGTATATACCAGATAGTGGAGATCTCTGAAACACCATCTTGAAGGAAGCACACCGAGCAGTATATTGTGCACATCTTGGGGTAAAGAAGATGTATGCTGACACTAATAGACTCTTCTTCTGGTCAGGCATGAAAAACGACATTGTCCAATTTGTCGCTAGGTGTCTTGAATGTCAATAGGTAAAAGCTGATCATCATCACCCAGCAGGTCTCTTACAACCTCACGACATCCCTATGACCAAATGGGAGATAATTTCTATGGATTTTATCATTGGCTGCCTCTTACGCAACAAAAGCATAATGCCATTTTGGTTGTGGTGGATAGATTAACAAAAAGCGCCCATTTCATCCCAGTAAGAGATACTTATGAAGTAGCTGATGTAGCTCGGGTATTCCTAAATGAAATTATCAGATTTCATGGAGTACCTAAGAAAATCATATCCGACAGAGATCCTCGGTTCACCTTAAGGTTCTGGAATTGTATGCAGTCAGCCTTGGGAACTCAGTTAAATTTGAGTACAACATATCATTCTGAGACCGATGGGCAGACAGAAAGGGTAAATCAAGTACTTGAGGATATGCTAAGGATGTATGTTATTGACCAACAGTCGCGCTGCGAAAAGTACTTACCCTTGGTAGAATTTTCTTACAACAATAGCTATCACAGTTCAATCGGGATGCCGCCCATTTGAGGCATTATACGGAAGACCCTGCAGAACGTCGTTGAGTTGGCACAGGTTAGAAGATCGAATAATCGTCGGACCAGAATTGATCCAAGAGATGGAGGATCAGGGAAAATTGATTAGGCAACGATTGAAAGAGGCACAGGACAGATAGAAGCTATGTAGTGGGAGATCAGGTTTTCATCCGCATCAGACCAAATAAAAGCACCATTCGGTTTGGGAAGGGGACAAAATTATCCCTCCGGTTTATAGGACCATTTGAAGTCCTGGAAAAAGTTGGACCTGTCGCTTATTGTCTTGCATTGCCACCCCACCTGCACAAAATTCATAATGTATTTCATGTATCTACCTTACGACACTATATTGCTGATAAATCTCATGACCTTCAATGGAAAGAGCTGCAGGTATCGGACGAGGGAACCCTAATGGTCGAACCATTACGTATTCTGGAACGTAGGGTTCGACAGCTCAGGAACCGCCGGATAGACCAAGTTAAAGTCCAGTGGGACAAGTATAGTTCTGAATCAGCGACTTGGGAGGATGCTGAGACTTTCGGCCAGAATTACGCCAACTTATGCTAAATTTTGAGAAATTGAAAACTTTATATGTATATGACTGCTCTATTTTGATACTTGAAACTTTATTTTGAAATATCACGTAAGGATGAATTTTACTTTGCTGGTACATGGATACCTATAAAGATAGAATGCTACTTCACTCTAATGATATAGGATATATGCTATTTGTTTAAATTTACTGGTACATGGATACCCATAAAGATAGAATGCTACTTCACTCTAGTGATACAGGATATATGCTATTTTTTTAAATTTACTGGTGCATGGATACTGATATGTAGTATGTCATTTAAATTAACATTGCAAGAATATGAAATCATAGATTAAACGTTATAGAAGAAACTATCTATCGATTCATTTCATTACATCTCAAATATGATTGAAGGAAAGGAAATAGAAGAATAACTACACTTTAAATATGAAAGTAAAACATATTAGTATACAGATTGAAAATGGTTAAAACAATGCGATATAGATAGAACATGTATGAACTAAACAGAAGCAGTATCTGAAATGAGAAATTTTATTGGACATATTGATACCTATGTGGACAAATTTTTTTAAAAACCAAGTATATTATATAAGTTCTAGGATCAATATCATAAATATCAATGTATTTTGAATGTGTAGAGATTGTTATATGGGTAACAATTTGTTATGAACAATATAGATGCATATGTTGTAATATGTGTACGAGTGTTTACATTGCAGATTGTGTACCAGTGATTACCTTGCAGAAATAAGATTACCGGAACAGTCTACGTGATGATAGATTTCCAAGAATAATTGAGATTCCCTGAGATCCTATGATAGGGTGTTGACCCTGGTCCTACTGGGAGGGGTGGAGGTGTTGCCCACCGTTTATCTTCCAATACCTGGAGTCATGGGAGGACTGTGCGAGTCACGCTCCCCTAGACGTGTGATGATGACTACCGGATGCCTACAAGCATGTCAGGTCGACGTAATCGACACTGATACCCTTAAGGTCTATGAATAGATTAGTAAAACTGATGCCATGGCATGTTCCTGTAGAGGACGGATAGGATGGGAGTGGAAGAGATTAGGAAGGATAGGGTGATTTTAGAATAGTTGGAGATTCGGTTGAGATGGGAAGTAACAATTAAATTACAGATACATACTTATTCAAACGGAAATTCAATTTTAAAATTACAAGCATTTTACAATCACCCTAATCTCTAAAAACGCAATATTGATAAAAGTATATATAAAACCCTGAACTTCAGGACTAAGTTTTTTGAAGGGAGGAAGTATGTAACGACCCATTCCCAAGTTATACACAAAATGATATTAGCGTGTGTACGATATAGGCATTTGATAGCTACACCTACCTATATCGCACACATCGCACTAGTACACCTACCTACTAATATCAAGATTACATAAATTGGGAACTTAATATTAAGATTTCAGATTAATATTAAGTTCAACTAAGTATAAATTTTATGAAAAGAACTAATAAGAGAAAATGATATAATAAAGTTAACTCCTTAACTTAAAAATGAGTATGCAAATATTAAAGATTAATATTAAAAGTACTTAAATATAAAGTCCCATGCTCTATAATAAAACAACTATATAATCCCACCTCCATAAATATATTCGCACCCCCATTAATATGGATCACCTCACCATAAAAACATTTAATATCAACATTAAGATGGATAAGGCCTCGAGAGGTTAGAGGCAGTGGAGGAAGGTTGATTAAATTATATTCCTATCCAAATATAATGAAAAGTATACCACCATAAATACATATAATATCACCATTAATAAGGATAAGACCTCGGGAAGTAAGAGGCGGTGGAGGGAGATTATTTAAGGGAGGAGATATGGAGGAGAAAGGAGGGATGTTTTGAGAGAAAAGAAACGAATTCCGCTTAAGTTAGATAAATTGTCTGGGAAGGAGTCTCTGGGTTCTTGGAAATCTGGGCACGGGGGCAGAGGAGACATCCTCTGGGTCTGGGATTGTTCCTGGATTGGCTGGGAGGATTTGATTGTCTCGGTAATCTGTTCACAGCATCACAAGGAGAAACCACCATTAAGTAATCAGCTCTATTCCAGGTATTTTTCTATGTATAGACTAGTTCTTTGTGAAATTTCACTGCTGATCTTCATTTAATCATATTATTGCTGAAATATATATATATATATATATATATATATGCTTAGATTTTACTCTGAAAAGGATGTCTTCGATTTATTCAGGGAAAGGATGATAGTTGTAGCAGGGTTTAAAACTGTTAGTCGAATTAAAACTAAGTCTTCTAAGTCTACCTCTAGCAAAACTCACAGATAGAGTGGAAAAATTAGGAAACTGTCAAAGAGGGTTCTTACAGACGGTGTCACCCTGGCTGGGTTTACACAACCTCTGCGCAGTCTCTATGTGGTGCTGGCTGAAATGTGTCCTCCTGGCTGGCTCTGCGCTGACTGGTACTCACCGCCCCTCCATCTCGCTGTATTCTTGGCCTTGGATCAGAATCCCTCGCCGATCTCTACCCCTCACTGCATTGCAAACTCATTTCGAATTTCTCAACAAAACACCACCCCAGAAATTCAACTTAGCTTTAGTGCTCTTCCTGTGTGTGTGTCTCCAACTGACCCCAAGCCTTTTCTCTTATACTTTTCTCGTTGGAAAACCAACGGGCATGATCTAATCTCTAATCGACGGCTCTGATTAAAAGATTGTTTGATCCACGTCACTTAGAACATTTCAGCGCATGTGTTTAATTAATTCACTTTAATTTTTCTAATTTCCCAAGTTAGACTTAGGATCCTCATTAAAAAAATTAATTATTAGAATAACTTCAACACCAGATTAAATTTCTCCAAACACTTTCTAGGTTTTGGAGGTCTCTTGTGTCTTAGCCCCTCCACAAAATTTCAGGGCTAGAGCACACCCGATGCTACCTCAAAACCTCAACAGGACTGATGCACTATTTCCTTGGCTTGGAGGTCTGGCAAAAGCTAGGTGAGATTTTCCTTTCTCAAGGAAAATATGTTGTAAAGCTGATGGAGAGATTTGGGATGGTGGACTACAAGTCCGTGACTACTCCGATGGAACTCAGCTTTAAGGAGTCGTGTGGAAGTGTTGCCGGGCCCGAGTTGGGAAATCCCATCGAGTATCGTCAACTCGTGGGGACCTTGATGTTCTTAGTGAACTCCTGTCCGGACATATGTTTTGCAGTGAACACGTTGAGTCAATACATGGTCGAGCCTCATCACATTCACTGGATTGGTGCCAAGAATCTCTTGAGATATCTCCAGGGCACAATCAACCATGGGTTGAGATACGCTACTGGGAGTATGAGGCTCCATGGATATACCAATGCCGATTGGGCAAGCAGTGTGGTGGATCATAAAAGCACATCTGGATGTTGCTTCACCCTAGGTTCTGCTTCGATCTCTTGGATGAGCAGGAAGCAAAAATCGGTTGCTTTGAGCACCACCGAGGCCGAATACATTGCAGCAAGTATGGCCTGTTGTGAAGTTGTTTGGTGGAGAAATCTCTTCAGTGAGCTGTTTGGGCATGTGTTGGATACCATCATGATGCTTTGTGACAACCAAAGTGGGATTCGTCTTTATGAGAATCCTGTGTTCCACGACCGACCCAAGCATATTTATATTATGTACCACTTTGTTCGAGACATGGTACAATGAGGCGTCGTAAGGCTCCATCACATTGGGATTGATGAGCAGGTCACAAATATTCTCACGAATCCCCTGGGGAAGGTCAAATTCTTGACCTTCCATGAGAAGCTTGGTATCGTGGACAAACCTTATAATGAGGGTTTCGATTGAGTTGGACTATGAGCTCTGGGAGCTCTAGGGTACTTGGGGATAACTACTTGGAGCTATAAGCAACCACAGGGCTAGGTTCGCCTTACCTTGTTGGTGAGCTATTTCCTCACCGTTATGATATTGAGCTGGTTCACCCTCTCTTTGATCTATGCCACACATGCATCCTACCCATGTAGTCTGGGACTCATGGGAGGTACCTCTTATCTGGCTAATGAGTTGGGAAATGAGGATAGATACCATAGAATTACCGATAGGCACATCGTGTATTGCCGTACTCTCTACGTATAGGATGGGTTGTGTCCAACAACTTGATCTGGAATCAAGTCTCCTTGAGGTTTTTACCTCTAAACTGATTTCGAGTCAGTGGAGAGTGGCAAGGTCTTTGTGACTCACTCTCGATCATATCTTTTTATTATTTCTTTTATAGCATAGCAGAGCCAACAAAGCAGAGACAACAATATGACATAGGATTGCAGGATGATATATGGAGTACATGATGGTACTGGATGAATAGATTGCACATGTGGACAGATGGATGGGCGGGTGGAGTTCTCCTTAGTTGAGAGGGAGTGTTAAATTTGGCAACTAGGGCAAAACTCCATGTTGCACTACTCATATGATGGAGATGATATTTTTGTTAAATTCCTCTTTCGGAGAGGTGCAAGATTAATCTAAAGATCATCTTGTTTGGATGAGCAAAAGTTGGATTTTGAATTTATTTTTCACACGTGCAATTTGTCAAGGTCAGCCAGAATTGTAATGTAGGCTCACAAGCCCCAAAAAATGTCACACACCCTCAGTCATGGTTATAAAAAGGAGAGACATGATTCTCATTTCATCATTCATTCATCTCACACATCTCTCTCTCATCTGATTGGTTCGTACAGCTTTAGAGGCTTCTCTCTCCTCCACATGTGTGAAACAAGAAGCTACAATTTTCCGACTGGTTTAGTGCTTTTCTCGACAGCGTTGACCAACGTTGACGTTGGGTCAACTCTTGATATTTAACTACGTTTTCTGGGGCAGAATTCTGATTTGGAGAGGTTGCAGCTTGAGGCCCAAAAACCGAGGTTGAACGTTGACTTTGACCGCTATTGACTACAACTTTGACTGATGTTTTGACCGCAAACTTTGACCACTGTGTTGACCAGATTTGTGGTCTTTTTTGGGCTGTGTTTGACTTTGATGGAAGGCCAAGTTTGACCGAGTTTGACCAAGCTTGTTTGGAGGCTAAATTGTTGGTTTGACCAACAAAGACTTTGCTGGCTAGGGCATCTTGTTGACTGCTGTAAATTATATTTTCTCTCTCTCTCTTCTGAATAAGAAGAATCATAAAAATTCTTGTGTTTCTTGTCTTGGCTTGTCTTCTATCTATTTATTTATGTTCTATCAACATTTATTGTCAATGGTTATGTGATTGCAAATTGAATTGGGCTAATAAGAAAGATTGAAGTAAACTGCTCTAAGCATAGAACATACCATGGTTAACTAAAATTAACACTTTTCTTCCTCAAGTGATGGCCAATGAAACTTGGAGAAAATACATAACATAGCTCATGGAATCAAGTGAGCTCAACATCAAAAGTACCTCAAACCATATGTGTATCAAAGTGGGCCATATTTAATGAAACAAGGCATAAAAGTACATCTCACAAGTCTCCTCTTCAAATGTCTTTCTAGCTTAAGACATGTAAACAAGTTACTCCCCTTCAGTTTGGGAGGATTATCAATAGGCCTTGTTAGGTGCTTCCGACCTCAAGGGGAGGAACAATTTCTAGACTAACCCACCAATGAATAGGTGCAAGTGAAAGAGTGAAGTGGTTGGGGTTTGACTTCATGGAAGATGCCACTATGGTGTACCACTTATGCAACCAATGTCCTTGAGCAATAGGATGTGAAGAGGGAGCAATCATGGGACTTTAGATACCCCTTTCTTAGGCTACTTTTACCACCCCTCAAGTGTGCCTTTTACTTTTAATAATATTCCCTTTCTTCGCATGGATAACTTGGCATACAAGCTTCAATAGATGCATTAAATACCCCCTTAACATGTCCTAGAGATCGTGTTATCTTGATAAGCCTTCACCATTTGTAACGACGTATAAATGTTTCAAAGTCACTCTTCTTCTCTTGCCTTTAATATTGGGTGAAGTTGACTTTTGGGCAAGAAACTAAATCCGTCTTCACAATTCTCCTTGACTCCATATACCCAAGAGGAATTAGGCACTGGTCCATCAAAAGGTGATCATTTCAACCCCTCTTTTTACCTTTTTCCTCCTTTTCCTAGGTCTAGCCTCATTAGGTCACCTAGGGCATCAATTTACCGGGAAACTAACCATAGAAAAACTTTAATCTCCTAGGTACTACTGCGTTGGTGGGTCCGCTATCTCTCCTCCAAATTTGAAAGGAATCCGATGGTGAAATCTCGGGATATCCCAAGCCCTAGATCTAGGATCAAGTTTTTCCCTGGTGTTCCCAAGGCTAGTACCTAATAGGATCATTTTGACATCTTTGAGTGAGAATTCTTGTTTGATTCTTTCCCCTCAATTTTCTTTATGGGAACGGGGACAGGGACTGGGACGGGTGTGTCATTTTTTGAAACAGGGTGTGTGGGTTCGTCGAGGGTTTGTATATATATATATATATATATATATATATATATATATATATATATGCAAATTTGTATATTTTCAAATTTTAAACATGAAAACTAAAAGATTTATGATTTAAGCTTTAAAGATATAAACATGCACATCATTGAACATTCAACATTTATATTGAAATTTCAAAATTTCTCGTTTGATATCAAGTGAAAATTGGAGTTTACACATACTTGTAAACGTGGCCCCAAGCCAAAATTTCCCAAAACTCTAGTAGTGAAAGAGAAGGCTAAAAGTTACATTCTTGGCAACAATTGTAAAAAAAAAACATAGTTAAAAGAGTGATTAGAAAAGCAAGTGATGTTAGTTGGCCATGAGAGAATGTGGAGTTATAGTAGAAAAACAAGAGTTTGGAATCACAATATATGGCAGTAGACTGTTTATTGTGGTTGCTTCAAGATTCTAATACTCGTCATAAGGAAGCTTTCCCATCTTTGACATCATGGGTCAATTTGCTATTTTGAATCAAATTTTAATTTACTATTTTTGTTATGCAAACAATGAAGTTTGAACACACAGAAATTAGAATTAATTCATGCGCATGGTGAATCTTCAAGAGCTACATGTGAGTCTTCAAACAAGGATTGCATCTCTATGGATTGTGTCTCTGTGGGAACCTCCAGTCACCGGAACACACACCAGCGAATGCTCCAAACACACCAGGGAATGTTGGTTGTTTCAATAGTCAAATTGTATGTCTGTTGTCTCAAACGAAATGTCGTTGTCGAAGAGTGAAGCGATTTTAGGTTGTACAAGCTATATATTCACCTTTTGACTTTCCAAGATTTTTTTATATTTAAATTTTTATTTCAAAAATTGTTCAACAAAGAACCCTAAAGAACTCGATTTTGGGGTTCCAAGTACCCATTATCGGGGTTCCAAGTACCCTAAACGTCAAGACTCAAAAGCACCCATTTTTTTTTAACGAAGAACCCGATTCTTGGTAGAAGAACCTGGTTCTTATGGGTTCGTTTTGGAAGAACCCGTACCCGAATCCGGTTCTCCTGGGTTTGGGAACCCATGCAACATAGGATGATATACATCTCATCCTTCTGCGCTTTGTAATTTTAATTGTTTTTAAACATTGTATTGGGCCAACTTATTCCATGTGTCATGTCAGTATTAACTTTTAAGCATGGACATTATGCATCTCCCCCACAATGGCCTGTAGAATGCACTTCGCTTCTTTCGGTGCAATAATTGTAGGGTTGCATTCTCAAGCGCATATTACTGCAGTGTCTGCAACAGTAAATGCAATGTACTAAATGTATGCCATAAATCTCAGGAATTTGCCATGCTTTAGGCTTCCAAGTTGCAATTTTAAGTGTTGGATTACTGCAGCTGCGGCATGCTCCTTATTCCACCATTAATGCAGTTGCATCATCATATGTGCATAACCGTCTAAATATGGCATCATAAATGTTGCACAACGGTAATGTTAGTTTAAAAAAGTGCTATGGAAAGATATACATAGATGGAGAGAATTGATTAGCGCTTCAACAGAAATATAACTGGTCTAGCCAGAGGTAGGTTGCCCATACAGTCTCTGTATCACACTCCCTCAACTATGCCATCTCTTGGGTAAATCATTTATAGCATCATAATACGGTTATGGTGGTTTAAGCACCTAACATTAACATTACCTGTGTGTTGCTCACATGTTACAAACTTCTAAGGTACACTCGACATGCAACATATGTATACCATCACATGTATAATTATTTGAGTGCTAACATTACTCCAACATCCCCCCCATATATTCTAACACAAAAGCCACCCGCTCTAATATTAACCTTTGCTTATACATAGAGAAAATTATGTACATAGCAGCCCAAAAAAATGAAAACTGAAGGGTATATATAATGAAATTTATACCCTCCATTTTAATGGAACTAAAAAAGCTATAAAATAAAAAATAAGAGGCACGGTCTAGCAATTTGATCATCTTTTGATAAAGAACAAGCCAGAGTCAACTATAAATTCTCTCCTCTTGTCCTTCTGAAACTCATCCTAGTGCTCCAACTTCCCACTACCTGTCTACCACCACTCTCACATTAAAAGTAGGAATTGTTAGCTTTATTCTGAATTGACCTAGATATGCCATTTGTCTCACATTGAAAGTAGAAGCCTTAGCTTAATGTTCAACTGATGCCCTCAAATGTTCCCTCCACTAGGAGAGCAGCCTGAGACTCTTACCTTTTGAGCAATTAGTCATCCAAGCTGACATACAAAACAAGAAATCATACATATGCCAATCACAATAACATCATCACTATTGTACAAAATTGTATAAATTTGTTCTGATGCTACCATCTAACGCTGCCACACTCATTCACTGGGTGTTTATATGCCTGCTCTATGTTGATTGTTATCAATTAATTACCATTGCCACATTAATTTTTAATATTTCTAAGGTTCAAGCTTTACAGAAAATGAAAAATATTCATTTCCTTGGTTGTTTGATTGGTAACACTCAATAATGTGTTACTGCAATATTGTAAAGAATCATTTCTTAGAGGGTCAAAATAAATGTTAATGGTCTAATATTAAACATAGACTAGGTAAGAAGGTACTAAGCAATATTTCCCTAGATAAGCGAGAACTTAGCAGGGACATTATCCTTAATCCCAATTTTGACAGTCGAAGAGAATGCTCAGAACACTTGGTGTTGTTGTAAGCTGCTGAACTAACATTGCATCAATTGAAGGTTTGTTTATATGCGAAAATATTTGGGTTTATCACTTGAAATCTTTATCAACCACTTTATTGACTTTTTGTTATCATTTAGTATCTTGAATTGTCATCTTTTCATGTGTGCTTGGGTATTTCCAGATGTAAGTTTAAGGTACTTTTCTAGGTATTTAGCCGTTTTTCTAAATTTAGTTGTCTATGGATGCAGGGTAGTGTGAACACACCAGGAAGTGGTTATGTCCTCTTGCATCATGTCATGGGAGAAACTAATGGAGTTCGAGGGATTTGGTCGTATGTTTCTGATACTTACCTTAGTGGATTATCTATCAAGTTTAAATAAGCAAATACTGTCTTTTTTAAAGAATAAATTATCAACAAAACTTGGTTTGTTGGTAAGGGTAGGTGTTATTATTCCTTCACCAAAAATCAAGTTCCCAAACACACTATAGGATATTAATTCATATTTCTATGCAAAATCTGTGATAATCAATATATAAAGGCATGATAGAAAAGACACATTATGAGCTTTTATTAAAAATGTTCTTAACCCCCAGATTTGCTTGTGCAATTAGAGGAACAAGATGCAGTTAGATTCTATCATTCTAGCTTCATTACAGATGCATCCAGTTTTTCACAGTGATCAGAGCTTGCTACAAAGTTTTATCAAATTCTGAGAAAATGCTATTTTTAACAGTTCTCCTCTTTTAGGGGCCAGAGTTCTGAGGCCTGCATGTTAGAGATACATGCATATTCTTGGTCCTTGTGAGCTCACGATGCCAATGAGTTGGTTTCAGGTGAGAAAGATCATATTATGATTTAACTAAGAATGTTGTTCCAACTTCAGCAATATTTTAATTGGGTATTCATCTTGAACCGGCTCATCCATATAGATGGGAAAAGAACTCTCATGCTAATTTCTATCCTCATAAATGGACACACCTTCTCTTCTTCCCCTTCAACTACGTTTCCAATGGAATCTGAAGTAGAACGAATTTTCTCTAAGGTCAGAGTTTCTATCAATTTCTTCTGGTTTCAATCGCATATACTACTTGAAGAAAGAGACAAATCTTTCTGAGGTTCAAGGTCTTCATTCACACTCATAACTACAGCTTTTAATTCCTCATTATGCTCAATAAACAAAGAAATTGAAGAAGGCATGCTATGCACATCATCACATACCATTTCTTTTGCAGGATCAAAAGATGAGGCTGCTCTATCATCATGCTCTTTCTGAAATAGTCCTCCTTGTATCACACAAACTCACACTTATTGAAATAAAGGCCTGAAGCTCAAGTGTTGTTTGAGAGCAACTAAGAATGAGGCCACTATCACCTCACCAGCCCTCTTCTTCACTTCAGGCCGTCTCTCCTCCTACTCAAGGGGGGCTTTCCTAGGGCAGGATTTTCTAGGAGTTAAGGAAATGAGTATTCAAGGTGATATGAAGAGTAATCCAACAAACATAGTTTTTTGAATGAGTTAAGGGAATAAAATGATGGGAGGAATGGAAACTAGTGCCTTTCCATTAGGCATATGGGGTCAACTAAGGCTCTTCTTTAGAATGTACAAGTGAACCTGTTGCTGCACAAATTAGCAGGCCTTGTAAATAGGCAAAATCTAAAGGGCACAACAACACCCTATGACAAAGGTCCGTTACCGCTCAAACTAGTAGGGGTCCTAGGAGGGGATCCTATTGAGAGACCACTATGTCAAGGGGCAACAATGGAGCAATAGCCCACTATCACCTCAGCTATAGCTCCCTGCTCTTTACGGACATTCCCCAATGGGAGCAGACCTGGTATAAAAGGAATCACAAGGATGAATATATCAATGAATAGGTGAAGCGTGATTCCTAGAGCCTATTCACAAGGGAGACTCAATTATATGGCTTACTTGCTTAAGAAGCAAGTGTTGAGATTTTGAGGTAGCATCGGGTGTGCTCTAGCCTTGAAATTTTGTAGAGGGGCTAAGACACACGAGATCTCCAAAACCCATAAAGCGTTTGGAGAAATTTCATCTGGTGTTGAAGTTATTCTAATAATTAATTTTTTAATGAGTACCTAAGTCTAACTTAGGAAATTAGAAAAATTAAAGTGAATTAATTAAGCACGTGATGAAATGTTCTAAGTGACGTGGATCAAGTAGTCTTTTAATATGAGCCGTCGATTAGAGATTAGATCACGGCCGTTGGCTTTCCAACGAGAAAAGTATAAGAGAAAGACTTGGGGTTAGTTGGAGATACACACATAGGCAAAGCACTGAAGCTAAGTCGAATTTCTGCGGCTGGGTTTGGTGAGAAATTCTAAGCGAGTTTGCAGTGCATTGAGGGGCAGAGATCGACAAGGGATGATTTGATCCAAGGCTGAGAATACAACAACAGAGGAGCAATGAGTACTAGTCAGCACAAAGCCAACCAGGAGGACGCAGTTCAGCCAACACCATGCAGAGGCTACGTAATGTAGAAATTTCTGAATCTTATATTCTATGCAGAAATTATTCTTGTTAACCCGGTTATGCTTCTCCTACTTATAAAAGTTATTAACTGAATAAATTCAAGTTAAAATCGAAGCAAAACACATAACAGATCTCTACCAATTCAGATCTAGAATAAGCACATGCACACATTGACAAAGTGACAGTTATTTCTGGACAAATAGTCCCCAGAAAAACCCAATGTGGGAAAACTGGTCTCTAGTTGTTGGAGGGCTCTATTATTAAGAATATTTCTAAATACACAACTCTGGGTTCCAGATTTGGAAAACTCGACAGAGAAAACACTAGATTTGCAACTCACTGGCTGATCTAGGGCCAAAATAATGACTGATCCACACCCTCAAACGGGATTTACAGAACTCAGCCAAATCTAGGCCTAGAAACCCCAGCGCTGCCCCTGAAAGGCTTTGCGTCAGCCTTGGATGGCCTCCAAACCCTCAACGCTGCTCCGGAAGGGACTACGTTACCCCAAAATAGGTGACGCAGTCACTACGCTGCCCCTAAGGGTCTCTGTGTAACCCCTGAAGGGTCTCCTGAAAATTATGTTGTCCTTGCTGTTGCTGCCTTCCTCTGCGTTGTCCTTGAGCTGATCTCTTCTCTGCCTCTTGTGTATTCTAGACCTTGGGATCAGATCATCCCCTTGGTCTAAATTCCCCTCTCTGCAGCTGAAACACTTCTGACTATTCTTAGCAAACCCTGCCCTAGAATCTCAGCTTAGCTTCAGTGCTCTGCTTCTGTGTGTCTTTACAAATGACCCCAAGCCTTTCTTTTATACTTTTCTCATTGACAAATCAACGACCAAGATTAAATCTTTAATCAATGGCTAAGATTGAAAGAAAGCTTGATTCGTGTGACTTAAGACAATTTCATCACATGTTTAATTAAATTCACTTTAATTATTTTATATTCCTAAGTTTTAACTTAGGAAATACATTAAAATAATTAATTAATTTAATATTTCCTAAACTAGATGAAATTTCCCAAATCCATTTATGGGTCTTGTAGATCAGGTGAACTCTAGTCCTTCCTCAAAATTTGGGACCTAGAGCACAACTGATGCTACCCCAAATACACAAAATCTCAACACGTAACCCAAGCCAGGTTGATGCAGACCCAACCAGCACAGCGCAGGGGAAGCGCAGCACTAGCTGAGGTGACACAGGCCCAGCCAGGGAAGCGCAGAGGCAACGCAACACCAGTTAGGGTGACGCAGTGGGGACATTGGCCAGTGAGGGCTGACGCAGAGGCTGTAGAGGCAACGTTGAGGGTTCCAGTGGGCTAGAAGGGGCTCGTGATCTGTAAATCCCGTTTGAGGGTGTGATACAACAATATCTTCTATCTTCGAGTGAAAGGTACAAACTATCGTGCAATTTCTCTGTAGGGCCAACCATTTATGGTGCCCAGAATGTTGTACTCAAATTTTGCATAATAATAAAACCCTCTAGAGTTGCTGCACCGGTTTTCCCACATTCGTTTTTCCGGGGACATTTGTCCGAAAAATCGTGTGTAATCTTGTCACATGTGTGTATTGTTCAATAAATGATCTGTAGATGTGTACACTGTAGTTAGTGTCTACTTTAATGATTTTCTAATAATTCAGTAAAATAACCTTTTAATGTTAATTAAACAAGTAGGTGAAGTAGATCTAGAATACTGTAGTAGGGTTTCTGTTTTGAAACTTTTATAGCAAGGTGGTGGGTTCTCTAGGAAAGGCTAAGAGGATACTTAAGCCTAGGTTTGGATAATATCCTGTGAAAATTTTGTAGATTTTTGGTAGCATCAAAAGTGCTCTAAGTCTTGAAATTTGTGGAGAGGCTTAGGCACATGTATTCCAAAGAACCCAAAAATCATTTGAGAAAATTCCACTCAGAATGTGTTTTATTAAAATAATTAATTATTTTAATGTGACCCTAAGTTTAAACTTAGGAAAATTAAATAATTAAAGGTTATTAATAAAATAGAGTGTGAATCTTCTAGAGAACATGGATCAAGTCAAGTTATAATCTTAGCCGTTGATTGGAGTTCTAATCTCGGCCGTTGAAGTCTCAATGAGAAGGCTATAAAGGAAGGCTTGAGGGTCATTTGGACAAACACACCGAGTGAATCTAAGTGATTGATTTTCTGAAGTGAGCAATGCTCAAAAGAGAATTCGATCTAAGTGATTCTAGCGCAGTGAGGGCCAGGGATAGTTTGCGGAGAGAGATTTTCTCAACCGAAGAATCATCAGCAGAGAAAGGCAGAGAATGATCTAGCAGCTCTCACGCAGAGGCAACACAGAGGGTGAGATAGAATTTAAGATTTTGTAGAAGAATCAGTTTCAGAAGCCAGGAACCTGGGTGTGAGACTGAGAGGCTGAGAGCAGTGATTTCGAGCTGCAGATCGATCATGTAGCTAGGTGATGCACTGCCTAGAGAAGTTGACACAGGGACTGCGTAGGGATTGCGCAAAGGCAACATAGGGCCTTCTAGGGGAACCTCATCCAGTGACCGGATCAACTGGGATTTGTTCAGTGATTGAGGTAAAACTCGTAATCTTTCTGCAGTATTTCTCTCTCTGTAACTGAATAACCTTTGTGGTATTCGAACATGTATTCAAAATTTGCTATTGCTTAATAAAATTAAACCCTCAGATTTGCTGCGCTGGTTTTCTCGCATTGGATTTTTCTGGGGACTTTCGTCCAAAAATAACGGTGTCCTATGTGTATATTTTTCTTTGCTCAGTTTCCTTGTTTTAGAATCATAAGTAATTAAGTGTAGGTTGTTTCAGTAATTTGCTTCAATATTTCATGAAGAAATCTGAAATAATTCTGTAATGTAATTTACAAATAGGAGAAGTAAATTCAGCCGGTTGCAGTAGGATTCTGGATATCATTTAGATCCAAGAATTTTCACATGGTATCAGAGCATTTGATGTGAAACGGGAAGAGCAGATCTAGCACTGAAGCGAAGGCTGAATTGCTGCAGCAACAACAGATCAAATCCCTAGAGGGATTGCGCAGTTCTAGCCAGAAGGGCTGAATTTTCGAGGTGGTCTCTCTCTAAGTGAGTCGACAGAGAGGTAAGACTTCCAGATCGAGATCTTGCTGACGCATAGGGAGCAACGCAGAGCCTTTACGCAGAGCTAGAGGGACGCAGTTTTTCTGCAAGAAGTTGCTGGGCAGACAAGTGTCAGATGAAGAAGAAGAACAAAGAGTGAGGGAATTCTTGCTCAGTGAGTTCTTTGCCGAGGAATTCAATTTTTCTTAGTTGCTAGGCAACAGAGGAGCAACAGGCTTATCAACTCCATCAGGGAGTGCGTAAGCCAGCCTAGAAGCTACACAGTATGGAGAAAGAGGGTAGTTCGACAATTTTTGATTGAGATGGCAACTCACGGACTTAGAGATCAGGATCGGTTGGAGGGATCCTCCAACTACGTGATCTGGAAGGAAAGAATCGGATTCCTTCTGGACGAGTATGATCTCAAGGTGTTCGTAGACAACGTGGTTGTTGTGCCTACAGATTCGGATCAAAATAAAAATACAAGTCCGATATGGCAAAGGCCAAGAGACTTATCCTTGATGGTGTCAAGGATCATATAGTCTCTCATATAGTTGGTAAGAACACAACCAGGGAGATATGGGAGGTCTTGTCTATGCTATACGAAGGAACTTCTAAGCAGCGGAAGATGTTCTTGGAGCAAAAGGTTCGGATGATCTAGATGCAAAAGGAGGAGTGCATTGCTCTATTCCTAACGAGACTTCAGGAAATTCGTGATCAGTTGGCGGCCCTGGGATCTACCCCATCTACTACAACTATGGTGAGAGGTGAGACTGGCCCTTAACACAATCACTGAGGAGTGGCAACTTTTTGTCCAAAGTATCTTGGGTAGGGCAACACTACCAAGTTGGGGGGCAATGTGGGCAACTCTTCAGGAGGAGGAGCTGAGAAGAGATATGGTCAAGCGTAAACTTGATAGTAGCAGTGGGAGTGGATTGAAGAATCCAGAGGAGGAGAATGCAACCCTCGCATCGAAGGGGCAGCAAGGGTAACCAAGATGCAAGAAGGATGTCTCGAAGGTGAAGTGTTTTAGATGTGGCGAGATGGGCCACTATGCATCACAATGTCCTTTGAAGAAAAAGGCCAAGGATGAACAACACGATCCAAAGGTTGCAGCCGCGAAGATCGAGGAGGATGAGTATTCCATGAGTGCCCATGCATTTCCAGGAGGGAGATGGGGTGACATGGAACTGTAGTTCACCTTGAACTTTACTTGGGTAGGATCCTTGAGGAACCCACCTCATGGATCATCACCTGTCCATGATCAGTAGTAGCGGGATGGTGGAGTTTTTAGTGGGAGCCAAGGAGTGATGGAGCAAAATATGTAGTGGTTAGCAATGCCAGAATCTGAGCAGCGCAGAGCAGAGAGGCAACAGTGCGTAGAGGCATAATGCAGTAGCTTCAACAATGCAGTGGCTTCAGAGGGTTGCGTGGGACTAGCAACAGTGAGATATTCAGCACCAAGGTTCATCCACTGAACGCTTGTTCAATTTTTGGGTGGTTTCAGTTGCTTCTCTCAATAACTGAGTTGCAGTACAAATGTAATGTTAGCAGTGGCAGTGCTAGCAGCATAGTAGATGCAGCACTTGAGAGGGAGTTGTAGTACAAATGTAGCATTGGCAGTGACAGTGTCAAGGGCAATAATATAGTTGTAGCAGTAGCACAGTTGTCGTGGACAACTTGTTAGACATCAGCAGTGCAGAGAATGCTTCAGGATTGGAGCAATGTGCAACATGCATGTTGTTAGAGCACTTTCCTCGTTAAGAGGGAGTGTTGATTTTTGGTAGAATCATAAATGCTCTAAGTCTCAAAATTTGTGGAGAGGCTTAGGCACATGTATTCCAAAGAACCCAAAAATCATCTGAGAAAATTCCACTTAGAATGTGTTTTATTAAAATGATTAATTATTTTAATGTGACCCTAAGTTTAAACTTAGGAAAATTACATAATTAAAGGGTATTAATAAAACAGAGTTTGAATCTTCTAGAGAACACGGATCAAGTCAAGTTATAATATTAGCTGTTGATTGGAGATCTAATATCGGTCGTTGAAGTCTCAACGAGAAGGCTATAAAGGAAGGCTTGACGGTCATTTGGAAAGACACACTGAGTGAATCTAAGTGATCGATTTTATGAAGTGAGCAGTGCTCAAAGGAGAATTCGATCTAAGTGATTCCAGCGCAGTGAGGGGCAGGGATAGCTTGCGGAGAGAGATTTTCTCAGCCAGAGAATCATCAGTAGAGAGAGGCAGAGAATGATCCAGCAACTCTCATGCAAAGGCTGACGCAGGGCCACGTAGAGGCAGCGCAGAGGGTGAGAAAGAATCCGAGATTTTGCAGAATAATCAGTTTCAAAAGCCAGGAACCAGGGTGTGAGACCGGGAGGCTGAGAGCAGTGATTTCGGGTTGCAGATTGATCACCTATTTGGGTGACACAGTGCCTACAAAGGCTGATGCAGGGACTGCGTAGAGGCAACGCAGGGCCTGCCAGGGGCACCTCATCCAGTGATTGGATCAACCGGGATTTGTTCAGTGATTTAGGTAAAACTCACAATCTTTCTGCCAATATTTCTCTCTGTAACTGAATAACCTTTTTGGTATTCAGAGATGTATTCAAAAGTTTCTACCACTTAATAAAATCAAACCCTCAGATCTGCGTCACCGGTTTTCTCGCATTGGGTTTTGCCGGGGGCTTTTGTCCAAAAATTACGGTGTCCTATGTGTATATTTTTCGTTGCTTAATTTCCTTGTTTCAGAATCATAAGTAATTAAGTGTAGGTTGCTTCAGTAATTTCCTTCAATATTTTATGAAGAAATTTGAAATAATTTTGTAATGTAATTTACAAATAGGAGAAGTAAATTTAGCTGGTTGCAATAGGATTCTAGAGATCATTTAGATCCAAGAATTTTCACGAATTTCATCTGTCACAGCTGTTGCACTCAAATTGCCAAAGTTCCAAGGAAGCGGAAGTACCAAATTTTTTCAACAGGATCAAATCACATATCAGCAGTCCATGTGTCATGGTCAACCCATTCTGCAAGTTGTATGATGTACCAGCCCAAGTAAGCCTATGAGTTTGGTGACAAATTTCATCCTAGGAGGTTTTTTAATCTCGCTGATTATCTGTGTTTCTAAACACGGCTAATCTGAAGAGTTTTTTCCCCTCTAGCTTAAACCCCCAAAGCTAAGGTGAAATTTATTGCTAAGGTCTTATGTGAGTCCTAGTGTTTTTAGTCAAGTAAAAGTGATTTGGGAATAATTTAAGCTAGTTGGCTTAATTATTTTATTACAAATCACTTGGTCTACTAGATCATAATGTGTCGCAGATGGGTTATTGTATTGAGGGTCTATCCAAATGTGTATTCCCCCTTTGAGGGTTGAAAATGTAAAATCTTATGTACTAGAGGGTGGAAAAATAATTAAATCCCCTCATATGTAAATTTAATTAATTTTTCTGGAAAAATAAAATTAAATCCTAAGCCAGAAAATTAATTAATAAGAATCAAGTCAAAGTGTCTTAGGAAAATTAATTTTCCATGTGGAAAAATTCGCGAGTCCCAAAAGAATCAATTTTTAAAGATCCTCCACCAAGGGAATATTGTATATTTCAAGAAAATTTGGACCCTTGGACCTTGGTGGTTAAGTCAAAGTCAATTTTTTGAGAAAATTAGCTCAAAATAATTAATTTTGAGCTAATTAAAATGGAATTAAATGTTAAATTCGAAAATTCCTCAAAAATAAAAAATCAAGGGCCAAAATTAAAAGATCTTGAAGTGTTTATCAACATCCAAGATTATTTTGACAAGGATCAACGAAACTAGCCATTATTTTTCCACTTGGAGGATTTATCTATAAATTAGAGAGTCAGTTGAGTCTTTAGTCATCTTGATCTCTGGCAAGAATTGTTGCTGAAGCATTTTGTAAACTATTGTCCCATTGGGAACTATGTTTTCTACTATAATAAAAGACTATGGGGTGCAACTCGAGGCGTTCTTGTTCATTGATCTATGGTATGTATTGACTACAGGCTTCTTGTGTGGTCAAGGTCACCCGCATTTCCCTTGCTGTGTTCTTCTCAGCAATGTGTGGGATCACCTGATCATTGACTCTGTCCATGATCATGCGCTTCGCTTTCGCCTGAGACTCCTCGTACTTCTTGAGAGGATCAGTATCTACTAGAACAACAATCATGTTCAAGGCATGATCCTTGATGTGGTATTCATCCAAAACTGCCAAGATCCTGGCTTTCGAGATGACAAAGTTGGATGCTCCATCCAACATGTCCTGATCCCTTAGTCCATTCACAACCATCTTTTCTCAACTAAGTGTCGAACAAGTTCCTTTCTCCCTTTTCTGCTGCTGTCCCAACAAAACTCGGATTTGGATTCCTTTGCCGCTAGAAATCCTCTAAGGAACAAGCTCCCTCTTAAATTCGATTTCCTTCATGGAAATTCTTCTGCTAACAAATGTCGAAGCATTCCTCTCTGATCTCTCTTTGTTGCTGCTGAAAACTGGATCTGGATATCTTGGCAAAAAATCCAATGAGGAACTGATTCCCTCTACTTTGCTTCTGCCTTGTCATCACTTAGTAATTTCTCAAGTTGTGGGCTTTTGGTTTTTAGTCTAAGAAAACTACGGGTAACCACAAACCTACTTCAAATCCTAGGCTCTAGCCTTCCTAGAATTCAGAGAGGGCTCTCTCTTTAAGATTTATCTTTGTTTTGATCTATGTTTTTAGGCTAGTTATGATTGAACAATTGGTTTTGTTTTTTAAAGGTTTTGGTGGGTAAAAATCACTAAGGATTAAACTAGAGAGAGATCTACTTGTCCATTGGGCTATGGAGTCTAAGTCTAGATAGCAGTACTAGAAGGCAAGGCCAAAGGGGTCCAAATGTATTCAGGGCAAGGTAGATAACCCTCAGGGATTTGGGGAAAGGTTTTTGATGAAATGATATGATTGGGATAAAGGGCAATGAAGGATCCTTTGATCCGGAAAATAGAAGAAGGAGGCAGAGGTCAAACGGGAGTAGGAGCAATGAAGGATTCCTAACACTGGAAATCAGCAGAAAACATTTAAATGGTAACTTAGTTAAAAACAGGGAGCAAAAGGCTAGTCCTGTAGTAATATTCCTATTTACACATTAAGATAGATCAAACACATAATGAATTGCATGAAACTCATAAAAGAAACAATGAAAAGAAGAAATGTACTTCACTCTTCAACTTATCGCATGAATCCTGAATTATGATGTCACTTAAGCTTTGTCCAGTCTGCTACTTTGAATTCAACACATGAAAGCCTCCAATGTATCAGCAAAAGTCTATAGTAATCTTAGCAATTTTATTCCAAACTTAATACTTCTAATACATAAGTATTTATACAAAATATTGTTTACAAATATCTTAGAGAGATGCAGGAGTATCTTTAGGAAATACAAAATATCTTAACAAAATAAGAGGGATATCTGCTTAACAAATTAACAAGCTGTCCTCTTATCCAAAATATATAGATCAACTCTATCTAATCAAGGAACTTTTATTGGCACGCTGTCCTGCTTGCTGGCTGCTTAGGAAATATATTTGTTTGAGCTGCCTTCACTGATACTCTTACTTCTGATACACTTTAACGCTGTAGTTTTAAGTTTTAACCCTGATACACTTTGACTGATATTTTCACTCTTTACTGCTGTAAAAAGAAGCCTTTATTCCGTAAAAAAATTCAGCTTACTGTCTTTTTGGTTTCACTTTTGTTGGACTGTTTCTCATGTAGTTCTCTTCACTGTTTTGCCTTTTCAATGCTACATTAAATCTGTAAAAGCCTGCCATTGCTCTGCATTTGGTATTGCCACATTTTTGAGCTTTCTAAAGTTTTCATCAACATCTGTGTACTTGGCAAAATTAGGCTTAAAGACAAAAAGATGCTTGATCTCATTTTGAAGAAAAAACAAGTCTTCAATATATTGAAGAATGACCTTTCCTATGGGAGAACCCTGTGGTAGTGGCTTGTTGATTTGTTCTTATGCAAAATCCCTTATCTTCTTATCATAATCTTTTTGGGCCATTCATTGAATACATGAATATCTGGAAGACCAGTTTGTCTCAACTTAGTGTATTTTGCTAAAAACTTGGTTATTGAAATATTCATTGCATCACACTTTTCCTCTAAATTGTTCATCAAATTTCTCTTTGCTCGAACCTTCTGATTTGTAAAATGGTTTGTTCTATCATACTGTAATTCTTCTAACTCTGCTTTGTTTTTACTATTCAAAGTGATGAGCTTGAAAGCATGCTGGTTTATTTGCTAACTCTTCTTTGGTCTTTTGGATTTCCACTTGAGAGTGCAAAGTAAGTCTCTTGTTCATAGATAATTTGAATTGAGAGCCATTGGAGATGAATACCATCAATTATATTTGTCAAAGGTAATTTCTTATGTAAGAAATTTGTTCGATGTGAAAGTCAGAGTCTTTTTGTGGGCTTTTAGTTTGTTCTTCGTCTTTGGCCCTTTGCTGTGATTTTTGGCATTGATTAATGTTTTACATTTTGTTGGAGGCTTATAGATTACGAATCATCTTTTTCAAACTATTAATTTCATTGGTTTTTTAGTGACATTTCCTCATAGCCTTTACTATCTACCATCATCTATGTGTACTGTGTTGTTGAAAGGAATCGTTAAGTGTTGTAGTGAATGCACTAACATTACATTTTGTGATAGCTCATTAGGTGCTAATTTTTCTCTCAGTATGAAGAGCATAAGTACATAGTAAATAATGGTATGTTGCGGGGATAATTGGAGCTTGACTTCTTTGTGGATTTCTTTCTCTCTTTCACAAGTTGATCCAATTGTGTTTCCATTTCTTTTATTTGAGTAGTTAGTTTGATATCCATTTGCATCATGTGCGCTTCTTTTTAAAGCAAAATTTCTTGAAAAATTTTCTTTAGTTTTGAGGTCTTTGACTTTGAGAAAGCAATTTTGTTTCCTCAAAGTACACCAATGTCTTCATTTTTCTTTTTAATTAATATTTATAACTCTTTGGAACATTAGAAGGATCAACTCCAACTAAGTCTTCTGAAGCTTTAATTCTTGAATCTTTAGCATACAAAACCTTTGTCGACTTCATTTGACCCTGTGTTAATAATGATACACCTTGGCCAGCACTCATAGCCTTTGTTACCACGGTCGTCACCAACATCTGAGAACTATGTACATATAATTCTATTTGGTCTAGTTCATCCACATTTCGGTATCTACTTCCAAACTCAACCTTTTTGTGATACACCACTATCTTGGGTGTTCGATAGTTGGTTGCACATATATGTGCTTGCATGATCTGCTTTTATTTTAAGAATAGTCAAAAGTTTGTAAGTAGCTTTTTTACGATTAAAATAGCTTCTATTTAAGTAGGATAATCTCACTTTTGATCTCTTCATTCTTTTGTTTGATTTGTGTACTTTCTTTGATGTCTAGGTCTTTCTCCACTGCGCGCATGTGAGAAGAAGCCTCCATGTTCTGTCTTTCAATCATACGAGTATCTTGTTCACCTGTTGTTTGATCTTTTTGTGTGTCTGTGAGTCTCATTTTATGTGTGCTTTCATCATTGTTTACCTCGAGCTCATTTGTATCCTCAACATCAATTGCTTTGTCTTTCTATGGGCCCAATTTGAGCCTTTTGTTGTAAATCAACTTGAATTTGATATATATGATGGTCTGGGCATATGGGTTCCCTCATCTTTGCCTCTTTTTGTAGAGGTTTAGGTTTAACTTTGCAACTACCATAGTTGTGTAACATCCATCCTTTCTCACAGTTACCATTTCTTTGTATCTTTAATTATTATCCTTACATTGTGTTTGATTTGCAAATTTTTTCAATTTAAGCAAGCCTCATTTTATGAAAGGAGGTAGTTTTGGGTTGACCCATATATTCTTGAGAATGCCTTGGGGTCATAGTTCAACAGAGCTTTCATAGGTACAACAAGTAATCTTTTCGCATAACTTCCCTTTTCGACGTGCTGTCATTTAAAATAGAGACCAATGCGATTTTCAACTTGCTACTTGCAATTTCTTTTTAGAAGCACGAAATTATTGGAATCGAGTTTAGCTTTGTCTTACGTATTCTAATGCAAAAACTCTAATGCTCAAATACTTAGGCAATTTGTAAAGAAGCGATGGAATTTGATCCAAAAATCACTCAGGGTGCAATATGCTTTTCATACAAATACCCGGTCTCCCATCACTGCCATTGATACAGTAACTCAATATTCTCTTCATGTCCTCACCTATCCTAGGGCCGCGCCTCTTGCTTTATATAATATGCTCATTGCTAGTTGGAAAAATAGATGCAAAAAAGTGGTAGTGAAATCTTGCTTTCTTTCCTCGATAAGGTGGTCCGAACGAGCGGGATGGGCGGCCTCTAAGTCCATTTTTTGAAATGGGTAGAAACATCGGTTGGAGAAAAACAAGAACAAGTGAGTAAGTATGATGAATATATGAACACCCATCGGTGAGCGGTTGGTCAATTATTGATGGATACTATCGGCTATAAACACAACATAGTCAAAGATCAGCAGCAGCCGAGTTGTCTGGAGATAAAAATGGATAAAAAGCTAGAATGATTCATCGGTGAATTCATACGGCGGTATCCTGAAGTATGAAGAAAAGCATTGATATCATGCTGAACCCTTGGTAGTTTGAAGTGGGTAAGGAGGATTTAGCCTTGGAATATCCACATGGGATGGCATGCCGATTACGAAGTACTTAAATCTCTTAGGGGAAAAATCTAATCCTAAATACAAGCTGAGTCCAAATATGATTCTATGGATAGAGCGCCATGGCAGGGATCAAATTGTAATTGTAACATCTCATTGAAAGGTCTCGCGATAATAGAAAATAAAGATCTCTATCGACGTGTAGTTGCTCTCGATGCGGTACATAAGGTCTTGGCCGAAGTGTGTTATTGGAACCATATATTTGGGTAAATTCAGTCTCCAAATAGGCATTCATCTTTATCTGAGAACTTATCAAAACACCAATTGTGGTCTCAATGAAGTAATTCTCGGGGGTCAAAGATTTTGTAATCCTTATCTCGATCAAAGGGATGGTTTTCATTAGTCTTGGTGGTTGAAGTGGATGACAGACGATGGTTTTGCGGTGAGTGCGAGGAGTGGATTTGATGGCTTGCAGTGCTTCGACTTGGAAGTTTGGGATCCCTAGATTTGGTGAGCTTAGAACACGACCTTTACAGATGTCATTTCTTGGTCATTTTGAATAACTAAAGCAAGCTTAAACTATTTGCAATAGTTGATTTTCTATAATAGATGATAGATTTAGCAATTTTGAGTCAAGGATGAGTTTAGAGTAATATTTTTGCTCAATTGGGTTTAAGGATATGCCAACTAGTTTAAGACAAAAAGCTCAAGGTTTTTGAATAATCTCGGGTGAAAAAATGAATTTTGAGATGGCAAGTCTGTAAACCTTTCTTGTTTCGCAATTGATCTTCGAGGATTTTAGCTGGATAATATTATGGAAATTGTAACTTGAAAGGATTTTGTAAACATAGTCTTTTAAGGAAAATTTGGCCAGGGTTTGCTTTATTTCATGATGTTTTGTGCATATTACACGGACAAATTCTTTGGATTGTAAGCAGCTTTAATTATAAAGGATTTTCACTTAGAAATTGCAAACTTTGAATGTCGAAAAATACAGGATAGTGGGTATTCGATTGTCGAAAGGATTTCGCAACTTTTTATGGTTGAATTTGAAGCTTTGTTCCAACGGCCCCAGGCCAAGAAGGTCTTTGCGCTTGGTCTTCAATTAGGGGAATGCGTAGTATAATACGGGTTTAAGGTAGGAAATCGACAAACACGAGTTTTACAACGGAAGTCCAATCTTAACACGGCCGGGTGGAGTTCTTTATCGGTCGGGAATATGCAAATAACGTTAATAGGAATCATAACCAAGGTTTGTATTTGATATAAATCTTTAAAAAATGTAATAAGTCTTTGGTCAAATCAAAGCGAGAGTGGTTTAGATTTTTCAAATGCGAACGAGGGGGGAAATGGTTTTAACGTTGGTGGGTAGTTCGATTGTTTTCCTCCAAATAGGCAACGATGCAATGAAATTGCGCCATGTCGCCAGGAGGCGAATAGTAAAACCACCCATTTCGTCGTTCATTTGAGCGTTAGACTGCTGGTGAGTTGTGGACACGCAATCAATCTCTGTAGTTAGTTTGAGAGGTTAGACGAACAACCCAGTTAATTTGAAGTTGCGACCGAAGATATGGTGGTTGAGGAATCTATACATGTGGTGGCAGGATGGAAATGTAGTAAAAAAAACTTTGTATGATATGTAATTTAATTAAAGTTTTCATATATATATAAAAAAGTTATATGAATAAGTGGGGCTATATGGTATGATATAACAAAGGCTTATATGTGTATGTTGAGAATAAGTGAGAGGTGGGTTAAGAGGTTTAATATGGGTTAACTGTGTAAAACGTGAGGTTTTACATAATGAAGAGAACTTTAACCTTGGTTTAAGCTTGTCTGCGGGGAAGAATGGTAAGTAAATTATAAAAGAATGAAAGTTGCTACCTTTATAAAAACTTAGAGATAAAAAGTGATAGATTAAAATGCTTTTTGTAGCTTTAGAAATACATAAGATATGTATAAAAAGGTCAATTTTTGCATTTTTGGTTTACAATATATAGTCTATTAAACCATGGGGGTTTAATAACTATAGGGAGAAGCGGTATTTATATATTGTTAGTTTTATGCCAAAGAGGGTATGTTTTAGGATTTTGTTTGAACATGTGGATAATTAACTTTGGCATAAAATCTTATAATAGTGAGTTGTAGAGGGGATATTTTAAAATAAAAAGGAGTTATATTAATGAGATAAGGTCTCTTTTTAGGAGTTAATAAAAATAAGTTAAAAATTAATATGACAAGAAAATGAACTACTTAAAAATACACTCATATGACTAAGTAAAAGTGAAAACGCTACAGCAGGACATGTTTGTTGATAGTACCACTTTTACTTGGGATAAGATTTTTTGAGGTTTGTATGTTTTATGAAATGGAGAAGTTAATCAAAATGGGATATTATGTATCATTAAGTAAGAAAAAGAGTTCTTACTTAAAATTTTGAGTTACGATGGGTGAATGAAAGGTAAATAATGATAATTGGGGATTTAATGGGAATTCAACATGTTGACTAATGGGTCCTAAATTGGGCACTTGGTCACGGTCTCATGATGGAAGAAATGTGAGCCCCTTTAGTGAAAGTCTAGAATGCGAGAATAACTATACGGGTAGGTAGTTATTTTTGGGTGATAAATATTTACAAGCTTCTTCCCACTTCTTTCTACTTTTAGCACAATCTAACATTTTTTTCTTCCATTTGCGGTGCCATGGAAACATACCTTGAAACATTTTATTCTTTTAAGCATAAAAACTATCTAAATCTACCTTATATCATCAAAGGCTGAGTTAATGATGAGCTCCTCTTTATTCTCTGCCTGTCTGCGGTTAGTCGAGGATTAAGTTAATAAATAATTTGTATTACTGTCTGAAACATGGAATTAGAAACAACAAGTCAAGATTAAATAGTTTAACTCATTATGGATTATGGCATTTATTGACACTGCGCATAATAATTTGCAAAAAGTAAAAAGTAGTGGCATTTAGACTTCTTGACTTTCATGTTCTTTTGGGTCTATATATATACTTTTTTAAAAATCCTTTGATCTTTCTTTTAGGATTTTTACCTTTTGATTTTCTATATATGTTTTTTACAAAATATGGGAAAACAACTTCTGACAAGGTATGTACATATTTTAAGACTATCATATAAGTCAATTCCAGTTCCTCGTCCTATACTTATAGGACCTAGCAGTGGCTTCACCTTCAGGATGGCATTTCCTGGTGAAATGTCAAGAACTCCATGACTAGTAGCCTTCAAATTTGACCTTGATGATCTAGTAATTATCTTTTGATTTCATTAACTGGTCCATTTTGAATATCTGTTGCATCCAAATCTTTGATGAAGAAAGCATTGTTACCCCTATATCCATAAATGACATAAGGCCCTTTCCATAGAAATCAAACTTTCCATGCTTGCCTTTTTCTTCTGTCTTGAGATCATTTTGCTTACTTTATCTCCAATGGAAAAATTAAT
The DNA here is from genome assembly GCA_034641835.2 of Pinus albicaulis. Classification (NCBI taxonomy): domain Eukaryota; kingdom Viridiplantae; phylum Streptophyta; class Pinopsida; order Pinales; family Pinaceae; genus Pinus; species Pinus albicaulis. Next base: position 109,075,930 of record CM076575.1, read on the forward strand.
GTTATTTCTTCTTTTATCAAAAAATTTTCTTGATTTTGTGAATGACTTGAGATCGTTCTGGAACTTCTTCATATGTCTGACTGAGATGAATAATTTGATTTATCCTTCTTTGTATATCATTGAGTTTCACTTGTGATTCTTGGATAATTTTCATTCTTTGGAATACCTAAAGATGATGGGGAAAACGCATCCATCATAAACAATTTGGTAAAATTCAGATTGGCTTTTGGTGGTAAGTCTATCTTGCCACTAAGGCATAGACTAACTTTTTATTCCAAGTTTTCTTGTTGTCTTTAAAGTAGTTTTTAAGGCACATTTTGGCATTCTAATTTGAAGCCATTACTCTAAGGGTAATAATTAGGTGGCCTAGGGTAATATGTTACTTGTGACAAAAGGCAATCATTTTCTTGGAGTTTAAATGTTTTGTTATCAATAATTATTTTTTGTGGGCTCAAATCTTTAGATAAAGGTTGTTTTCTATAAAAGAGATAATGGTAAGATAAATGGCTTGTCTAGTAGGGATAGCTTCAATCCATAGTAAAGTAATCGTAGCGGTCAAGATCCACTTGTGTTGACGAGAGGATGGAGGGTGAATTTGTCCAAAAGCAAGTCTAAACCCCCATTGTTGAAATAGCATCTCGGGTTGAAATTGGCTTGGGGTAAAGGTAACTTAATTCTTTTTCAGCAAAAATTTGACATTTGTGACATGAAGTAACAAATTTTCTTAACGTAAGCAAATAAGGTAGGCAGTAAAAAACCGACTCTAAGAATCTTATCTGTGATGCTTTTTAATGTAAGTGTCCTCCACAATCACATGAAATTCTTCGAATTTTGTTAGCTTATGATTGCAATGTATTTACAAGTGGGTAATATCCCACTTTGTTCTTTCCAAAAAAGCACATTATTCATATTAAAGTCTCATTGCTTCAAGTTTAATAAATCGCTTTAGTCCTTGTTAATCCGGGAAAGCTTGTAAATGTGTAAGTGCAAAGATAATATAAAGGTACTGTGGTGAGTCTAGAAAACTTCAACGATCAGTAGATACATACATCTCTTGCAATTTATCATTTTGAGCGATGATTGTATCTAATGCATTGCAATTGGTTCAACCATCTATCTAGCTAATCTTTGTCCTTTAATGAGTTTAGTTGGTTTAATCTTTATGTATTAGGATAGTGGCAATCCACTTTCACTCTTACGCCATCAGGACCATCCTGGTGAAATGTCCTTTACTACGGAATTAGGGACATAGGCAATAATGTGGGAGTAGTATAAGCATAAAAAATATTTTATGCTTTAGCAAGCTAAAGCATTTCTCCATTATGTTATATTTAGAGGTGCATCTCTAAGGTTTCTTGAAAAAAGCTATCATATTTGTTCAAAACGCGATCATTCTTCTATAGTATTTATAACAATACATATGGTATGCTACGAGAGCAAATGAAAAAATTATAAGTCTTTTTTGAAATCGGGTGATTAAAGGCGGTGTTTTAGTTAAAGCTTGTTTAATAGAGTCAAATGATTGTTTTGTTAAAGCTGTCTATTTTAAAACACGGTCATTTTAAGCATATTATTCGGTTCTACGATGATTTGCTAAGTTAGAAATAAATCTTCAAAAATTGATTCTGCCTAAAATGCTTGTAACTATTTTGATATTTACGGGTGGATGAATGTTTAGAATATGTATTATTCTTGTAGGATCTATTATCCTAATACCTTCCTTAAAGTATGTGTCCTAGTAAATTTTTCCCACTTCCTAGTCCAAAAAGAGTCTTCTTAGGGATTTAAAGATATCAAATTTTCTACATTTTAATAAAAACTTGTCTCAAATGATCAAGTGTTCATTATTTGACTTAGAAAACGGTAATATCATCTAAATAAATAACGAAAGTCATGTGTTCATATGAGAGCTATATCCATAGCCCTATGAAAGTTAGCTCCAACATTCCTTGAACCATAAGGTGCTACATGCAGCAGAAGTGCCTAAGGAGTGCTAAAAGTTGTTTTGGCTTGGTCTTCCTTTTGGACAAGTGTCACAGTTTATATCACAGAAAAACCATCAATAAAGATATTGGAAGAACCAACTACCCTTTGTGAAATATGATCCATCTTGGGTAAAGGTAATTATCCTTCAATGATACTTTATTGAGATTTCTAAAGTCTACAAATAATCTAATTTCACACATTTTCTTTAAAGTACAGGTATTAAGTTTGATACCCAATCGGAATATCCCAGTTGGTGCAATAGATTGGGCATCATACATGCGTTTAACTTCTTTTTCAATCAAAGGTAATAAGACAACATTAATCCTCCTCAATTTTTGTTTAAAAAGTTTCTGGTCATCTTTTATAGGAACCTTATGTTGAATTATGTTTTTGTCATAAGCTTTAAGATCTTCATAACTCCATGCAAACACATCTTGATATTCCGTTAAAAGTTCAATGTATTTTTCTTTTTCTTGAGGAGGTAAATATTTTGACAGTTTAATCATTTTTGGCTTTAATTTTGTCCCAATGTTACATTCCTCAGTATCGGGTTTGTTGGTTCCATTTTTGGTTTTTAGGCACATCATTGGAATAAAAAGGTCCTTAAAAAGGTTAAATCTTTAAGCAAAAAGTTATCTTTCAAATCCTTTTATTTCTTCTTCAATGGTTTTCTTCATCTACTTTCTCCAATTGTCAATGTCGGATTGAGTAAATACGGTGGGTTTGTTAAATTTATGTACATCTATGTTATCTATTTCACAATTAAAATTTGAATCTATATTACAATAAAATCTATCACCCCAATTTTGAAATTCTTCATTACTCAAGAAATGGTAAATACATTCATCTTCGGAGAAAATTTGCCGGTGTTGACGTTGTGCGGGACAATGGGTCTATATTTAACTTTAGCAGTATACCTATGTGTTGGTTGAAAAGGTAAGTTACATGTGCTAGCAAAGTTGCTAGGCAATGTGCTTGAATATTACATTTTCTAGAAGTATATGTGAACTTACATTCGATAAATCTTCACATAAATCAATTCTTTGCATCTCTATATCTGGCTAATCTAGGGTTGTGAGCAGAATAGCTCTCCATTTTTGCTTAATGATTAATTCCAAATCTCCCCATAATTAAAATTCTTTTTACCTCCTATAATTTACGATGATTTGGAGGCCTAAAATAAGTGCCTCATGCTACTTGCCATATTATTAGTACATTTGAAATTTGAGTCTAAATACATGTCATACCCAAGACCTTGTTTTTGTCTAGAAGTGTTTTGTGATCCATGTTCGGCTCTTTTTGTTTGTTCACGAGCCATCAAAGTCTAAGTGCAAAGGAGCTTCTGTGAAAAAATATTGTCATTGTTTGGTTTTGGCTTTATGTCAATTAGTTCTGTTTGGATTTCTTTGTTGTCAGAGTTACATAAAATGAAGGAATCAAGGTCAGTTGGTGTTGAATAAATGGGGTAATTTATGGATATTTCTGCACTGTTGACCATGAATTCCATTAAAGTTTCCCTATAAAGTTTCTTGGGTTGTCCAAATACTGATATGGTAGCATAGCTCATGTCTAATTGTAGAGATCCCTGCAACTTTGCTCTCCATGAGCGAGAAAGAAGCATACCATACTTTGGTGGGATGTCAGCTACTATAATGTCCATAACGATACTCTTACCAGGGTACTGAACCAAATTCACACATAAGTCTTTGATCAATCCTATGCATTTAACTTTGCTGGAATCAAAAGAGAACAAATCTTTATAAGGCCTGCTTATTTCTAGATTAAGAGTTTCCATAATGGCTTTTGGCATTAAGTTATGGGAAGCTCCTGAATCTAACATAGCATTGTGTAAAATCTGATCGTGAATAGTAAGGTTGATATAGAAAAGAGGCACTGATCCATCTGAACGCTTACCATTTACATCAGGGCCAAATATCAACTCTGGTTGATCATCATTCAAATTAATGGCATCTTCACCATCATTCATATTCAAAGTTTCAGTAATTGTTGATTTATATAAGTCATTCTTTACCAATTCTGTTAAAGGAATTGGTATTTTTAACTTAGCTATTTCAGTCTGAATGTTGAATGAGGGTTGAGACTTACTAATCTGAAGTAATTCATCTTTTGTAACTGTTATCTGAGTTGGTTTTTCTTGAATTTCAACAGATGTACTTTTATCTTCAGTTGTTTTAATATTCTCTGTCCGAGTTTCTTGATTTTTGTTGTTTTTAATTCTTTTTTCAGGGACAGTTTGTGTGGCAGCAGATGTTCCATCAGACTTTGAATTTTCAACAGCTGTTTTTGTATTATTAGTTTTGGGATTTGCTGACTTGGAATCAGCAGGACTCTTTTTAGGATCAGGAATTGTTGTTTTTACTGAATTAGAGGCTTTTGTAGGATTAGCTTTTGGCGCATCTTTAGAAGATTGGGCCACTTCATCAGTGATATCAACAATTTTTGGGTTTGGCAATTTTTTAGGACTGGAAGGATTGGAATTTTGGTTGTTTTCCCTTGGGAGAATTTGCAAAACTTTTGTTTTTGGGGCTTCTACATTCTTTTTAGTTTGATTTTGAGAATTGTTTTTTGTAGAAGATTCATTGTTTTTCTTGTTTCTAAGGTTATACTGACTGTGAATTTCATTAAGAGCAAAGTCATAAACTTGTTTGTAATCAAAGGATTCACTAGATTCTATTTTGAGTTGTTGAAGCTCAAAAAGTTCTTGATCCTTCCGAGTGTGGAAAATAGTGTTGTTTTCATCTATCCGCATTATTAGATTGATGTCATCCTCATCTTCATCATTATTTTGAGAACTCTCAGCATAGTTCTCTTGAAATGGGGGTCTAATGTTTTGATCTGGAGCAGCTTCTTTAGCTTTTCCAGGGTTATTATGTTCTCTAAAATTGGGATTTCTGATTTGAGGTTGATTATCCCATTGAGGTTTTTTATCTAAATTGTCTAATCTTTCAACCACCCTTTCTAAAGTTTTAGCGAAAAAATCTAATTTAACATCTGAGTTTGAATTTTCTTCTTTGATTGTGACTCTTCTTTCATTTCTAAGTTTGGCTTTTCTAGCTAGAATATTAATTTCTACACTAACAACATCTAATTGCATATGTTCTAATGTTTCAGCATCTCTTTCTCTTAATTGATAGGCCATCTCTGGATCAAATCCATCAGGGAATTTAAGAAGTACAGAGTAAGGTGTAGGTTTAAGATCTGCAGGAATAGAATTATAGACACTGTTATACCTAGTGCAGTAATCTTGAACAGACTCATTAGGAGATCTTTTTAAAGCATCAAACTCAGACAAAATTTGAAGGGGATTCTTTTTCTTTTCCCATTTATTTAAAAATGTTCTATGAAATGCAGCTAAATTAGCTATACTACCAGCAGCTAAACTTTTGAACCATTTCTTAACTTCTCCTGTCAAACTTTGAGCAAATAACTTCATCTGGACATCTGACTCATCAATTTCATAAATTTCACAGTAGTCTGTTATTTTTGTGACATGTTGTTGAGCAGTATATTGTGACAAGCCATCAAATAGTGGTATATTTTTTTTGGTAATCTTGGGGCATATCATGGAGGTTTTGAGGCAAGACAAGGGGAGCATACCTGACAGCCATGGCTTGAAGCTTTGCTGAGCTAGGAGGTATAACAGAAATGACAGGGGCTGTGCTGGATATGGTAGCTGATGTGCTGAAAGCTGTACTTGAAGATCTTGGAAAAGAGGCTGGTGTATATATGGAATTGGTTGGAAATAAAGATGTAGTGCTTATAAAACTAGTGGATGCAGTGGATTGAGTGGATGAGGGAAATACTATCCTAGGCTGCAAAGGCAACTTAGGAATAAATTGTTGTGTAGTTGAACTTGCAGTGGAATCTAAAAATGAGGTGACAGCATACAAAGTTGAATCTGCTGCTGGAATTATTGTTGTGTGCAATTGAGAAACTGGAGGCTTAATGTAAAATAATAAATGGGCTAATTTAATAGCTTCATCAATGTCTTTAATCAGTGTAACATTAATCCTTTCTATTTGACTTTGATATTCAGATTTCTCTGATTTTATTTTTGCTGAAATAATTTTCTGTTTTGCATTCAAAAATGAAGTAAAAACAGGATCCATGCCAATATCTTTGAAATCAGTTTCAGATTTGTTTTTAAACAATGAATTTTCAAACTTGAAATCAAAATCAATATTAGTTAAGCTGACTAATTCTTTGGGTAAAGAATTTGTTTTTCTTAATGGTACTTCCGTCTCTAAATTGACAGTTTGTTTTTTCTTTTTTCCAATCTGTTCTAGGTATAGTAGGATCCGGATTAGACTTGGTATAGTAGGTTTTCCTAGAAGCCAGAATGACTGTTTTGAATACCCACAACTTCTAAAAAAAAAATAATCTTAAAGTAAAAGGTTAAATGAAAGATTTTCCTTTAAGATTAAATTTAAGACTGGAGATTGGTTAGATTCCCCAGTGGAGTCGCCAGTATGTTATCACCCTAGTAATTTCTCAAGTTGTGGGCTTTTGGTTTTAAGTCTAAGAAAACTAGGGGTAATCACAAACCTACTTCAAATCCTAGGATCTAGCCTTCCTAGAATTCAGAGAGGGCTCTCTCTTTAAGATTTATCTTTGTTTTGATCTATGTTTCCAGGCTAGTTATGATTGAACAATTGGTTTTGTTTTTTAAAGGTTTTGGTGGGTAAAAATCACTTAGGATTAAACTAGAGAGAGATCTACTTGTCCATTGGGCTATGGAGTCTAAGTCTAGATAGCAGTACTAGAAGGCAAGGCCAAAGGGGTCCAAATGTATTCAGGGCAAGGTAGATAACCCTTAGAGATTTGGGTAAAGGTTTTTGATGAAATGGTATGATCGGGATAAAGGGCAATGAAGGATCCTTTGATCCAGAAAATAGGAGGAGGCAGAGGTCAAACGGGAGTAGGAGCAATGAGGAAAGATGTGAAGGTTCTTCCTCCAAAGGAGAACCAAAACAAGGGGCCTCTTAGTGATGATGTCCAAAGAGACTTGAGGAGGAGGAAGCTTTGCTTCACATGCCAAGAGCCATGGGCACCAGGGCATTGGTGTGCTGCAGGAAAGGCACACTATATTGAGGTGTTCTCGGATAGTGAAGAGGAGGAAGAAGAAGAACCAGAAGGAGACATCAGCGTTGTGACACCAGGAGAGGATCTGTAATATTCCGAATAGAAATAAATAGTAATACAAAGCAACATAAACAAGCAAATACAGCAAATAGAGAGACATCACACAAATAATGCAAATATGGAGAAACACTGAGCCATTTTATTATATAACTGAAAGATAACAATGAGTACAAAGGTGATCAAAATGATGGCAACTTGGCTTGCACAAGGCAAGCTAGAAATACTCTAAAAAATGCTCAATGAATGGATGCTCTTTCAAGGATTGCGTAATCTCCAAATGCTGCTACTGCTGCTATTGTTGAAATGGAATGGCTCTTTGGGGCTGTTCCCTTACTCAGAAAAATGTGAAACTCTGGAAATGAGCTCTCCTCCAATAACCCAGAAAAGCCCAGAAAGAAATCCTGGAATGGTTGACCCTGGAATTTGACCTCCCTTGAGAAATAACGCTATCCCAATGAAATACGCTGGCCCTAAATGATCCTCTGCAAATGATGGCCTCCTCCTGTGTCAAAATGATGAATAGTGAAAGGCTAGTCCCTCCACACTAACCACAGGCTGAAATCCTTGGTATCTCCTCACTCCCGGAACTGCCTCTAATACAACTGCGTGATCCCTCCAAGAGACTACATTGTCCAAGCAAATGTGTAATCCTGACTGAAGATGCTATGGCTCCCTCTTGCAAAACGATGGATAGAACTCCTCACCTGAGGAGGCACTTGAAGTCCACTGGGGCTGAGGTTGGGATCTCCGCTCGGAGACACCGAGTGTGCTTAACAACACTTGCAAACTTCGCTCAACAGCAAAAGCGTGCTTAATGACAAAAGACAAAAATCAGAGATGCATAATAGAATGAGAGAATGAGGGGCCTCTTCCTCTTTTTATGCTTTGAGAGCCTTGCTCTCATCCGGGCCCCACCAAATTGCGCGGCCCCTCTTGGTCCACGCTGTCCCTCTCTCACTGCGCTGTCATGGTCCCACGCTGTCCCTCTCTCACTGCACTATCATGGTCCCACGCTGCCCACACTGCCTCTTCCCTCACGTTGCCACTTCACCCTAATGGGCCCCACGCTGTCAAGTAAATATGTGCTCAAGTGACTTTAGGGAATGATTATTTCCTGAGTATGGGTTATGTGTGTCATCACCCACTTTATTAATTGACTTTAACATTAGAAAGAAAATCTGGGCAAAATTAGTACTACCAATTAGCTGCTACTAATTGGGAATATTATAGGATCCACCACCACCAAGAGGTGGAAATATGGCATTTGCTCCAATTGGAGGGGCCCTTGCATCTTTGCGGGGACTACCCAAGTATCTGACTTTGAGAGTCCGAGGTACAGTTCAAGGGCAGCGGGTATTAGTGTTAATCGACAATGGGGCTACCCACAATTTTATTGATGTTCAGTTAGTGCATAGGAGAACAATACCCATTGATGATTTTGAGGGATTCTTAGTTTTGGATCCAAGAGCTAGAACCATGCAGTGTATGAAGTATGTCCCGTCATTGTCTGTAACCTTGGGGACATACACTTTGACTGACCATTTCTTCGTGGTCGACATTCATGACACCAATTTGATATTGGGTGTGCGGTGGTTGATTACATTAGGGAAGGTCACCACAGATTGGGAGACCTTGCAGATGGAATGGATAGATAAGAAGAGCGGTAAGCATTAGATGATCAGGGGCATGCACACCTATCCCCCTTAGGAAGCCTTCGCACATAAGATGGAGCCTAATTTGCGTAGAGGAAGCAAGGACAAATCAGTGCACTCAGATATGCAATTTACTCTAAACTATGATGCGATATTATTTGGAGGCATCCCACCTGGAAGGCCCCTAGACTAGGAGTTGGTTAAAGAGTTCTCACAACAAGTTGCACCATTCATAAATCTGGCTAAGAAGGGAGCCTTGGATGAGACCAACACAACACAGAGGGCTTTTGATTGGCTCAAGGGGAAGATGGATATTGGTTCGGTATTGGTATTACCAACTCTCACCAAGCCTCTTGCGTTGAGAGGTGATGTTTCAGGAGTGGATGATGGCACAAGTATGGTGCAAAGGGGCTACTCCATAGCCCTTGAGAGTCAGAAGATACTTCCACATAGGAAGGAGTATTCCCTATATGGTAAGGGGTTGTTGGCATTCATACATGCATTGGCCAAACTCAGGAAGTTTTGGAAGGGCAATAGCTTCCAAGTGAAGATTGACCACCATAAACTTCAGCCTTTTCATGAGGAAAAGTAGCGGCAAGGAAGACGTCAAAAGTGGGATAATAGTATTCCGACATGTGGCTTGGGCATTGAGCATGTCAAAGAGGGGAGCAATGAGGTGACATCTGCCTTATCACAGAGGCCAACAATGTTGTCATTGTTGAGTATGGATCCAGATTGGGGTTCCCGGCTATTGGAGTATTCCAAGAACCACTTCACATGTGAAGTGTTGAGATTTTGTGTATTTAGGGTAGCATCAGTTGTGTTCTAGTTCCCAAATTTTGAGGAAGGACTAGAGTTCATCTAATCTACGAGACCCAGAAATGGATTTGGGAAATTTCATCTGGTTTAGGAAATATTATATTAATTAATTATTTTAATGTATTTCCTAAGTTAAAACTTAGGAAAATAAAATAATTAAAGTGAATTTAATTAAACATATGATGAAATTGTCTTAAGTCACACGGATCAAGCTTTCTTTTAATCTTAGCCATTGATTAAAGATTTAATTTTGGCCGTTGATTTGTCAACGAGAAAAGTATAAAGGAAAGACTTGGGGTCATTTGTAAAGGGACACAGAGGTAGAGCACTGAAGCTAAGCTAAGATTCTAGGGCAGGGTTTGCTAAGAATACTTAGAAGTGTTTTAGCTGCACAGAGGGGAATTTAGACCAAGGGGCGATCTGATCCCAGGGTCTAGAATACACAAGAGGTAGAGAAGAGATCAGCTCAAGAACAGTGCAAAGGAAGGCAACAACGGCAGTAGCAGCAAGGACAACATAATTTTCAGGAGACCCTTTAGGGGTTACGTAGAGACCCTTAGGGGCAGCGTAGTGATTGCGTCACCCATTCTAGGGTAACGCAGTCCCTTCCGGAGCAACACAAAGGGTTTGGAGGCAATCCAAGGTTGATGTAGAGCCTTTCAAGGGCTTCAGAGGCTGACGCAGAGCCTTTCAGGGGTAGCGCTGGGGTTTCTAGGCCTAGATTTCGCTGAGCTCTGTAAATCCCGTTTGAGGGTGTGGATCAGTCATTATTTTGGCCCTAGATTAGCCAGTGAGCTGCAGATCTAGTGTTTTCTCTGTTAGGTTTTCTAGATCTAGAACCCAAAGTTGTGTATTCAGAAATATTCTTAATAATAGAACCCTCCAGCAGCCAGAGACCGGTTTTTCCACATTGGGTTTTTTTGGGGACTATTTGTCCAGAAATAACTGTGTCACTTTGTCAATGTGTGCATGTGCTTATTCTAGATCTGAATTGGTAGAGATCTGTTATGTGTTTTGCTTCGATTTTAACTTTAATTTATTCAGTTAATAACTTGCATATGTAGGAGGAGCTTAACCATATTAACATTAATAATTTCTGTATAAGATTTAAGATTCAGAAATTTCTACATGGTATCAGAGGAATTGCAGATCTGGAAGGGTCACCAACAGGAGAATCTGAAGGATCTAGCTGTAGAAAGCTGCTGGAAAAGCAGCAGAGAAGCAGATCTAAAGGGACAGTGCAGTTTTCAGGAGCAGATTCACGCAGAAGGAAGGGTGACGCTGTCCAGCGCTGTGTCCTAGCAAGCCCACGCAATTACTGCGCAGAGGAAGCTCAGAAACAACACTGGTTGGGTCTGAAGCCAGCCAGTGTGATTCAGATTCGAATTTGTCAGATCTAGAAAAATTCTGCAGAAAAGTTGCAGAAATTCAGAAAAGCTGGTGGGGTTAAAACTCTGAAGATTTCAGATTTTAGCCTTAGCACAAGTGACAAAGATTGGGAGGAGATTAGCTTCTCAGGAAGTGTCTTGCCAAAGGAAACTTAGATTTTGATTAGAGGATTAAAGAAGAAGTTGAATCATAGTTGATTTGGTAGATTTCCAAGGAGGGAAATCAAGTGTCAAAGGGAGCGAAAGGCACCCGTTTCACCAAGGGCCTTGATCCATTTCTCTAGCAAAGAGAAAAGGAAGTTCTGACACATTCTGAGTAGATGGCTCCTCATGGACTGCGTGATCAGGATAGGTTAGAGGGCCTCTCAAACTTTTCGGTTTGGAAAGCAAGGATCTTGATTGTCCTTGAGGCGTACGCTCTAAGAGACCATGCAGAGTAGACTCTAGCCACACTGACAGATGCAGATCTCTTTCGGAAGCATAAGGAAGTTGCTGGGCATGCCAAGCGGCTGATTATGGACAATATGAAGGACCATATTGTACCACACATAGCTGAGAAGACGACAACTAACGAGATGTGGAAGGCCTTGACTTCCCTATATGAGGGCAAATCAGTCCAAAGAAAAATGTTGTTGGAGACCCAAATGAGGTCATTCATGATGGCCAAGGGAGAAGACATGGAGCGTTTCCTCTTCAGACTACAGTCAATCAGGGATCAACTAACTGCAACGGGTGCAACGGTAGATGATGCTGTGATAGTCAGGACTGCCCTCAATGCAGTCACAGATGAGTTGGAAACCTTTGTCCAAAGTATCTTGGGCAGAGCGGACCTCCCAGATTGGGACAACTTGTGGTCAATCCTGTGTCAAGAAGAACTACGCAGATTCACCAAGAGGCAACACAACCCTGCATTGAGCAAAGTGAAGAAGGAAGATGAGGAAGATGCAGCCTTGGCATCAAAGAAGCAGCCAAGGAAGAAGAAGGATCTTTCAAAGATCAAGTGCTTCCAGTGTGGTGAAATGGGACATTTTTCCAGCCATTGTCCAAAGAAGAAAAGGGACAAAGAAGCATCTTCTTCCAAAGTAGCTGTGGCAGATGATGGGTCAGGAGATGATGCAACCATGAGTGCGCATGAACCACGAAGGTAGGGTGACATGGACATGTAGAGGAGCTACATGAAAGAGAGGCAAGATCCTTGAGCAGCTCATCTCTTGGATCACATGCGAGCTACGACAGCCTTAAGACAGTAGTGGGACAAGTGCAGCAGTGGGTGCATAGATCACAGATGAGGCAGAAGCAAAGGTAGATCTGAAGGCTGGGAGGAGCAGCGCAGAGCAAAGCAGTAATAGTGTAGAAGCAGTAGCAGCGCACAGGCTAATGTGACTTCAGCAGTGCAGAGCAGTGCTGCTTACACAGTGTAGAGTTGCAGCAACGTAGAGAGCTTCAGAGGGACAGTGCAGTGCAACAGCAGCGTGATAGATTTCAACACAAGGAGTTGATGTGACTTCAGTAGTGTAGTGGGAGTCTGATTACGCAGGCAGAGCTATAGCTGTGCATCGTTCTTTAGATGCCAGTACAGATTTGTAGCCTATGGAGCTTCAGTGATGAGAATGCAACCCATATGACTTGTCTGTTAAAGATTGGGCAGGAGATTCAGTTGTTACTCTCAACAACTGAAGTTGCAGTGAAACAAATTAGTAGTGGCAGTGTTATGAGCAGCACAGATGAAAGATATTGAGAGGGAGCTGCAGTATAGTGGTTGCAGTGGCAGTGGCAGAGTCATGGGTAGCGGTATAGAATGGCAGTAGCGGTGTAGAGTTGAGTGGCAGCATGCCAGGCTTCAACAACACATTACCAGTACTCAAAGTCATGTAATGCATAGTATAATGTATTGCTAGAGCACACCCTTGATGCTAAGAGGGAGTGTTGAGATTTTGTGTATTTAAGGTAGCATCAGTTGTGCTCTAGGTCCCAAATTTTCAGGAAGGACTAGAGTTCACCTGATCTACGAGACCCAGAAATGGATTTGGGAAATTTCATCTGGTTTAGGAAATATTAAATTAATTAATTATTTTAATGTATTTCCTAAGTTAAAACTTAGGAAAATAAAATAATTAAAGTGAATTTAATTAAACATGTGATGAAATTGTCTTAAGTCACACGGATCAAGCTTTCTTTTAATCTTAGCCATTGATTAAAAATTTAATCTTGGCTGTTGATTTGTCAACGAGAAAAGTATAAAGGAAAGGCTTGGGGTCATTTGTAAAGGGACACCGAGGCAGAGCACTGAAGCTAAGCTGAGATTCTAGGGCAGGGTTTGCTAAGAATACTCAAAAGTGTTTCAGCTGCAGATAGGGGAATTTAGATCAAGGGGATGATCTGTTCCCAGGGTCTAGAATACACAAGAGGCAAAGAAGAGATCAACTAAAGGATAGCGCAGAGGAAGGCAGCAGCAACAAGGACAGTGTAATTTTAAGGAGACCCTTCAAGGGTTACGCGAAGACCCTTAGGGCAGCGTAGTGACTGCGTCACCTATTCTGGGGTAACGCAGTCCCTTCCGGAGCAATGCAGAGGGTTTGGAGGCAATCCAAGGTTGACATAGAGCCTTTCAAGGGCTTCAGAGGCTGACGCAGAGCCTTTCAGGGGTAGCGCTAGGGTTTCTAGGCCTAGATTTGGCTGAGTTCTGTAAACCCCGTTTGAGGGTGTGGATTAGTCATTATTTTGGCCCTAGATCAGCCAGTGAGCTGCAGATCTAGTGTTCTCTCTGTCATATTTTCCAGATCTGGAAGCTAGAGTTGTTAATTCAGAAATATTCTTAATAATAAAACCCTCCAGCAGCCAGAGACCCGTTTTCTCACATTGGGTTTTTCCGAGGACTATTTGTTCAGAAACAACTGTGTCACTTTGTCAATGTGTGCATGTGCTTATTCTAGATCTGAATTGGTAGATATTTGTTATGTGTTTTGCTTTGATTTTAACTTGAATTTATTCAGTGAATAACTTGCATAAGTAGGAGGAGCTTAACTGGATTAACAATAATAATTTCTGTATAAGATTTAAGATTCAGAAATTTCTACATGAAGTGCTTGATGGGTAGGTGACTGATGAGAGGTATAGAGTGATGGATGGAGTCATCTATTACCAGGATCGAATCTTCTTGATAAGAGGTTCTAAGCTCAAGGAGACGGTCTACATGCAGCACATGATTCACTCCATTCCGGCCACCAAGGTTTCATCAGGACATGTCAAACCATTAGGGAGAGATTCTCATGGGAGGGTCTCAAGGAGGATGTGCTCTAGCATATCAGGAAGTGCGTAGTTTGCCTGAAGAGTGAAGAGGAAAACAACCATCCTGCAAGGTTGCTACAGTCACTTCCTTTCCCGGAAGAAAGATGGGAGAGCTCATCTATGGGCTTCATCATCGGCTTGCCAAAAGTACATGGTAAAGATTGTATCTTTGTAATGATTGGTCAACTAACAAGACATTTACATTCCTTTGCCATTTGTTTACAGTGCATTGCTCCACAAGAGGGCAAGCCTCTCTTTAGACTTCATGGTCTTCTTGGGACCACAGTCAGTGATAGAGATAGCCACTTCCTAGATGGCTTTCAGCAGGTCTTGTGTTGTTTGGGGTGTACCCAGTTGACACCAAACATCAGTTAATACCCCCAGGCAGATGAGTAGGTAGAGGCAACAAGCAAGTGGCTGGGAAGCTACTTACCACAGTATGTTCCTGTTACACAGTAATTTGTCACCGTCCCTACCATTCCCCGTCCCGCACAATAGAGGACCCATTTTGTGACCTGTGAACATTGTCATGCCTTGAAAACATCATCAATGCATTCCTCTAAGCATGAGCTTCATTTGCCCTTGAGACATCTCCTTGCAAAAATCATGAAAAACATCCCTTTTTGCATTGGCGCGGGTAGACAGTTTAGTACTCGCGCCAATAGGGGAAATCCTGTAAAGAGGTCGCGCCAACTGGCGCTCTGTCATAGAGCATTAGTCGCGCCACCCAATTTAGGGACTGTTTTTTAAATAAAGATGGCGGAAGTTGAGTTCCAACAAACTCAGAAACCATTGCCTATCTTGAGTTGGGAGGTTTGGCTGCGGGAGTTCTATGGAAGGAAAGTGGTTTTGCCACCTCCCATGGAACCTTCCTTGTTGATAGGGCCAATCCCATAATAATAGGGATCCCAACTCCCTCCTTCCCCATCTATAAAAGCCTGCTCAATCCCATGGCAAGCTAGTCTTGAAGTGCCTAAGCTTTGAATCTCCATATTCCCAAGAGCCTTTGTGCTATAAAGAGCCCTCTTTTCCCTTAAGGCTGACTCAAGTAAGGAGACCATCGTCGAGAGACTCCGGAGAGGTTTTCCCTTTCCTTGGCGAGCTTTGCGAGACGTGGACGACTGGAGACCCATCCGAAGGAGACCGCGACGTCAGAACTTGGTTGTAATCTCTCGTCGTTTGTTATTTAATAGATGATTATGATTATGGTTCCACTCTGTTTTCCATCATGTTAATATGAGTAACATCCTTTCTGACTGATGTTTAGTTACGTATGCCGGATTTTATGCTTGTATCTGTTCGTTTCTTCCATGTGCAGGTGTTCATCCGCAGAGATCGTGTAGGGATTGTGATCTGCCGAGGCTGAGGAACGGGGACGCTTCTTCTTCAGATCATAGCGTTGGAATCCAGGTAGGCTTCTATCCCTAGTCTTTTCATTCGTAACTAGGAACTTGCGTCGTAACATTGTTTGATTGTTGCTAGACCCCTGTTGGGCTAGTAGGGATCGCCTCTGTCCGCAGAGGGGATTTACCTCCTCAACAATTTGGCGACTCCACTGGGGAGACGTCCAGATTTCACTATCTCGTTTGTGTTGTCTCGCTTTGATTAGTTTATGTTTTTCCTTGCTTGATGAACCTTCTGGGTTGGGTTCTTTCACTGTTTTTGCTTCTTGGTTTGCTTAGTTTGCATTGATCTGCTTCTGGAGTAGTTTTTTTTAATTTTGGCTGAGAAACTCGACTGGCACGGTTTTTAACCCGACAGTCGCGCCAATTGGCGCATGTTGCTTTTGTTTAGCCCGCGCCAATTGCTTTCTGGCGCCAGTTTCATCCTTACAGTCGCGCCACTCCTGTAAGGTTTTTGAGTTTCCTCATTTTTGAGCTCTCTGGATTTGGTCAGTGTTTTTCTTCTTGATTTTCCTACTGCCTGAGTGTGTTGGAGTCTTGTTTGACTGGGAATTCACCTCTGTCCTTTGGTTGTTTTCTTTTATCTACCGATTTCACGTTTTAAGCCCTAGGGCATCTAGTGGCTTAGTGTATCGAGCCCTCCTTGGGAGTTTTGGTGTTTTGATGGTCCTGTCAACTATCTGATTGATTCTTCGCATCCTCTAAGTAGTTGTTCATTGTTTTGTTGCGATTTTTGGGTGATTGTTCATTCCTTCATTCGAAATTCGTTTGGTCTTGCCTTGGACCTAGATCACACGGTCCATTGGAAGCTTTTGAGTCTTCTCTTCGTTTTGAGAGACTTTGGTCGATTTGGGGATCTGATTGCTTGCGTTGTTGAGTGAAATTTGTTTGTTTCGCTCTCTTGAAAATCGTTTCTCAAATTGTTCCGTTTGTTTTCAAGTTTGTTTAGTGCATATTAGCTATTAAACATTGAAAATCAAAAAAAAAAAATCTCTTTTTCTTTTGTTAATTAGTGCAAATTGTGATCTTTTCAATTTTGCTAGTGATTAGTGATTTGGATGAAAAGTTTTCAATTTCATTAGTTGCATTAGAGGTCTCATTGTTTTTCTTCCGTTCATTTCGTTTGTGTAAAAGCTCTCAACTCATCTCTAATTAGTTTTCATCGAACGAAATGTTGGACTGTGGCATGTAGCTTTGCATTTAGGAGTATTTTAAGACACTACATACGATAGGGCCTGAAAATTGAAACTTAATTGAAGATCAACTGTAAAAATTTATTCAATTAACCTAAGGCAGCATTGGAACTTAACGAAACATATTTAGAAGGTCTAGGCTAGAGACGTGTTCCGGCGTCGTTAAACCTAGCAGCTGTCGTTCGCCTGTTGGCTTTAGACAGCGCTAGTACGGACTTGCGCTCCCCGTACCGTCGCGTATATAAAAGGAGACCCCTATAGGTTTTCAATCCTTTATCCACAGGAAGCCGAGTCTGCCGCCCTATACCCGTGATACACCGAACACAGCATTCGGGGAGACTACCTGCATGTACGGAAAGTCCTTGGTCGATTTCTATTTCATTATTGAAACCAAGGTGTATATTGCAGTTCACGGATATTTGGTACACCCTTTGTGCCTAGTATTTCCTGAGCAGTCATTTGGTCTTTTCTGACTCCCTAAACTTGAAAAGACCGTCAAGCGCTTGTCCTTTCACGCTTGTATCAAATCTGAAAGAGATAGAGTCATCTTTCTATTGTTTCTTGACTCGTAAAATATGAAACGATAGAGTTTCTTACTTTTCAATGTGGTAAAAAATTAATCACCCACAATTACACGCCCGCTTAGATATTGCTTGTTGACCGTTTGATCGTGTGCTCTTGACTCTTTTTTCAGCCCGTGTGTGGTTTTGAGTTTTGATGGCAACTTTTTCAGAGTTCACCAACCGAGGAATCCCCTCAGAAGGGAATCCTAGTCATTTTCCTCCTTTTGGAAATGTTGGTGCTCCTTACATGGCGACGTTGTCCCTTCCTGGGTTAACTATTGGGTTGCCTGTTTGGTTGTTCTCAATCTCTGTTGTCCCGAATGTCTTCCCTACTGTTCAATCAGTTTCTCCACCTGAACAACATCATGTTGATTCCAAGGTGGACCTCTCCCCTTCTTTGCCTGTTTCTGCGTCCTCCTCTTCAACTTCGCCTGGTGAAAGTCTGGATTCAAGTAACCAGGTGGCTAAGAAGAAGAAGAAGAAGACAAAGAAGAAGAAGTCCGATAAGCGAGAGGCTAAATGTACAGCTACTGTCTCTGAAATATCTCCTCTTGATAAACCTTCCAACCCTCCACGGAAAGTCAAGTTCCCTTGCCTGTTGTGCACGGGAGACCATCTTCTTCGAGACTGCCCTGGCATCCCCAAGGTGCTCGAAGCATGGTCCGATGGCCATCCGCCGTTGCCTTTGACTTCCGAGAGCCAAGTTGGGGGCACGTCTTCAACTGGTACTGATAAGGCTCCTAAGAAGCAGGGTAAGATCACCAATCCCTGTAAGTTGTGTGAAGGGCACCATGCCATTCACCTTTGTCCTTATATGGATGAAGCCAAGCGAGTTTTGGACAACCCAACCGGTTCTACACCACGCCTTCCACCTGGTTATAATCGGCTTTCTTTGAGTCCTCCGCCAGTTGATCCTACGATTGGTCAAGAGTCATCCTTGGTCGATCCCACTCCCCCAGAAATTCAAATTCACGAATCCGTCCCTGACCAACCATTGGTCATAGGATCGGTTGAACTGGCCCCGTCCGTGGTGCACCAGGTCTTTTCTGTCGAGAGTGGATCTCACACCCCCCATGTCCTTCTGATTTCTTCAGATTCTTCAGACTTGGAGAAAGATTCTCCTGTCCCTGTACTTCAAGAAGCTGCTCCTCCACCTCCCATGATGGAGGCTCCGGAGGATATCCCTCCTGCCTTCGAGATGGAGGTTATGGAGGATGCTCCTTCTCCCGTAACACCAGGGGAAGACCTTCTCGGTTCGATGGTATCCCCTCCGAGTAGTCTGGTTGCCTCCTTTGATTGGAGTCGATTTGCACGATTCTGCCTTCCGTCTGATGTGCCTTTCGAGATCACGGAACAGGCTCTTGGTCTGGTCGTACCTAGAACCATTATAGACGAAGGTGCCTCTGTTAGTATTCTATCCTTGACTACCTGGCAAGCCTTCGGTTCGCCACCGCTTGCGCCTGTTACGTAGAATATGTTGACTTTTAACAGAAGGACGAGTCAACCATTGGGGATCCTTCCAAGGTTACCAATTACTTTGGGAGGAAAAACCGTCCATATGGACATGATGGTCGTCCCAGGCCCCTTGGATTTCAATCTGCTCCTAGGGCGCGATTACACCTATGCCATGGGAGCGCTCGTCTCCTCCCTTTTTCGTGTGGTCTGTTTTCCACATGAAGGACGGATCGTGACCATTGATCAGCTGTCGTTCTTTGGTCCTAATGTGGCAAATGGTCCGCCATCACCCCCTCCTGGTTTTTATCTACCCGTTGTATCTGCCCCACCGCAGGTCAACTATGTGGCTACCTACCTCGTGCTTGTGCTCAGCGATGATGCCATTGTACATAGTGTGCTGGGGGCATTGGGTCCTGACTTCCAGGATGTTTTCCTTCCATCGGGAGTGGAACTCTTGGAAGCACCGCCTTCTTGTTCATTTTGATGTAAGTCGGTTAGAGCACGGTTTCCTCCCTGTGTCAAGCTCTTTAAAAAATGAAACCAGGTTCTCGGAGCATAGTTCCTCCACTTGTGTCGAGCTCCTAAAAACAATGAAACAAGTTGTTTGAGGATAGTTCTTTTAAGTGTGTCAACCTCGTTAAAATAATGAAACACGAGCATGTTCAATTCGACTTTTTGTTTTGAACCTTCACTCCATTTTCAATGGACTGAAGCTTGGGGGGCATGCACCTCGAATTGAGACACCATGCTGGGGGGCATGCCCGTCTTTCTCATTTTCAAGCATAGTTTGCATATGTGTGTGTTCATGTGTGCTTTTAAGCTTGCATAAAAATGAAATGTGTGAGTAGATACATTGTGTGAATACATTTCGCATTGGGTCGTTTGTTATGTAACTGATACATTAGATTACATTTGTATTAGACATTTGCATGACATATAGAAAACATCATCACATGTAAAAGATCCATCCAAAATAGTCATGTATATATATATATGTGTGTCGAAATGTCTGCACAGTGTGCATCACGAAACTCAAAAAATATACATAATCGTCTTAGTACATCCGGAGACAGTATGTCTCTCAAAAAATAGGTGTGGTATAAATCCTAAGGACTAATCCGCATGGTGCTCATGATAGCACGTGACTGCACGCACTAAGCGCCTCAGGATTCGGTGGATCCGACTTGGAACTCCCACCGTGTGGCGCTGGTATGCCATCGGTACGTCTGCTAGCCGGGCATAGTCTGGGATCCCGCGGGCAATCCCCTCGAGGTTCTGGATCAGCTCCTCTCCTCCGGTGCCTTCTCCCTGAATCTCAGGGGCGAGTTGTGTCCTCCGGGAGATTGGAGACATCCCAGCTGGTCTCTCAGGTCCCACATCTGCATGCGTATATGATTGTGTTAGGACGAATGTGTATTAACAAAAAAAACATATAAACATAAAATCAAAACATGAGGTCTTACCCAACTCCTCGTCCCAGTCGTCTCCCTCTGGCAGTGGGAGATCTGGGTCCCCGGTAAAGTCAGTTCCTGCATAGGGCCAGTCTTCCACGACAATCAGCTGGCACCGTAACCACCTAAAAAACTCTGGCTTCCAGGACATCTGTTGGCCACCTCCAGATCTGGGCATCAATGCTGCCCAGCGAGCCATTCTTGGCTCTCGTGGTATCGGATCCGCCACTGCGGCCCCTTGGCCCTGGAAGATTGGTAAGCGTTCCAGAATGAACGATACCAAGATGGAACCATAACCGAATTGTTTCAGTTTCCCCTGTTTTCACTTTGTGAGCTGCCTTTTCATGTTGATTGTTACTGCTTCTGCCCAGTTAAACAGTAAGGGACCCATGCATTCTGAGGCCAGCAGGAGTCGGGTCTTCGTGGCCTCGTGCGGAGCCTGCGACCCAGCAGCCCGCTTGATGGTATGGAGAACCACTCTCAGTGCTAGATCAGGGATAGTGTGGATATCCACTTTCTTGCTTCCTGATCCTGTTTGTGCCCCTCGGCACACCCGTGCCATCACTTCTTCCATCTTTTCCCCAGATGGTCTGCTTCCAGTCAGTACAGGGATTGGACCCCTGCGGGACAATCTAGTGATAAAATAAACATCGGTGACCTCCAGTTCTAACACCTGGTCTCGTAACCTGAACACCTGTTCATGTTCGTCCCAGATATTGATTAAATATTGGAGGAGCTCGGGCTGAGCTCGTAAACATGGTGTGAGGAAGAACTTTTTCAATCCACAGTTTCTAAGTGCATTCATGCAAGCTTGACTTTGCATAGCTTGTTCATCCTCTTCTTCGTGCTCTCGTTCTTTCCATTCGATTGCCATTTTGAGTGATTACCTGCATTCATTTGGTCAAAAACCCTTAGTTAGATCTTTGATGAGCTTTAAGTTCCATGCAATTTGGTCTAAATGTCGAAATTTTAGGCGGATTTTGAGGTTTGGCCGCTGGCGCGAGCCCTTTGTAAAAAAGAGCTCATTGGCGCGGGTCCGTGCCCGATACCTGCGCCAATGGGCGCAGCCCTAAAATTTTAAAAGTGGCCAAACAGAACTGATTTTTAAGGGAAAATTATTAGAAAATGAATGAAAATGAAGAGCAAAAGAGCGCCTATTACCTGTGACAGACGAGAAGCTGAATGATCGACTGGATTTGTCGCAATCACCATCAGAAGTTTCTGCTCCAAATGGACCACTGTTGCTTTCCACCAAGGTAAATAGTAAAAGTAATTTTATTTTTACCAATTTGACATATTTATAACTTTTTCGACGTTAAATGAGTTTTAAAAGTTATTTTTATCAAATATTTGCATATGTTATGTCGAAAATGGATTTTACGCTTGCTTGGTATGTGCAGCGACAGGTTTTGCGACTTAAACGATGGAAACGAGTTGTATTTTATACTTTTTCGGACTCGGTAAATACACGAAAAAGTCACTCTGGAGTCATCTTTCAGCTCTTTTCTGACTCTCTAAATATGAAAAGATTGCCGAGGCCCTTGTCGTTTTGATCTCGTTAAAATGGACACGAATCGACATTCACCCAGTATAAGTTTAACCCTTTTTCGGGCTGGGATGGATTGATTACGAAAAAGGAATACCCTAGCCTATCGCGACTAGGAGGTTTTCCCGGATATTGTTTTCTACCTTTTCGGATGTGGGGAACTATTTACGAAAAGGGACCTGTGGAGTTTTCTTTTCCGCTGTCTTTTCAAACTCTCTAAACATGAAAAGACGCCGAGTTCTTCCTTTGTCAGACTCGTTAAACCCTGATGACATCGGATCTAGTCGAAATGACGTTCTCCGAGTTTCTCCTTCCTGGGACTCGTTAAATGCACCAGGATGGATTCGCCCGAAGGGCGGACTTATATTGCAAGCATATGCTATCCCCTTCAAGCTTGTTATCAAAAATAATTGGGGTACTCGCCAGAAATGGTGGGGAAAAAATGGAACCATCGTCGTTGTCGTCGGCAGTATGTCGCTCTTGAATATGGCACTTGTCTGCATTCGTGTCGGGTTGGGGACATCTCATCTCGTCGCTTCACTTTGCCTCCGTGGGTTTGGATAATCCTTTTTGACCTCTCATCTGCTCATTGCCTCGTCACCATGACCTCTGATCCGTTTGATGTCAAATACTGCCAAGTCCACTGTCGTGCCGTTTATATGTTCAAGAGAAGTTGGCCTCTGCAAATATCAACCTTCCTCTGTTTCTCATACGATCTTGATTCACAACAAAAACATCATGTTCCTCTGTCTCGTGTCGATGATGTGGGAATCATTATGGCCCACCTTCGATCAAGGTCACTTCCTGTCGACTTCAACTCATTATCCGGGAAGTTGGTCTAGAGACTCCTGATGGTACCTTGGAGCCTGCATGCATTAATGGCAGGTTCGTCGCATTCGACGAGAGGTTTTCATTATTGGCCTCCGATCGGATGATTCTGCGGGTGTTCGACGTCAGCTCATTTATTCACACGCCGTAGATTGTACCTGTAGTACCTTGAGGACCATCGTCATTATTGGTGGTTTATCTCGCGTCTGTTAACGGCTTTCATCATTGGCTGGTAATCAGACGATGTTCTTGCATGTTCGACATCAGCTCACACATTCGCATGCTAGAACTTGTACTTGTTTGGGTCGAGATGGAGCGCAAGACCATGGATTGTGTCTGTTGTAATCCAGGCTGCGATTGTGGATTATTATCATTATGTACATGACTCACTGATTGGATGGCTGCGACCATACCTGAGTCTATTTGTTTGATCTTAGTTGGATGGCTGCGCCCATACCCTGGATCCGGATTATAGCATACTCTGTTCGGATGGCTGCGTCCATACCATATACATCATGTACTTGAGATATCAGTTGTATCTTTCTGCGCAGGTTTTCCGACGGCGGGCCTTCGGTTGGACATGTTCTCGTAAAGCATTTCACCCCTCTCTCTCTCGGGCCTCATGCTTTGAGGCATATCTACACACAGTAATTTCACACCGTCCCTACCATTCCCAAATCACTTTAATGGAGGGACCGATGGCTTTGTGAACATTGTCATGCCTTGGCGCAGCATCATCAATGCATTCCTCTAAGCATGAGCTTCATTTTCCCTTGAGACTTCTCCTTGCAAAAATCATGAAAAACATCCTTTTTGGCATTGGCGCGGGCAGGCAGTTCAGTACTCGCGCCAATGGGGAAAATCCTGCAAAGAGGTCGCGCCAACTGGCGCTCTGTCATAGAGCAGTAGTCGCGCCACCCAATTTAGGGACTATTTTTTAAATAAAGATGGCGGAAGTTGAGTTCCAACAAACTCAGAAACCATTGCCTATCTTGAGTTGGGAGGTTTGGCTGCGGGAGTTCTATGGAAGGGAAGTGGTTTTGCCACCTCCCATGGAACCTTCCTTGTTGATAGGGCCAATCCCATAATAATAAGGATCCCAACTCCCTCCTTCCCCATCTATAAAAGCCTGCTCAAATCCATGGCAAGCTAGTCTTGAAGTGCCTAAGCTCTGAATCTCCATATTCCCAAGAGCCTTTGTGTTGTAAAGAATCCTCTCTTTCCCTTAAAAGTGAGCTCAAGTAAGGAGACCATTGTCACGAGACTCTGGAGAGGTTTTCACTTTCCTTGGCGAGCTTTGCGAGACGTGGACGACTGGAGACCCGTCCGAAGGAGACCGCGACGTCAGAACTTGGTTGTAATCTCTCTTCGCTGGTTATTTAATAGATGATTATGATTATGGTTCCACTCTGTTTTCCATCATGTTAATGTGAGTAACATCCTTTCTGACTGATGTTTAGTTACGTATGCCGGTTTCTATGCTTGTATCTGTTCGTTTATTCCATGTGCAGGTGTTCATCCGCGGAGATCGTGGAGGGATTGTGATCTGCCGAGGCTGAGGAACGGGGACGCTTCTTCTTCAGATCCTAGCGTTGGAATCTAGGTAGGCTTCTATCTCCAGCCTTTTCATTCGTAATTAGGAACCTGCGTCATGACATTGTTTGTTTGTTGCTAGACCCCTGTTGGGCTAGTAGGGATCGCCTCTGTCCGCAGAGGGGATTTCCTCCTCATGGTTCTGGGGCAACAAGAAGCAGAGTTGCGCTAGTTCCACTTAGGGAACTATTGTCACCATCCAACATTTCATAGATGGCAATCAGTGTATCTCTATTTTTGGTTCCATATGGTGATGATGTTCTATTCATCGTTGTTAGAATGGTTGGGGCAAGCAAGGTTCCTAGAACCAAAGATTGGATCCTAGAGAGTCAGGATGTATTCCGGTCTCTTAAGGACAACATTGTTACGGTTCAGATCAATAGAAGTTCTACACAAATCATGGATGGAGAGTGAGACAACGTGGGGTGGAAAATTTGGTCTATCTCCATTTTTAGCCATACAGACCATTTACATTGCAGATGAAGGGGACTGAGAAGCTTTTCTATGGATCGCACAGGGTGATCCATCCTATTGGGGGAGTAGCATATGGGTTGGAGCTTATCATTGGGAGTAAGATCCCCAACATTTTTCACGTCCCATGCCTCAATGAGGCCATTAGACAACATGTACTTGCCACCATGGGTCTCCCACTTCTTTATGATGTGAGCCTTTTGGTTTTATCACCAAAGGCTAACTTGGACACTTGGGAAGGGTAGCTAAGTGACAGGTTGATTGGAGAACATCTGATTCAGTGGAGGAATTTATCAGATGAGGATGCCACAGGGGAAGGAGAGGAGATTTTGCAGCATCCATCCTTGTAGTTGCTTGAGGACAAGCAACATTTGGGAGGGTATAATATTCCAAATAGAAATAAATAGTAATATAAAGCAACATAAACAAGCATTTACAGCAAATAGAGAGACATCACATAAACACTGCAAATATGGAGAAACACTGAGCCATTTTATTATGTAACTGAAAGATACAATGAGTACAAAGGTGATCAGAATGATGGCACCTTGGCTTGCACAAGGCATGCTGGAAATACTCTAAAAAATGCTCAAGGAATGGTTGCTCTGTCAAGGACTGTGTAATCTCCAAATGTTGTTGCTGCTGCTGCCAGACTGCTGCTACTATTGGAATGGGATGGCTCTTTGGGGCTGTTCCCCTGCTCATAAAAATATGAAACTCTGGGAATGAGCTCTCCTCCACATACCCAAAAAAGCCCTGAAAGGAATCCTAGAATGGATGACCCCGAAATTTGATGTCCCTTAGGAAATAACGCTATCCTAGTGAAACACGTTGGCCCTAAATGATCCTTTGCAAATAATGGCCTCCTCTTGTACCAAAATGATGAAATAGTGAAGTGCTGACTCCTTCACACTATCTCAGTCTGAACCCCTGACAAATCCTCACTCCCGGAACTGCCTCTACCACAAACTGCGTGATCTCTCCAAGAGACTGCGCTGCCCAAGAAAATGCGTAATTCCTGGCTGAAGATGCTATGGCTACCTCCTGCAAAATGATGGATAGAACTCCTCACCCGAGCAGACACTCGAAGTCCCCCGAGGCTGAGGTTGGGATCTCTGCTCGGAGACACCCGGTGTGCTGAACAACACTTGCAGTCTTCGCTCAATAGCAAAAGCGTGCTCAATATCAAAAGACAGAAATCATAGATGCTAATAGAATGAGAGAATGAGGAGCCTCTTCCCCTTTTTATGCTTTGAGAGCCTTGCTCTCACTCGGGCCCCACTAAACTGTGTTGTCCCTCTTGGCCCACATTGTCCCTCGCTCACTGCGCTGCCATGGGCCCACACTGCCCATGCAGCCTCTTCCCTCACGCTGCCACTTCACCCTCTTGGGCCCTACGCTGTCAAGTAAATATATGCTCAAGTGACTTTAGGGAATGATTATTTCCTAAGTGTAGGCTATGTGTCTCATCACCCACTTTATTAACTGACTTAACTTTACAAAAGAAAAACTGGCCAAAATTAATATTACCAATTAGCTGCTGCTAATTGGGAATATTACAGTCCTCTCCGCCAAAACGTTGCTTGTCCTCAAGCAACTGCAAAGATGGATGCTACAAAATTTTCTCTCTCTGAAGTGGTATCCTCATCCGGCAAGTTCCTCCACCTCACCAAGTACTCTCTGACTGTCCTGCTCTGCAGCTGTCTCTCCCTGGTGTCTATGATGGCCTCTGGCTGCAACACCAAGTGCCCCTCATCATCTATCGGTGGAAGCTCCTTTGTTGCAGTCACCTGCTGCCCCAATGCCTTTTTAGGCATGATACGTGGAATATGTTATGGATCCAGCTACCTGTAGGCAACTCCAGCTCATATGCAACCTCCCCAATCCTGCGGATCACCCTGTAAGGTCCATAGAAGCAGGGCTTGAGCTTCTCGGCCCCCTTCTGCTTCTGCGTGGACTGCCGGTATGGCTGAAGTCGTAGGTAGACCAAGTGCCCTACCTCAAACTGCCTCTCAACCCGTCCCCTGTCGGCATACAACTTTTGCTGGTTCTAAGCTGTAACTAAGTTATCCTTAAGAGGCCGAAGTATATCTTGACTCTCTTGGATCCAGTCCTTGGCCTTGGGGGCCTTGCTAGCACCAAACATAACATCAGCAAAAGTCAAAGCATGATATCCATACAAAGCATAGAATAGAGACATACCGATGGACATGTGGAAATTGGTGTTGTAGTAGTACTCTCCCAAATGAAACCAGCGTAACCATGCCTTCTACTGCCCTGTGACATAGTTTCGCAAGTAACCTTCCAACCACTTGTTCACTATCTCTGTCTACTCGCCATCTGAGGGTGATAACTGGTACTTAGGGTCAACTCTGTACCCACCAAACGAAAGAGCTCTTGCCAAAAGCCGCCTATGAAACGGTTGTCCCGGTCACTAACAATGGTCTTCGGAAGACCATCCAATCTGAAAACATCCTTGAAGAACAACTTCGCTACCTGTGCTATTGTATACCGTGCTAATATAGCGAAGAAGTGTGCATACTTTGTCAGTGGATCAACGACCACAAAGATGCAATCCTTGCCCTGCACCGTGGGCAACCCTATGATGAAGTCCATTGAAATGCTCCCCCATTTTCCCTCCGGAATGGGAAGTGGCTGTAGTTATCCTGCGGGATGGTTCATCTCTCCTTTGTTCCGCTGACACACCTTGCACTCCTGGTCATGCCGGAGTACGTCCTCCTTGAGGCCTGTCCAAGAGAACCTCTCCTTGATGTCCCTGTAGGTCTTGGTGAACCCTTGGTGGCATGATAATGGTGAGTCATGTGAGGCACACAGTACCTTCTCCTTGAGCTGAGAGCTCCCAGTCAAGAAGATCCTGTCCCTGAAGTATATCACCTCATCCATCACCCTGTACCTATCATCTGTGATCTGTCCATCCAGTATATCACAGCCAAAATGGTCCTTGGAGTACTCCACCAATAACTGAGCCCTCTAGTTCGTGTAAAAGTTCATCAGAGACAACGCTGCCAGTCTGCGTGAAAGAGCATCGACCACCACGTTGTTCTTCCCTTTGACATGCTCAATGTCAGAGTCATGCCTGGATCTCGCTAACCCACTTCTGCTGCTTCTCCTGCAATTGCTTCTGCTCTAAGAAGAACCCGAGGCTGTTGTGATTAGTCCTCACCCTGAACCTGTTACTCACCAAGTACTATCGAAACTTGGCCAGTGCATGCATGATAGCCAGCATTTCCTTGTCGTATATAGGATACAACCTCTCATGCGGCAATATCTTCCTACTCTCGAAAGCTATGGGATGGCCCCCCTCATCAAGATTACGCCCACCCACTCTCCAGATGCATCACATTCCAAAACAAAGGGTTGCGTGAAATCCGACAACACCAAAACTGGATAGCTGCTCATCACCTCCTTGAGCCTGTCAAAGGCCCTCTGCGTTGTGTCCGTCCAACTGAATGCCCCCTTTTTGGTAAGATTTGTGAGGGGTCTAGCAAGTTGGGAAAACCCCTTGACGAAATTTCGGTAGTAGGTGCAGATGCCTAGAAACCCTTGAAGCTCAGTCATGTTCTTCGGTTCCGGCAATCCCGGATGGCTTGGATCTTCTCCTCGTGGACTCTCACTCCATCCATCCCAATGATATGCCCCAAGTAGAGCATCTCTGTCAGCCCAAATTTGCATTTGTAGAGCTTAGCATAAAAATGCTGCTCTTCCAAAATACGCAATACAACCTCAATGTGTTGTAGGTGCTCCTCCGATGTCCGGCTGTATATATCAAAATGTCGTCGAAGAATACCAGCACAAACTTCCTCAGCTGACCACATAAGATGTGGTTCATGCAGGACAGGAAGGTGGCCGGTGCATTGGTTAGCCCAAAGGGCATCACCAAAAACTCAAAATGGCCGTAGTGACATTTGAAGGCCGTCTTGGGGACATCCTGGTCCCTCACTCGGATTAGATGGTAGCCCGACCTTAGATCAATCTTGGAGAAGAACTTCGACCTCCTTAGCTCATCCATCAGCTCATCAATCTGCGGAATGGGGTATCGGTTCTTCATGGTCTTCTTATTGAGAGCCGGATAATCAATGCACATCCTTAGTGTGCCATCCTTCTTCTTCATTAGTACAATAGAAGAAACAAATGGGCTAGTGTTGGGTCGGATGTGTCCCAGCGCTAAGAGCTCAGGAATAGCTCTCTCAATCTCATCCCTGTAGGCTTTGGGATGCCTGTAGGGTGTAGTAATCACGGCTTGAATGCCTTGCTCAAGCTCAATGATGTGCTCAAACCCCTGATCCGGTGGTTGCCCTGGCGGTATATCCCCAAAAACCGTAGCATATTTGTCCAAAATCGACTGCACATCTGGGTGAATTGGTTGTCCTGTAGATCCTGCCTTTGAAACACGCAGCTGCACTGCCCACTCCAGTCTCCCTTTCAGAAGTCTGCCTCCATCCGGTGTGCTGAAATTGTCTACGGGGGATAAGTATGCATGCCTCGGATCATGTCATGCTTGCCGGTCTTCTTGTCTGTCAACTCCATCTCCAAAGTCTCCCAGTCCGTAGTGACCTTCCCCAGCGTGATCAACCATTGCACTCCCAGTATCGCGTTGGTGTCCGAAATGTCCACCACAAAGAAATGATCCGTCAGGGTGTAAGTCCCCATGGTCACTGCCAATGCCGGTACATATCTAGCACACTGCATAGTTCTGGCACCCAGTACCAGTATTGAGAATCCATCAAAGCTCTCCGTTGGTATGCTTCTCCACTCTACCAACTGTGCATCAATAAAGTTGTGGGTGGCCCCACTGTCAACTAGCACTGCAACACGCTGTCCCTGCACGGTGCCCCAAACATGTAGTGTCAAATACTTGGGAACTTTTCGTAAAGAAGCAAGGAATCTCCCAGTAGGTGCAAACACTGCCCCTCCTGCTCCTGGGGGTGGAGGTGGTGGATGATCCCCTCTCTGCACTACATCATTGCCTCCTGCCTCTAACTCCTCGTATGCATCTTCTTCCCCGTCACTGTCGGAGAAGACCTCTATGTAGTGTGCCTTCCCTGCAACACATCGATGTTCCGGTGCCCATGGCTCCTAGGACGTGAAGCATAGCTTCTTCTGCTTCAAATATCTCCGAGTATCATCGTCCAAAAGCCCCTGGCTTTGGTTCCCCCTCGAAGGTGGAACCCTCGTGTCCTTCCCCTTTGACTGAAATGTCGGTCTCTGGGGGAAAGGAGCTCTGGTCCTGGGTAGAGAATCCTGCAAATCCGTGGTCCTCCCAACTGCATCATGAAGTGTAGCAGGCCTCGTGGATCTGACTAATCCACGCAGAGGTTCTGCCAACCCATCAATAAACATATATATCATCCTAGCTGAGGACAAGTCAGGCACCAGCACTGAAAGCCTCAAGAACTCAAAAATCTAGGTTTCTGGGTTCCCGGTCTGCTTGAGCTTGGTCAGTTCAACAAAGTGCTCTTTCGGATCCCTCTGGTCAAACCGCTCTACCAGTCTCTATGTAAACTCTGCATACGTTGTCACTGCTGAGTGACCCAGCGTGGCCATCACGTGGAACCACCAATCGTGGGCTTCTCCCTTCAGGTGCAGTGCTGCCACCTTGATGGCCTCTCCCTTGGCCATCTGGTTGAGCTGGAAATAAATATCCATCTTATCCACCTAAGCCTTTGTCGAATATTTTGAGGACTCGTCAAATGTTGGCAAGAAAAACCTGCCCACTGTATGCTATACGTCCCCATCCTGTGTGTATCTACCCCCTTTGTTCTGGTTAAGGGGTCGACTGTCCTTCTTAAGCTGAAAAAAATCATGGAAAGTGAGAGCTTCACCAAACTCTCACCCATAGGACTGATACTCGACAAAATAATCCCCCATATGAACTGGCTCCAACTTTTGAGGTGCTCCCATTCCAGTGCCTGTAGCTAGAAATGTGGGCATCGTGGAACTTGGGGGAGTAAGTGACACAACCTGCTGCGCTGTGAGCTGCTCCTGCAAATGGTGGGAAGTGCTGGACCCTTCTCCAATGTGGAAACCCATTGGGGTTTCATGCTGTCTCTGGTCTGTGGTAAACTTTTGCCCCATCTCTTCTATCCTCCTCGATAGCTCCTGCACAAAGTTTAGAAGGAGTTATTTGAACTCTCTCCATTCATCCTTCTCCTCTGCCATTGGTTCTTCCTCCTCTGCGTCCACCACTAGAACGTAGTCTCTCTCTCCAAAAGTGGCCTCAAGCCTCCGCTCTTGGTCCTTGTATTTCCTTCCCCGGTAAGTGATATATGGTTTTCCTGCTGGTGTCATAGACAATCTGCTCCACAGGCTGAACCAAGTCTATGAGCTTTGATACCACTGTAATATTCCAAATAGAAATAAAAAGTGATATAAAGCAACATAAACAAGCATTTATAGCAAATAGAGAGACATCACATAAACAATGCAAATGTGGAGAAACGCTGAGCCATTTTATTATGTAACTGAAAGATACAATGAGTACAAAGGTGATCAGAATGTTGGTATCTTGGCTTGCACAGGGCAAGCTGGAAATACTCTCATAAATGCTCAAGGAATAGCTGCTCTGTCTAGGATTGCGTAATCTCCAAATGCTGCTGCTGCCTAACTATTGCTACTGTTGGAATGGGATGGCTCTTTGGGGCTGTTCCCCTGCTCAGAAAAATATGAAACTCTGGGAATGAGCTCTCCTCCAAATACCTAGAAAAGCCCTGAAAGGAATCCCGGAATGGATGACCCCGGAATTTGACCTCCCTTAGGAAATAACGCTATCCTAGTGAAACACGCTGGCCCTGAATGATCCTCTCCAAATAATGGCCTCCTCCTGTACCAAAATAATGAAATAGTGAAGGGTTGATCCCTTCACACTATCTCGGGCTGAAACCCTTGACAATCCTCACTCTCGGAACTACCTCTACCACAAACTGCGTGATCTCTCCAAGAGACTGCGTTGCCCAAGAAAATGCGTAATTCCTGGCTGAAGATGTTATGGCTCCCTCTTGCAAAACGATGGATAGAACTCCTCACCTGAGCAGGCACTCGAAGTCCCCTGTGGCTGAGGATGGGATCTTCGCTCGGAGACACCCGTTGTGCTGAACAACACTTCTAGAATTCGCTCAACAACAAGAGTGCTCAATGTCAAAAGACATAAATCATAGATGCATAATAGAATGAGAGAATGAGTGTTAAACACCATGTTAAACACACACCTGGTGTATGAGAAGAATAAACACACACACAAGAGACTCAACACACGATGAAGGATAAGCGTGAGGCTTTTTTTTATTTTTCCATTATACATGATGTACATTTATAGTACAATGGTGTGACTCTTGGTTTCACATTCGAAGGTCACTTGAACTCCATTGTGACTTTTCGCATTCCACACCTACCCATGTAGGATTAGGTGTTCCAACATCCCCCCTTAATCCGAAGGGGTATGTGTGAGTCCAAGAAGAGAGTTGTAATACAAATCTGCAAAGTATACATGGCAGCACTTGGGCTGAATCAACTCTCTGAAATGTTGGAAAAAGAGGTGGTTTTAGGATGACCACAAACACTGGAACGCAAAACTTGTTGCAGTTCCCGGAACTCTTCCAAAACTGGCAAGAAGCTGAAAGCTTCTGCTAGAGGAATTGTCCCTCATAAAAAAGGGAGACCTTCGACCTAAAAGAAGGGAGGTCTACTACCCGTGATGGTTTTAGGATTACCAACAACTCTGGAATGCTTTGAAGCATTTCCTGGAACTCAACCAAAGCTGGCAAGAAGCTGAAGGCTTCTGCTAGAGGAAGTGTTCCTCATATATGAAAGGGAGACCTTCAACCAAAAGAAGGGAGGTCTACTACCTGTGATGGTTTTAGGTTATCCACCAACCAAAGATGATGGTTTAAGGTTGTCCACCAACCGAAGGCATGCTCATGGGCATCTGTGTCTCTGGCTACATCTCTGAATCTGGAATGACGAATTGTGGCTCAGGCTCGCTTGAACTGCTGTGTCTCTGGCTACAACTATGAACATGGAATGAGAGATTGTGGCTCAGGCTCGCTTGATCTGACGTCGAAACTTGTACAAGACCACCATTTTCCCCCCTGTCAGGGACAAGGTGAGATGATGGCAAAAACTCAACTGCAAGTTTGCTCAATATTCGTGAACAAGTTCTGACATGTGTCTTAAACATCTTCTTGGCTGCTGATGCCCATTGCCAAGAAGCGATCCATCCAAGATGAATCTTGGTTCTTGCAGGAGGCTTGTTTCTGAAGCATCTGTCTGAAGAATGAGTGTGCCGACCACAGTGCTTACATGGATGAAGATCAAAACAATGATCTTTCATATGGCCAACTCGATCATTGCTGGCATTTACAACTGCTTTGTGAAAGCGGAATGTAGATTCGGAATACCAAGTAGGAACTGTCATACAAGAATCCGGCACTCTGAAATATGATGGGCTTGGTGTAGTCTGGAATATGAAAGTACACATCCTTGTCATATCCAAGACTAGTTCTGTGCTTGTTGTGGACAAGCTCTTCCCAAGGTCTGATGATGGGCTTGAGAAGTGCAGGCTGAACTACTGCATCTGCATGTAAATCTGCTCTAGTACAAGGAACTGAATGGGAATCGTCTGGAACTTTATCTTCTTTCTTCTGATGAGAGTCCTTCTCAATCTTTTGAATAGAAACAGGTTCAGAATGGTGACTCTTTTGCTGAAGTTCGTCTTGTTGAAGCTGAGATTCCAACTGCAAAAACTCAATCTTTTCTTGTGCATCTAGCAAACAACTTTGAATATTACAAAGAGCATCATTGCTCGTTTTTACCATATCATCAACATTTGAATGAATGAGGCTATTCAACAACTCTAATGCCTCATTGATTTTAGCCATTTCAACAACTTAGGCTCAAAAAATGGAAGGGTGTCGGCTTCAACCGAAAATACACCCTTTTACAATGTGATGCAACTTGCTTTCAAGAAATACAAATGACTCAAGAGAACTTTCAAAGTACAAAGTCTATTGATTGCAACTATGAAGAAGCAATACAATTTCAGTTCAATACAATATGCAGCAAAAATGTGCAGAACAATTGTGCAAGAAGCCTATAAGGCAGCTGAATTTTCCTTCAAAGAGCTGTTTTGCACCAATAACAACTCGTCTTCAAATGTCAATTTCTTCAGAAAATCACCCTTAGGCCACAAATCACAAAATGTCAAATCTGCAATTTTCTCTATGTATTCAGTCCATCTGCTCACATGTCATTTCCTCTTTTTCTTCTGTTCATATTCTCTCTTTCCTCTCTCTCTCTGCTGTTTTTTTTTTTTTTTTTTTTTAAATTTAATTTTTTTGAAATTAATTAAAAAATGAGGAGAGGGATTGTAATAGAAATGGGAGGGAATTTTATTAACAAAAGGAAAAAGGGATTAAAATTAGGAAGGGGAGGGGAGAGGGGCAACTAAGGGAATTTTTTATTATTATTATTTATTTATTATTATTATTTATTTATTTTTTTAAATTTAAAAATTAAAAAAAACTGAATTAAAAGGGTGGGGTATTATAAAAAGGGGTTTGGGGGGGCGGGGGGGTGAGGGGAGTATTATATGGGGGTTTATGATAAAAGTTAATTAAAAAAAAAACGAGGGCTGGATAGGAGTGGGGGGAGGACGACTTATCGAATGGGAGAGGGCCGTGGGAGCATAGTGTGGGAGGGCTGGAGCGATAAGGGGAAGGGCAAGCGATGGCGTGGGGAAGAGGGGCGCGGGGATGCGTTGAAGGGAGAAGGGTAGGGAGATGCTGTTGTATATGCTGGAGCGGGGCCGTATGGAGAAAGTAGATGCTGCCTGTGAGTGCCGTGGGTGAGGGGGTGAGCTGTTGAGGGGGAGGGCCGAAAGGCCGATAGGTAGAGCGTTAAGGGGTAGGGTGAATGCAGATAGAGTGGGTGAGCGACGGCTGAAAGGGGAGGGGGAGCGTTTGCAGGTATGGTGAGGGCGTAGAGCGAGGTAAATGGGGACGATGGGGTAAATGAGTAGGGGGAGCGGCGAGGTGTAGCACGGTGGCAGGGTGTAGAGTGTATGCCGCGGGGTAGTAGATAGGGGATAGGGAATGCATAAGGGTTGATGCAGCGTTGAGGAGTGGCGTAAGGGGCGTAGGGTTTTGATGTATAAGAAATTTGCAGGTTGTAGAGGAGGGGGGCTGAAAGGCCTGAACAATTTTATTTTTTATTTTTTTTTAAATAAAAAATACGGCAGAGTAGAGTAGAGGGAATTCGCAGAGATTTGTAGACTCAAAAATTTTCAGGAAATGCAGGAAATCGCCAGAAAAAAATTCAGAATTTTTTCTAATAAAAATCAGAAACTTCTTCTTCAGAAATCCAATTTAAACAGTTTTTAGCAGCTCTCCAAATTGCAGAATAAAGGCAGAAATTGCAAGAAAAATAAGCAGTGAGAAAACCTTCAGATGCACAATGCTGATTTTCTCCAAACCAATTTGTGAATGCTGCCAAGGATTTTGAATGCTGCTCCTTTTCAAAACCAATGCTGCTCTTCTTCAAAACCACTTTCTGAATGCGGCAAAATGTCAGCCACAGAAATTCTCTAAATGCTGCAAAAAATGCCAAGAATTTTTGCAGATATCCACAGGCCATAAACACAAATGGCTTACTCAATGTTGAGCTGGTTATGAACGTATCAGCTCCGATACCATGTTAAACACACACATGGTGTATGAGAAGAATAAACACACACACACAAGAGACTCAACACACGATGAAGGATAAGCATGAGGCTTTTTTTTATTTTTCCATTATACATGATGTACATTTATAGTACAATGGTGTGACTCTTGGTTTCAGATTCCAAGGTCACTTGGACTCCATTGTGACTTTTTGCATTCTACACCTACCCATGTAGGATTAGGTGTTCCAACAATGAGGAGCCTCTCCACGTTTTTATGCTTTGAGAGCCTTGCTCTCACCCGAGCCTCACCAAACTACGATATCTCTCTTGGCCCACACTGTCCCTCTCTCATTGCGCTGTCATGGGCCCACGCTGCCCATGCAGCCTCTTCCCTCACGCTGCCATTCACCCTCCTGGGCCCCTCGTTGTCAAGTAAATATATGCTCAAGTGACTTTAGGGAATGATTATTTCCTAAGTGTAGGCTATGTGTCTCATAACCCACTTTATTAACTGACTTAACTTTAGAAAAGCAAAACTGGCCAAAATTAATATTACTAATTAGCTGCTGCTAATTGAGAATATTACAGAGGGGAGGACTGTAATATTCCTAATTAGCTTTCAGCTAGTTGGAATATTAATTTTTGTTGTTGTCATTAAGATAGATGAATAAGAGGGTAGAGAGACCCATAAATCTCTTTAGTAGGAATAAAACCCCTTCTAATGTGAATGTGGACCATTGTATCAATTGAATAAAACACTCTTAGGTGTGAATGGGGGCTAAAGCATGTGGATGGGGTCAAGGTTGACCAAATCAACAACGCTGTCATGGAGGTAGTGGAGAGTTATTGGAGGACAACGCAGTCATAGTGGGAGGGAGTCTCCATGAGAGTAGCATCTTTAATGAGTGGGACCAAGGGTGAGGAGGTTCACAAAGCATATAAGGAAGGGGATGGTAGCCATAGAAGGCATTCTGAATATTGTTTATGTTTGGTCTTTTATGACTTTCTGCACGCTTCAGCTGTTTAACGGAGTCTGTTGTGCTGTTTAGCACAAGGGTGTTTCCAAGTGGAAATCCCACTCTCATCCTCGAGGGACTTCGAGTGGCCACTCAGGAGAGGTTCATTGAGCTTCATTTCCACCATCCGGCATTAGGCCAAGCTTCGGCCATCTTCAGCAACGCAGTTTCCTTTAGGTACTGCGTTATTTTGCAGGGCAGTTGCAGTGGAGGGTCAAGTACCCAAGTTGTTGAGCTTGTTTTCCAGTGACGGGAGCAACCCTTCATTCGGAGGATCAGTAGGGAGGAGTATCAACCATTTTTGCATCATATCAGCCACCTCCCAGCAGTTATTGAGTCACAGTGCGTAATTCAGCCCTAGGATGCCATTTTCATATTGTGTATTTCCGGGAACCCTTTCTGGGTTGTCTTGGATTTGTGCTAGAGAGTCTAGATTTGTGATCCTGACATTTTCTAAGCACTATATCAGCAGTTCTATGTATTTTTAGTTTTACCCTGCAGTTGTTCTCCATAAGGCTGTGCAGTCATGGCATTCCGACATTTTGTGTAGCAGCAAAATTTCATATTTTATGTAATGGGTCATTTGAGGCTTGTTTTGCCTAGCTTGAGTGACTTTTTCCTCTAAGATCTTGTACTCATTTTTCTGCTATAATATATAATAAAGTGGCCCTATGATCTGCTCATGTTGATGTATTGATATTTTACTGCATTTTCAAGTTTTATATTCTATATTCTCTTTTTCCTAATTTGGAATATTACAGATATATTCTCCACCATCGTCTGAACACAAAAAACCTCTATCCTCTTCCCTGTCAGATTTTCAACCAGAGCCTTAAACTCTTTGAATCGTTCAAAGATCTCATCTTGGTCTTTAGAAAGTAGATCAAAGTTTTCCTGGAATGGTCATCAATGAAGGTGACGAAGTATTCGGCACAACTAAGAGCTCTCGTGGACATTGGTTTGCAGATTTCTTAGTGTATTAGCCTTAAAACACTCTTTGCCGTATTGTTACTTCTGGAGTAAGTTGCTTTGGCGTACTTGCCTAGTACGCACCCTCTGCAAACACCATCCCGTTTGGTGCTTAATTCTGGAACTCCTGTGATGGTTTCTCTGAGAATTCTTAGAGCCCCATGGTGTAAGTGCTCCATTCTTTTCTGCCATAGCTCATTCAATTTTTTTTCACTATTGCTGCCTATCAGTGCCATTGGAGATTCTAACTGCAACTTATACAGTTTGTTGCTCCTGACTACAATTTGAGCCTTCTTCTTCCAACTCGGGTGTTTGACATATACTTTCTTTTGAATGAGGTATACATCATAGACATTGTTTTGTAGTTGAGATATAGAGAGAAAGTTCATCCCCAAATCAGGCACATGGAGCACATTGGTGGCACGAAGCCCATCTCCTGCTTCAGTTTGAAAAACTATAGTACCTCTTCCAATAGGGGTACATTTTTCCTTATTTCCCATAGTGATCTTGAAGTTCATTTATTCTTCTTAATAGCTCGAGAAACATTCTCATATTCCCGTCATATGTGTAGAAGCCCAACTATCAATATATCAAACCTCTGAGGAAGCAGAGCTTGACAAGCAAGCGACTTCTTCTTCCAATCTAGAAGTCAACACAGAGATGTCGTGATCCATTGTATCTTTCATGCTTTCCTCTTTCTTAGGAAAACTGCCTAAACCCTTTCGAGTTGCTGCTCCAACAACATCAAAACCACGTTCCATTGCTGAATCTCCAACCCTATTACCCAATCTCAGCTCTAATACCATCTGAAAATTTCAAATCTGAAATTCTACTGCAACAACTGATTTAATTTTCCTACTTATTTTCCACAATAAGTTATTTACAAAAACCCTTTAGTAAACATCAAAATAAATTCTACTGCAATTATCACATAATTTCATACAGAAAAGAACAGTGAAATACAAGCACGAGAATCAATCAAATCAGCGCAGTTATTTTTGGACAATTGTCCCCGGAAAAACCCAATGCGGGAAAACCGGTGCATTAGATGAGGGTTTATTTATTAATCTTCAACAACAATCTCTTTTCAAGGAATGACTAGCAGAACAACGAAGAAACTTTCATGAAAACACCTGAGATAGTTTTCTCCCAACCTCCGGAGAAATTCTGATACCCAAGAGTCTCTCTAGCCTCCACTGTGTCACCTCTGCATTATCCTTTGCGTAGGGATTGCGTCCTCAACTGCGCTGCCTCTCTGCACTGTCCCTCTGCTGCTATGCGTCCCTCTTCCTCGGCCTTTGAATGATGTTGATACCCTCTTCTTCTTTCGCCCTGCAACTCTCCCTCTGAAACCGGATTCTAAATTTTGAAGAATCGACTTCCCTCAGGCCACTGAGTGTTTGCCCGGATTGTCTTCAATTGACCCACAAGTCTTCATTTATACTTTTCCTGTTAATAAATCAACGGCTGTGATCTAATCCTTAATCAACGGCTAAGATTAAATTAGACTTTATCCTCGTCACTTAGAAGCTTCTCAACCACTCAGAAGTTCGAGAGTCCAAACATCAAGCTCAGGGTTTAGCCTACCTATGCTCCAAGTTTGGTGGGCATCCACCTGAGTTTTATCCATCAAATCTCTTGCCCTAGGTGCTACTCCAATAGGGAAAAACGTAGGTCTTTCTTTCTCACCTCGGGGACTTTCTTTAGGGTTGTATAAAGTTATGAACACAATATTCATTGGAATAAATCATAAGAAATCCTGTCTCCTCCCTTTCCTTGATGTAGTGAGTACCTGGGAAGTATTTCTTCCCACGATTATTCCTAGAACCCTAGGTCTAGCGCATGTATTTCCTAGGTCTCTCGAAGGGAGCAAAGAGCCTCTTAGAATTGTTAAAACATTACATAGAGCTTCTTTGAGAGGTCCTACCTCATCACTTAGAGTATTGATCTCAATACGACCTATCATTATTGCATATCTCCAAAAAATAAGTCTTGAACTCCTTATCTCAAGGTGTTTCTTGGACAGCGTTTTAGATTTTTTAAAGCATTGATCCATTGTTGTGCTTCTCTTTGAATGGGATTTATGGCATCATGTCATACCTTAATCATTGATCTATTCATTCCAAGTGATTCCCTTTCCTATCGGGACTCCTCCCATTGGTGAAAGTTCGTAAAGAGCAGGGCACTTTGACTGAGTTGACAGTGGGTCATTGTCTCATTGTTGTCACCTAGTCTAGTAGTAGTCCCTTAGGTTTTCCCTTACTTAGGGCCTGTTACCCACTACTAGTAGGTGAACCCTATAGGAGAAATTTTTCTCCTAGATTGTCTTTAGCCGACAGCCCCTTGCAGCCACCAGATAGCCCAATCCTCCACCATTCTCCACCACTTGAGCCAACTATTATGTGCCATCGCCCATCTATTATGATCATATGTTTGAAGGTGGGCCTTCTAACCCCAAAGGTATGGACTTCATTATGTAGTTGGGTGTATTTTATTTCTTTTCTTGGATACATTTGGACATGTATTATTGGGGGGATTCTGCGGAAAGAATGAGCTTGGTCTATACTCTTGTTCCCTTATCCAAAATTGGTGGTTAATCTTGTATCCTAGTCTCGTGGGATCTCCTCTGTTGGCTACTAGATTTAGGAGAGGCACTACATGGGAAACCTTGTTTTTGTTTGCGTGGTCCCACTTCTCGACACCACATATCTCACTCTCCTCTGCTCATTATAACCCATTTTCACTTTTTTCCCATCCGGGTCCACATTTGTACATCGGGTCCACAAGGAGTTAGCCTTGTAGAAATTTCTGAATCTTTACACTTAATGCAAAAATTATTACTGTTAATCTGGTTATGCTCCTCCTACTTAGACAAGTTATTAACTGAATAAATTCAAGTTAAAATCGAAGCAAAACACGTAACAAATCTTTACCGATCCAGACCTAGAACAAGTTCATGCACACGTAGACAAAGTGACAGTTATTTCTGGACACTTGGTCCCGGGAAAAACCCAAATGCGGGAAAACTGGTCTCTGGCTGCTGAAGGGTTTTATTACTAAGAATTTTCTGAATACAAGAAGCTTGGGTTCCAAATCTGGAAAACCCGACAGAGAAATATTAGATCTACAGCGCACTGGTTGATCTAGGGCCAAAATAATGACTGATCCACACCCTCAAACAGGATTTACAGAACTCAACCAAGATTAGCTCCTAGAAACCCCAACGATGCCCCTGAAAGCCTCTGCGTCAGTCTCTGAAGCCCCTCTGAACCTCAACACTGCTCTGGAAGGGACTGCGTTACCCCAGACTGGGTGACGCAGTCACTACGCTGCCCCTTAGGGTCTCTGTGTAACCCTTGAGGGTTTCCTGTTGAAGATCACACTATCCTTGAGGGACTGCGATGTCCTTGCTACTACTACTGCTGTCCTGCTTCTGCACTGCCTCTCTAAGCTGATTTCTGCCTCTTGTGTATTCTAGACCCTGGGATCAGATCATCCCCTTGGCCTAAATTACCCTCTCTGCAGCTGAAATACTTTTGAATATTCCTAGCAAACCCTGCCCTAGAATCTCAACATAGCTTCAGTGCTCTGCCTCTGTGTGTCTTTACAAATGACCCCAAGCCTTTCCTGTATACTTTTATCATTGGGAAACCAACGACCATGATCAGATCTTGAATCAATGACTAAGATTAAAATAAAGCTTGATCCGTGTGACTTAAGACAATTTCATCACATGTTTAATTAAATTCACTTTAATTATTTAAGTTCCCTAAGTTTTAACGTAGGAAATACACTAAAATAATTAATTAATTTAATATCTCCTAAACTAGTGAAATTTCCCAAATCAATTTTTGGGTCTTGTAGATCAAGTGTACTCTAGTCCCTCCACAAAATCTGGGAGTTAGAGCACAACTGTTGCTACCCAAAATACACAAAATCTCAACACTCCCTCTTAGCATCAAGGGTGTGCTCTAGCAATACATCACACTATGCATCACATGATTTTGGGCACTAGTTCTGTGTTGCTAAATCGCTGATGCTTGGCCTGCTACCACTCAACTCTGCACCGCTGCTGCCATTTTGTACTGCTGCCCATGACTCTGCCACTGCCATTGCAATCTCTGTACTGCAGCTTCCTCTCAATATGTTGCATCTATGCTGCTCATAGAACTGCCATTGTTGATTTGCTGCACTACAACTTCAGTTGTTGAGAGAAACAACTGAATCTCTTGCCCAATCTTTGATAGACAAGTCAGATGGGTTGCATCCTCATCACTGGAGCTCCATAGGCTACAAATTTGTGCTGGCATCTGACGGATGGTGCACAACTACAACTCTGCACTGTGTAAGCAGACTCCCTCTGCACTATTGAAGTCACATTAGCCCTTTTGTTGAAATCTCTCACGATGTTGCTGCACTGCGCTGTCCGTCTTAAGCCTTCTGTGTTGTAGCAGCTTTGCACTGCGTAAGTAGCTCTGATCTACGCTGCTGAAGTCACATTAGCCTCTGCGTTGCTACTGCTTCTACGCTGCTGCTGCTCTGCTCCTCCTAGTCTTCAGATTTGCCTTTGCCTCTGCTTCATTTGTGATATATGCACCCACTGCTCCACTTGCCCCGCTACTGTCTTGAGGCTGCCGTAGCTCGCATGTGATCCGAGAGATGAGCTGCTCAATTATCCTGCCTTACTTCAATGTAGCTTCTCTACATATCTATGTCACCCCACCTCCGTGGTTCATGAACACTCATGGCTGCATCATCTTCTGACCCATCATCTGCCACAACAACTTTGGAAGAAGATGCTTCCTTTTCCTTTTTATTTTGAGGACAATTGCTGGCAAAATGTCCCATTTCACCACATTGAAAGCACTTGATCTTTGAGAGATCTTTCTTCTTCTTTGGCTGCCTCTTTGATTCCAAGGCTGCATCTTCCTCATCTTCCTTCTTCACGTTGCTCAATCCAGAGCTGTGCTGCTTCTTGGTGAATCTGCGGAGTTCTTCTTGATGCAGAATTGACCACAAGTTGTCCCAATCTGGGAGGTCTGCTCTGCCCAAGATACTTTGGACAAAGGTTTCCCACTCATCCGTGACTGCATTGAGGGCAGTCCTGACTATCACATCATCTTCCACCTTAGCACCTGTTGCAGTTAGTTGATCTCAGATTTACTGCAATCTGAAGAGAAAATGTTACATGTCTTCTCCCTTGGTCATCATGAATGACCTCATCTGTGCCTCCAACAACATCTTCCTTTGGACAGATTTTCCCTCATATAGGGAGATCAAGGCCTTCCACATCTCATTAGCTGTCTTCTTCTTAACTAAGTGTGGTACAATATGGTCCTTGATTCCATCCATAATCAGCCACTTGGCATGCCTAGCAGCCTCCCTCTGCTTCTGAAGGAGATCTAGATTTGTCGGTATGGCCAGAGTTTGCTCTGCATGGTCTCTAAGATTGTATGCCTCAAGGACTATTAGGATCCTTGCCTTCCAAACTGAAAAGTTTGAGAGGCCATCCAACCTGTCCTGATCACGCAGTCCATGAGGAGCCCTCTGCTCAGAATGTGTCGGAACTTCCTTTTCTCTTTGCTAGAGAAATGGATCTCAGGCCCTTGGTGAACAGGCACCTTTTGCTCCCTCTGACAATTGATTTCCCTCCTTGGAAATCTACCAAATCAACTATGATTCAGCTCTTCTTTGATCCTGTGATCAAACTGCAAGTTTCCTTTGTCTAGAAACTCTTTGAGAAGCTGATCTCCTCCCGCTCTTTGTCACTTGTGCTAAGGCTAAAGACCTGAAAACTTCAGAAATTTAACCCCACCAGCACCTTCTGAATTTCTGCAGCTTTTTTGCAGTTTTTTCTGGATCTGACAGATTCAAATCTGAATCACACTGGCTGGCTTCAGACCAAACCAACGCTGTTTCTGAGCTGCCTCTGCATAGTACTTGCGTGGGCTTGCTAGGAGACAACGTTAGTCAGCGTCACCCTTCCCTCTGCGTAAATCTGTTGCTGAAAACTCCGCTGTCCCTTCAGATTTGCATTTTTGCTGCTTCCTGCAGCTAGAACCTTCAACTTCTTCCTGGTGACCGTCCTAGATCTGCAATTTCTCTGATACCATGTAGAATTTTCTGAATCTTTACACTTTATGCAGAAATTATTACTGTTAATCTGGTTATGCTCCTCCTACTTAGACAAGTTATTAACTGAATAAATTCAATATAAAATTGAAGCAAAACACATAACAGATCTCTACCAATCCAGATCTAAAACAAGTTCATGCACACATAGACAAAGTGACATAGTTATTTCTGGACAATTAGTCCCCGGAAAATCCCAAATGCGGGAAAACCAGTCTCTTGCTGCTGGAGGGTTTTATTATTAAGAATTTTTTGAATACAAGCCTGGGTTCTAGATCGGGAAAACTCGACAGAGAAATATTAGATCTGTAGCTCACTGGCTTGTCTAGGGCTAAAATAATGACTGATCCACACCCTCAAACGGGATTTACAGAACTCAGCCAAGATTAGGGCCTAGAAACCCCAGCGTCGCCCCTGAAAGCCTTTGCGTCAGCCTCTAAAGCCTCTCTGACCCTCAGCGCTGCTCTGGAAGGGACTGCGTTACCCCAAACTGGGTGACGCAGTCACTACGCTGCCCCTTAGGGTCTCTGCGTAACTCTTGAGGGTTTCCTGCTAAAGATCACGCTGTCCTTGAGGGACCTCACTGTCCTTGCTGCTGCTGCTGCTTCTCTCCTACTTCTGCGCTGCCTCTCTGAGCTGATCTCTGCCTCTTGTGTATTCTAGACCCCGTGATCAGATAATCCCCTTGGCCAAAATTCCCCTCTGTGCAGCTGAAACACTTCTGAGTATTCTTAGCAAACCCTGCCCGAGAATCTCAGCTTAGTTTCAGCGCTCTGCCTCTATGTGTCTTTACAAATGACCCCAAGCCTTTCCTTTATATTTTTCTCATTGGGAAACCAATGGCCATGAATAGATCTTGAATCAATGGCTAAGATTAAAAGAAAGCTTGATTCGTGTGACTTAGGACATTTTCATTGCATGTTTAATTAAATTCACTTTAATTATTTAAGTTCTCTAAGTTTTAACTTAGGAAATACACTAAAATAATTAATTAATTTGATATCTCCTAAACCAGATGAAATTTCCCAAATCAATTACTGGGTGTTGTAGATCAAGTGTACTCTAGTCCCTCCACAAAATCTGGGAGCTAGA
Organism: Pinus albicaulis; assembly: GCA_034641835.2. NCBI lineage: Eukaryota > Viridiplantae > Streptophyta > Pinopsida > Pinales > Pinaceae > Pinus > Pinus albicaulis. The sequence goes on from CM076575.1 coordinate 109,120,616, forward strand.
GCACAACTGATGCTACCCCAAATACACAAAATCTCAACAAGCCTCCCCCACCCCTTGTCCACACTTTGGGTCAGGCCTGGAATGATGCCCCGGAGGTTGGTGCAAATAAATGGAAAGTTAAAAGCATAATTTGGTCACTCACAACGGGAAATGTACCATAAAATGCAAAAGATGGCCAAGACATAAGAATTTAGCATTTGGGCAAAAGCCAAACATGAGCTCTACCCCCTATCATTATGGAAATCACCATGGTTCCTAGGGCCTTTATGTCTGCCCCTGCATCATTAAGGAACCCATGATTGTCCC